>CASBWL010000038.1:0-455000 GCA_949130495.1 Sambucus nigra
AAACTTCTTAGGGTCCCCTCAAAATTTGTCGTATTATATTCATCAATATATTTATTCTACCTCATTTATCTCTATAGGGAGCTCTGCGGAGAATTTCTAATCTCCTTATTAAGGTATAATACTATTTAGCATTTAAATTCATTCCTTAAATTTATTTTTGAATGTTTGATTTTCATTAAAACTGGAACATGATTTTTTTTTAAAATTGAGGCATTTTTCTTTATTTATGAAAATTTCAAAGTTCGCGTATCTCGTTCAAACGAAATAGGATTCTCGTTCTAACGAGTGTCCACCCTCTTGCCATGTTTGGCCAGTTTTGACTTACTACTATTTATTTTCTGTTGGGCTTACTCGTTGTGTCACCCTCTCACATGTTTTCTCTGCTTTGGCTAAGTCCAGTTTTTTTGTTCTTTGGGTCCACTCGTCCTTTTTGAGCTATTTGGACTTTTGGCAGACTTGTAATCATTTATCCTTTAGGCCCACTCACATGGCACCCTCTTATCTTATTTAGACCATATTGTTTTCATTGTGTTTGGTCCTGCTCGTATAGCAGCCCCCTCTCCCTACACCTACTCGTGTGGCACCGCCTCGCCCTGTTGGTCTTATTTGTGGGTAGTTTAATTGGCGCCCCTCTACATTTCCTCCGTCGTGCAAAAGTTATCTTACATTCACATTATTCTCTTACTTTAACAGTCCCGAGTTATATTTCTCGATATACATCTCTTTAGTATCAAACTTCATTATTCTCATGTCATAATCTCATGTGTTTACATCTCAAGGAATAAACTAATGAAAAATTACACAATCCAGAATACCCGTGAGTATAATGAACTCATATAAAATCATATGGGGATATACACAACTCGAAATGCAAAGTGTGAAGGCCTACACCTATGCCTTCGGGGATCACTCGTGCCACTAATTATAATTATAGCGGATGTCCCAATCTTATTGTGGCCATCCGGTTCGAATTCCTTCAGCGCGGGCTCGAGCCATGAAGTTGGGATGAAGGGAAGAAGAAGGAAGGAAGACGATTCCCTCCCTCTCTCTCTCTTCCCTTTTTAGCCGTGTGCATGTAGGTGATTTAAGGACGTGGAGATCCTCTTTCTGCCACTCGTGTCGGCGTCTTCGCGGTCTAGCCTCGGACATAAAATTGGGCGTCTTCAAATGGGGATAAGACGAAGAGATAGAGTTGCCAGTATATTTTGCTCAAAATAGGCAAAAGAATGTCGCCGCTTCCAGAAAACGGCATCAAGGCCAAACTGATGCATGCGAAACTAAGTGATTCGAAGGTCCGAAGACTAAGTTATATAATGGTAAGGTGTTACGCACTCATTCCACCCTTTCAGTCTTTCATGGGGTAATGTTATGGAATTTTCAAAAAAAAGAAATTCTTTTTTTTAAATGAAAATTCAAAAGAAAATTCTTTATTTTTCATGAAAATATATTATCAAATATCCCTTATATCCCTCGAAGCTTCACTAAAAAATTTAAAAACTTGCAAAAAATGGTTGTCTTTTAATGGATTGATAGGACCTTACATGATCTCAGTTACTAAAATACAATACGTCTGCGAGATGAGATACAGTAATAACAGGGAAGTTCTCACCATTTATGAAAGGCGATTGTTTAAATTTATGAAAACAAAGGATTAATAAAATAAATTACCATGAAATAAAAGAGATACTGAGAAATATATAAATTTCAAAAACCCATTGGAATCTGCAGATATTGCATTAGAGTGAAAATCAAACTAAAACATCATTCTATAGTTGATACTCGATCAATAAATGCATGAGTTCCTTGAAAACATTGAACGTGACATGCATATTATTGGGTGTCTAATTTTTAAGATAAAAGAACTACTGAAATGAAGCCATCACACATAATAAAATTTGGAGAAATAAAAAATCCATTAGAGTCTGTACATAACTTATTTATTTTATATATGTGAAAATTAAACTAAAACTTCATTATGTAGTTGGAACTCTATTCATAAAGCCCGGAATTCTTAGAAAAAAGTGAAGGAGGCTTTCATATTGGTGGGAGAGTAAGAGAAGTATTTAAATAGAGTGTAAAAAGATGAAACGGATTAAAGGCATTTGAAAAAGAAGATATAATACTTATTAAAAAAGTCAAAAAGAAGCATATCGGTGAATGTGTAAGAGAAAGATATATTGAGTCAATTATACGAAAATAAACTTGCTTTTTAATATAATTTTTAAAGGACCTTTTAACTTCCTCTCCGGCCTTTTCATATTTCTAACATACCCCATCCTCTCCCCTCCTTAAGATATGAAGATGGATGATTTTATTAAATAATAACATTAATTAAATGTAGTAGCGACAAATGTCGACAATGTGTTCTACTGTCAATTTTAGTTATATACTATAATTAGATAACGCGACTCCCTTTACAAAAGTGGTCAAATGCTTTGGGTGATAAATTTTTTGACAAGATAAAATTTGTAAGGTCCAATTTTGTAATTTTCCAGATAAGATTATTTGATAATAATAATTTTTCGGGTGGAAAATTCTTTTTTTTGGAGAATTTCTTCAAGGAATATGATAAAAAATAAAAAATGTTTTATATAATGGGAAACTTAATGGAAGGACCTAATATGAAAAAAAGCCAAAAAAAAAATAACAAATAAAAAAAATAGTTTTTTACAAACATACAAAGGTAGTTTTTAACTAAAAAAATCGATATACAAAACAAAATAATTTTATACAAAAAATAGTTTTATATAAAAAAAAGTCAAATAACGAAAAAAAAGTTTAAAAACACTATTTTTAACAAAATAAAAACAGTTTTAAAAAGTATGACAAGTTTGTGGGAATTTTTCTCTTTGTTATTGAGAAAAGCAAAATTTTCCAACAAAACTAAGAAAAGAATGACAAATTTGTATGTGAGTATGGGTAACCATGAAAAAAAAATTCACAGGAAATAAGGGCAATCAAACACACAAAATAGTGGACAAATCCTTCATTTGTCACCATTTTCTACAACAAATATGACGTATCAAACAAAACCTTAGTTTTTTTTACCCACTGAGATAATAATATATTTAGAGATATCCTTTATGGGCTCATTTGGTTCGAGGTTTGGAAAGAAAATTTAGAATCCCAGAAATTTTGAAATCTTGAAATTTAAAATTCCCCTCATTTATAATTATAATGTTGTGATTAGAAACTTGGAGAGAATTAGAATTCCAGGAATTTAGAATTCCCACAAAATTGAAATTCTCCATTCCCCTCTAAAGTGGGGAGAATTCTGTATTCCTGAGAAATTTAGCTTACTTTTGTGGTGAGACAAGAATACTCTCTCTCTCCCTCTCTCTGTCACACACACACACACACATGCAAACATCCACATGCACACAATCTCCATCACTTTCTCTCTCTCACACACACACAAACGTGCTCTCTCTCTTACTAACACACACCACACACATGCACACACACGCTCACACACAATCTCACTCACTCACACACACACACACACACACACTCACACATATATACATATATATACACACATTCACACACTCACTCACACTCTTACATACTCAATCATATAGACACTCACATATACACATGCACAAGCACACACACACACACACACACACACACACACTCAACACACACTCGCACATGCACACACTCAAATTAAGTTGAAAGGTATTTTAGTTAAATTATATTTATTACTAATACGAGGAAGTAATTTTAGATGCCGAAAAAAAGAGAATTCCAGTTTGAACCAAACAATGGAAATGAATTCAAGATTCTAGGAATTAAAAATTCTTGAAATCAAGGATTAACGAGCCCTATATGTTCAACAACTAGACTTACGTCTCGTATGCATAAGGTACAAATGGGATAATGAACATGCAGGGGATTAAGTCTAATATTTCTAAAAAGTGACGATTATGTAAAATTACGGTATTATCTCTGGAGCCAAGATAAAAAAAAGTCATGTGGAGCTCTTTATAGATTGATTATACTTCAACAAGGAAAAGGATCTTAAAACTGCGAGGAGTTAGGACCCCTTTGCCCATTTGATATTTATAATTTACTCGTGAGCTCATGGTATTTTCTAGAGCTAATATTGTTGATACTCTGCTGTTTCTAAATATCTATCCATTTTTCAGAATTTTTTCTAGTTAATACGAAGTATAATAAAGCCTTGCATTATTTATAGCATAAACATCATGAGAGAGGTTAAGGCTAGGCCTGTCAATGGGCCGGGTTTGGACAAAGACCGACCCATACCCAATCCGTTAAACCTAGGTCTGAGAACTTTTGTAAAACCCAGTTACTTGATTACCCGGTTATTCGATTACTAACTAATTTAATGGGTCGGATATGAATATCGGTAGACTTGATCCATTTAGGACCCAAACCGACATATATATATATACACACCTAGGGTATGCCCGTGCCTGAAGGCACGACGGAATTTTTTCAAAGTACGAAGTCGCAAAACGTCAAATTTTTCCAACGAACGTAATTGTGAAATGACAAAATTTTTCAAAGTGCATAACTACAAAAAAAAATTCAAAGTATCACCCGTGGCCAAATTATCAATTGTGGTCAAATTTCTAGAGTGTCACGTTGGGTATAATAAAAATTTACTCAGGTTTCATTCATAATACAAATATTTTATAAAAATTGGACATAGTTTCCTTTGTTTATACGACTATCCACCATGTTTATACAATACAAAATTCCATAACAATAATAAAAATAGTCCTTCTTGGACCTCGCATATATCATCAACTATTCAACTCAGAAAAAAACACATATCACAATAGACAATCCAAAATTTCAAAGCAAATTCTATTTACACTCGGTGATTATGCCGAATTTGCATGTTAAGACGATAAACAATCTTTTTACAACCAAAGCATATTACACCATGCCACCTGTATCTCCCACGTCACGCTTGTCTCATTAATCGTCACAAAATGCATATAGAAAAAATATATCTTTCTTGAATGAACCCAATAATCGAGTGGATTTGAAGTCTCTATGCCTCTGATCGACACGACTGACCTGCGTAGATGACAATTGGACTATTAATAGGAGTAAAATAAGAAACGAAGAAATTAAAATAAAATTTGGGCATAACTGATGACTATACCTTGGGCATAACTGATGACTATACTTGGGCATTTCTTCATCTGAGAAAAATAGAAATACCTACAAAGAAAGAAATGCCTACAAAGAAAGAAATGCAATGAAAAGCAAGAAATACAGATCCTACGGATTCAAACTAATTGAAGAATTTCCTATAACTGATATCAGTTGGCTTAGGAACGTGATCAGCATGACAATGGATAGAGAATCATTACTACGAATTCACACTAATTGAAGATCATAGCTGATATGCGCTCAAGACAGTCCAGCTATGATCCGATCAGCTAATATCAGTTTAGTAAAAATAAGTCGATAACTGATAATAGCAATCCCCTATTTGGATTTGAAGTTTACACCGCAATCGTAATAGAAGAAAAAAAGTATTTAAGATACAAAAAGCTCATTACAGTACGCAAAAATTAAAATAAGTGCATTACACAGTACTTGCCATAAAATAGCATCCACGATCTTGAACATCATCGCATCTTTGGACCTTAAACTACAACGATTATGGTAGCAGCGGACCTTGAAAGTCATCGCATCCAACCTAACTGTAACACTTAAAAACAACAGTACACATACAATAGTTAGTGGTTGCTGCGAATTTGCTCCAATTAAAAAAAAAAATCCTTAAAAATGATCAGGCAACCCTAGGTAGTCCTGATTATATGTTCGTTAAGGATTTGAATCTTATATTTGATTCCTTATTATGCCAACACAAAGTCTAAAGAGTTCGATGTAATGGACTATAATGAAGAGGGAAAATAATCAACCTTGTGATGAATATTATTTGATCTAAAACTTTAAATTTGAAGAGGTATAACAGTACTCTTTTTAACAGTTTTTAACACATGATATACCTATTTAAATTACACCTAAATAACCATGGCATAGTTTTTAGCAGGTGTTAACACATCACTCAACCAGTTTTCAACACCTAAATAACCATGGCATAGTTTGGAGTCATGTCAAACATCATCACAAATACCTATTCGGAGTCATTTGATGCCGAATCATTTTAAACATCATGACAAAACAACACTTGAAAACAATTTCCAAACTGACTTGGACCTGCCACGGATACATGTTCAGCACCAAGTTTAAACTTGTCAATTCTTAGAAATGAAATAAAATATGAGAAAATTCTAGTTTTCGAACTAAGTGCATGCATGAACATTTAAGCTTTTAGTTATAGATTCATGAAGAAAGGTCCAAATCAAATATGAGAAAATCCTTTATTCAAACCGAAAAACACTACAAACAAAAAGAGACCATTTATTCAATCCTTTATTCTCTCTTATATTTAAACTCTAACTTTTCTTAAGTCTGGGGAAAAAGTAGTGTAGTCAACCTTACGACCAGATTGCATGTTAGTCCAAGGTCTCTCAATAGCATATCCATCCGCCCTGTAGACCCCATGCTCTGATTAAGAGCATCGTATGAGTTATATTCGCTACCTGGTGAAGTGGTGGTTACTGGAGACTTTGAGTGGCTTGAATGACCTTGTAATACCCCTTACTTTTAAAGATATTTAAATTACAAAGGTGGGCGTAATTTGGTAATTTGAGGAATTACTGTGAATAGTGATTTTGGAAATTATGAGTGTAATTGAATAAATTCATTTTATAAAGTGAATAGTAAATATTAGTTTGTAAGTGTCAGATTAATATTTACTGGGATTATATTTTTATGAGACTAAGAATGTGAGTGGGATTATTTTAATTACATGTCGCAGTTGGATAAAGCGACAAAGGAAAATATTTTAATTGAAAAACACGTATTGAAATGTGTCGGGTTTAATTAATGAATTTTAGATAAGTTACTCTGATGGAGATTTCGAGTGCGCGATTGGGTTCGCAATGGCCGAAATAGTCAAAATGAAGTACCCGGGAGTACTGTTTGGATTTCAGGGGATTTTTGGACTAGTAGGGACTCGCAATTGAGTACACGAGTCATTTTACAATTGGGTATACACCCAATTTTGGGTTTAATAAGTGGAGAGCCCTCATTTCTCCCACATATCAGCCCTAAGAGAGAGAAAGAGAAGAGAGAAAGAAGAGAAGAGAAGAAAGAAGAAGAAACAGAAGAGAAGAAAGAAGGAGATTTCCGACCAAGTTCCGCGGGATTCGACTCGGGATCGTCGGATTTTATCCACGAGGCAAGTGTTTAACTTGCTTTATGATTTAGTGTGTTTATTTCTCATATTATAGTTGGTGTAAAACTATAAAGATTTTTGGGTTGGATTTTTGTGAATCAAACGGGTTTTCGGAAGATTAAATGGATAAAACTCGATTTATACCCAATTTGAGAAACTTAGAAATTAATTAAAATTAATGGTTGGTTATGCATTCTTGGATGATTATAACCCTTCTTATGTGTGTATTTATTGTTGTTTGAGGTTGGATGATGATGAGAGAGAAGATAAAAAGCTTGGAGGTGCATTAATGGAGATTTGTAATTTGAAGAAGATAGTGAATAATAATGCAGCAACTTGCGGGGTCGATTCGGCCAGGAAGCGAATTGATTCAACTCTTGGTCAAAACATGAAAGTTATGGATCTTTTTGATACGTCCGCGTAGGCGGAGACCGTGTATTTTTCTGATTTGTTTTGAATTAGTTATGATTTTTCTAAAGAAGCAGTTCCGAGGTTGAAATCATTAGCTCAGAAATCAAACTGGAAATTGGAAAAATAAAGGCTAGAATTGTTTGGAGATAAATATTTGGGGTTCCTAAAAAAAATAGTGTGGGGACTTCTAAATAATTATTTGAGTAAGGCGTGTACCTTGGGTTAGTTGAAAGTAAAATCCAAGACTTACCAAAATAGGGGTGTTTAGGAGGAGTAACACTCGAGTGGCATTTCGGTGGGAAAAATTTTATATAAGTAATTGTGCGCGTAGAAAATACACTTATATGCCGATTTTGGTGGAGTAAAATCCTACGAGGTAGCTAGGATGAAATTTAGAATACGGGCTAAAGAGAATTGAGTAGTTATCCGAACGTCTATTTATGACAATTATTATAGGTGAGAGGAATACCTATCGTTATTATATGGGTTTTGCGTATGCCCTGATGTTATTATATATATGGGTTAATTTTTTACCAATGGGGATTATATATAGGTGAGATGAATACTCGTTGTTAATGAATGTATAGGTGAGAGGAATACCTATTGTTATCATATGGTTGTGTGAATACCACATTGATGTTATATTTATATAAGTGGAATGGATACCTATATTATTGTTTCTTATGTGTATGACATACCTACCTTACTTGCTATCACGGGAGGTTGTAGGAAGACGACAATCTTATCTTGTGTTCCTTCGGGGGGATTTAGATTTGGTACCTCAAGAACATAGGACTGTGAAGGGATTATTTATGACTCGATAAGTCTGCTGACTATGGGAGCGTAGGTATGTGCATGGCCCATGGGTATGTGAACTATGTTCGCCTCCAATATGTGTGATTTGTATTGATACGGTTCCTGAGTGATTCAGAACGCGTGATCCTTATGTGCGTGATGTACAGGGATTTGATAGCAGAGTATGAGTGCACCGCAGCTGAGCCTAGGGGTGCCATATATGTATATATGTACTGAGGGTGATGTATATATATGCATATTTATGATGTATGTGTGCACCGCAGCATAGCCTAGGGGTGCCATATATGTACATATGTACTGAGAATAATATATATGTATACTTGTGATGTTCCACTATTGCTTAGTAGATGAGAATGATTAAGCTACTTATATTATAGCTCGGTGGACTGATTATTATACTTGTTGCATATAGTATATTGTTAATATATGAGATGAGATATCATATAACGTAACCTTGTATAAAGTAAAAAGAATGAATAAAGTGATATACTCCTTCCGGTAGATTTATATCCGGATTTATATGAATATGGATCATAGGTTCTAGTGAGAACTATATACATATACGGGACGGTCTAAAATGTGGCATGTACTGAAGGTCTAATGGATCCCAACGATCAACATTGTCACGTAGTAGTGTATCGGGGGGGGGGGGGGTCCTTGTTTGGATTTCGCTTCACGATACACCCCACGCATGAACGTAACGTAATGTTGGGAATGAGGAAAAGTTTCGTCCTTACTACTCGGATTTATGAGGATTTTGGAAGATGGATGAAATACCTTAGTTAGGCGGGGTAGCTTAACTAGGGTGTTTAAAAAGGTATGCGATAGTTGTGCACTATTAGAAGAGGGGTGAGGGGTAACTCATGAGAGTGCGATACTAGTTTAAATATGAGAAATATCATATTGTACAATATGGATTTTTAAGCACTTGCTAAAACATTTTCAAAACTCGGGCTTTGACCCGTCTATCTATTTTCCCCTCTCTTGCTATATCTATATATATAGGTGTCCAGACACAGGGACACCTGGATGATGATTCCTTCTAGGTCAGACATTTACTGTTGCAGCTGTGGATGCAAGCAGGTTTATTGTAGACGCTTCTATAATTGAGATATTGATAGGAGGTATTGTAGAAACATTCGGGCTGAAGGTCCAATTGTAATCATTTATTCATTTACCGCCATTTAGTGCGTCATTCGATTTGGTTGTATTATATTGTACCGAGTGTTCGATTATTTTATTTTATTTCATTTCAGTTGCTGCATATAAACTGTTGTGATTGTTTTATTTGAATGGTTTGGTTAAAAAGATTAGTTAATTAAAAATTTTTGACACCAGCCTAATAGGTTATTAGTAATTAAATTGGTTTTCGACAGTGATGCTAAGAATGAACCATATGAGACTCCTGTTTCAATTTGATATAGGAGTGATTGCCTGATATTTTATTAGGCGAGATGTCACAGACCTCGGGCTCCATCATTACCATAAACTTTTGTTTGTGTAAAATGTTCAAACACCCTACACAATAATGCATTACACTAAGTTGAATTTCAAAAATAAGTACATCATAAACAAATCGAACCCAAAATTTGATGTGCTACACTAAACTTCAGATAAAGGACTAAATACTATAGAGCTCGAGGTAATAATGCCAATTAAATTAACGAATGATTCTAAGGAAGTTCACACTATTAAAACAACTGTCACCGCTAAAATTTGAACTTATACTAATTAACCAGAATTAAAACACCAGCGTAGATGTGTATGTGTATATGTGTGTGTGTGTATGTGAGTGTGTGTGGTGAAACAACTTCGTAGATGGCAAAGCTTGTTCGTACATATGTATATGTATGTGTGTGTGGGGTGAAACAACTTTTTTGTACCAACAAATTTGAACATGCTATCCGTTGTACCAGCAACGAAAATAAAATAAAATTGTACTAGCAATTAAAACATAAAGATGCCTCCATATAACTTTTAAACTTCTCATTTGTTAACCCAATAGGATCTGCTAAAAAATCTTGTCAAGCACCACTTTTAAACTTACCATCAGTTGGGAATTGTTGTATCTCTAAAAAATTCCCAAATTCAAACACGACATCAGCCTCTGCACAAATCTCTACCTGTAATTCAACACATATTCAAATAAAGAGATTAAAATGAATTGCAATCCTCTCAATTTAGTTAAAAAAAAGATTGTGTATACTATGTTATAGCAAACTAAGATAGGGTGATAAATCATTACATTCGGGAAGTATTCAAGTTGAAAAAACATGAAGACGTTACCAAAAATGACAGCAGCACCACTTCATCACATATAAGCAATGGCTAAGTGCTGCAGTAGGCCTAGTCAACTTGTGTTTGTGTAGTAGGCCTAAGTGCTGACCCAATGGCTTTTACCATATTCCTTTCTACTCATCGGAGTGATATGAATAGAAAATAATTAGAGTTTTCAAAAACAGAGTTTTGCGAGAATAGAGTTTTTTTTACTTATATGCACACTAATAAAAAAAGCTCAAATAATATCATATCACTGATAACACTTGAACATTCATTTTTTTTGGTAAGATCGCTTCCCTTGCAAAAGCTCAGCAAATATACAACCAACCGACCACATGTAAACAAAAAATTCAGAATTGAAATGAACTTATAGCAATATCCCTTCTATCGTGCGATGAGATAGATCGCGAGCTACTAATGAATGTTGGGTAATGAGGCAGCCTACAATTATAAACAAATGGAAAGATTCAAGAACTACAGTTCTGACTTAAATGTGTAACTCTGATAAATACAGTTTAGAATGGTCCTATACCAAAATGTGTAACTTTGATAACTATAGTTCCGACTGTATATTTTTTAATTTAGATGACTATGAAAAAATCGTCGGTTATGACTTAAAGCTCTATTTAGATATGTAAATGACTATATTATCTCCTTAACAACGGTCATGGATGAACATAAAACCATTAGCTAGCTGCTAACAGTTCATGGAAGTTCCTATTTTCATACATCAAATTCAAATGTCAGAAATCCATCATTTACTTCATGTTTCCCTAATTTCATTTTGTATAAGAACAAAAGAAAAAAGTTGGATGCATAATAACTGTTAGGAAACATGTCATGTGTATATTAGAATCAAATACCAACCTCAACATGTTACCTATCCAAGCCATGATATGGACTACATGATACGTCAAGAATAATTGAGTCATACCTTGGATATTATTTTAGTATAGCTGAATTCAGGTGAGTAGCCATTTTATACCTGAGCATGACACATGAACATGAGTACGGGTGTTTTATTCTACATGACATGGACATGCAAATGTAGAAAAATGAAAAGAATTAGGACATGCCAGGGTGGAGACACGAAAAGAATTCAGCTGATGCACATAAGTGTTTGATGTAAGAACTATAATGAAAAAGAAAATGCATTTCAATAAGAGAAACCAACAATATAAGTGCTCTCTTGAGATTGTTGGGAGCAACTGTAATTGTTTCGGCCCAGGCATCACCATGCTTCAAAACAGATTCTAAAAGAAGTAATGTTTCTGCTTCAGTCCAAACAACCTCGCGACATCCACTGTTGGGAATGCCTTCAATAAACTTGAAATCATCAAGATACTATCCTTTATACAACCTTGACTCATGATGCAATAGTAGTGTCAAGAATTCAGGACCACCATTAGTTGGGAAGAAAATGACTAATGTATTACAATCTGCACATTAAAACATTTTTTAAATGAATAATAAACATTTATTGAGGAATAAAAAAGGCTTGAAATACACTTTTGTGTATAAAACCCATGCTAGAACAATGACATGTAATCAAAGAGGGGAATAAAATGACAAAATAAACAACAAATGTAGGTCCAAACAAAGTAACTTTGAATGTTCTTTTTAAGTTGGAGTATCAATTCCTAACTTACGCGCGATGAACGTGCTTTTTAAGCTGGAGTATCAGAAAATTGTGATAAGGTAGATGAAGGCTGCCACACAGACATAAACAAACACAATAGAAATTGTTAAGCTAGTATCCACCCATATATGAATAATACATAAAAAAGGAATCAAATATTGAATAAGTTGTGTTCGTCAAGTTATGATAATTAATGTTCAAGACATTAAAAAAATTAGAATCAAAATTTCCTCTTGGCAGACCAAATTTCTATCCTTTGTTGGCAGAAGAACCCTAATAAACTCAGTTCTATCCTCTATCCCAATCCACACCCTAGAAGCCCTAAGCCCTCCCCAAAAAACCATCCATATTATTCATAAAATTTTCAGTAATTTCTTATGGGTTCCTCCCAAGAAAATGGCTCAAAATAGCATTGTGCCATCCAGTGGAGGGTGGTCTAGGATTTAAGCC
Source organism: Sambucus nigra (assembly GCA_949130495.1). NCBI lineage: Eukaryota > Viridiplantae > Streptophyta > Magnoliopsida > Dipsacales > Adoxaceae > Sambucus > Sambucus nigra. The sequence goes on from CASBWL010000038.1 coordinate 12,891, forward strand.
TTTAGAAGATCTGTGCAAATCTCCTAGTCTCAAAATTTGGTGGAATCTCATAACTAATCACAATCTTTGGACATAATTCTTTTGGAATAATTACAAAAACCTCAAAGCCCTTTTGATAGAGCTTTCTCTTGTTTCCACTCTTTGAGCCCGAATCGATGCCTCTGCCTTCGCGTACCTTGCAATGCTGAAACATAAGAATATGTTTCAAGTCAATATAAACTAACAAATAAATGGAGATACAGTGAAATTGATGACAGCTAATATTGAACATCTATGAAGAAAAAGACAACATTTTTTAATAACAAACTACAATTGCATTACAATCATAGAGAAAAGGTATAAATTTTTAAGAATAATATTCCTCAACTGACAAAGTAGGCCACACTATGAAAAGGGAAAAACACATTTTATTTTTCACGAATTTTAGAACCTGAAAAACATACATATATAATTAGGTTAGATAATATAGGCACACACATTATTATATGCACACCGTGACAATCATAGTTCATTTAGTTGAACAAATGTGGCATGCATGCTTTGATGGTCGAACATCTACACCAATTGGAAGCCAAAACAAGGAGTTGAATAGAGCATGAGTCACTGCAGACAAAGAAGTTAAGTACTCCTCCAAAGTAGACCATTCATCGAGGTACGACAATATACGGCAGACCATCCATCAAGGTTTGTTCTCTTCAATATCTGAATAGGAGTATGAATAACCATCTCTATATTAGTAGGATAACATATCTTTAAGAGCTTCAAAACTTGCTAACCGTGAAATACATTCTCTACACAACGTACACCGAATATGGGGTTAATATATGCCATGTCTAATCAATGTTGATCAATCCATAATAAAATGCTCGACTGAACAAATAAGCAAAATAAATGCCAATATCCATAAAGAAAAAAGGTCTTAATGGATTTAATGATTCATCAAACATATACCTCAAATACCAATATAAATTGTCGCATAACATTCGTTGTAAAATTGGGATTTATCCAACTGGAAGGTTGTAAAAAAAACTTTGCAAAAAGTCACCAACCTGTTTATGTATCCACTTTTCGAGACCACGGGCATGTTTAGATGAGTAACCTTAATATTTAAAACTGAAGATAAAATCATTAACTAAAGCTAAAATCAGAAGAACGCAATAAATTTGAATAAAGAATGAGCAGAGATTTAACAAACACCATTAATATTACCATAAAATTAGAAATTAAAGCTAACATCAAAAACTGAACCAACGCAGTAATAAATAATAAACAAACGCACTAATGAACAGAGAATGAAACAAAAGCTAAAATCAAACCATGATATTGGAACCAAAACCCTTAAACCTAGAAGATGGTAAACCCCAAAATTAAATCAAAACCCAAAGTAGGTTAAGCTCGAATTTGACAACTTAAAATTGTGACACCCCGCTCAGAATAATAACAGGTGGCCAACCCTATACTAAAATAATCAATAATCTCAAGTGGATCATTCTCGGCATCTACTGACGATTCTAAAATAAATACGGCTGACAACCCATTACTACAAAAAGAGGGTGTCAAAAAAATTTATTTAAAAACATTTATTTACAAACTATGCAACAACTAACCAACGACATACCAACTATATATGATAAGAGACACACACATGCTCAAATGATATAAAGGAGACTAATAAAAGAGTACAACACAATGTACGAAATAAAATATCCGAATGTACTGTCGGGTCACAAACAATACAACAGTCTGAGAAATAAAATATAAAAGTGCTACACTACAACAATTGGGTATAAACTCGATACACAAACTGAATCCTGATCTAGATACACGAAAGATAGGAAATGACTACATCAAAATACCGCAACAGTCCTCTACTGCCACAGCTCCACGAATACAATGGATGGATAACATCAATGGCGTCCTTGCAGAGGAAAACCTAGAATAATACAATATATATACATAGCAGGAGAAAATACAAACGGGTCAGAGCCCTAGGTGTGAAAATAATTTTATCAAGTGCATTAAAATGCATAATAATTATAAATGCATTATAACATGATTAAATTGGAGTCGCACTCTCCATAAAGTTTAACTCACCTCTCAACAAAAGCGCGCACTAAACGTATGCACATGATCTCCAAAAAAGTGCCCAAATATATCTAGGCAAAGTAGTCTAACTTACTCCTAATTCATAATCATTTAAAATCCATCTAAATCATATCCTTCAACTTCTAATATTATCGATCTCAATTATTCGTCTACCTACTAACATATAAAATATACATAAACATTCTCTTTTACTAGAATTTCTCATATTCTAGTTATTGACATATATATATATATATATATATATATATATATATATATATATATATATATATATGAGTTATTAGCATCTAAGTGCTAAGGACTAAACTTCTCTCAATTTTCAATACTGCACTGCGTTTCGTGCGTGGGACGTCTCGCAAGGAAAATCCAAACAAGGAACCCCCCCGATACACTACTCCTTGGCAGTATTGATTGTCAAGATGATTTATGCCCTCAATGCATGACTCGTATAACCCAAATTCTTATTTCCAATTGATTTATTATTCTCAATTCTCAACAGTACACGGCGTTTCGTGCATGGAACATCTTGCAAGCGAAATCCAAACAAGGACCCCCCCGATACACTAATCCTTGGCACTGTCGATCGTCGAGATATATATACGAATATATAATATGAGCAATAAGGACTAACTTCTCCTCACTCTCAACATTACACTGCGTTTCGTGCGTGGGACATCTCGCAAGCGAAATCCAAACGAGGAACCCCCCCGATACACTACTCCTTGGCAATGTTGGTGGTTGAGGTCCATTATGCCCTCGATACCCAAAGTAATATATATACTCATATAATTATCTACTCTTCATTTTAACTTTAATATATTCGTCACGTTTTAAGTCCAGTTACAATCTCCCGGAATGAGATTCAATCAATCTTTTTATATCTCTTTACTCTAGAGATAGATATGATATCACATAATCATATACAATTAATATACTATTCACACAAGTATAATAATAACCATCTCAGCGAGCTATAACTGGAGGATGCAGGTTCTCAATGCTATCATCTACCAGGGAATCACTCACTTATCATCCTGGGTACCGACGGTCGAAATCTCAACCGCCTTGGTAAAAACCATATCACAACGCACGGGAAGCGGTCATAGTTCCTCCCCGGAAATGAGACGAAACATACCCACCACGGCTCACCCCTAATAAAAACAATCACACAATAATAATGGGCGCTATGATCTGGGGAATATCCACACCTCGCTCCTCAAGCCAGGGGCTCACCCTCATCGCGCAACTTCCCATGATAGCATAAAGGGGGTATGCTTATATATATATATATATATATATATATATATATATATATATATATATATATATATATATATATATATATATATCATTTACACAAGATATACATACATCATCACATCATATAAATGTATACCATCACACAAGGTATATATATCACACTATTTACATACTCTTATTATGCTCTTAGGCGTAAATGAAATAATATCATTATTTAGTATATTTTACTCTCGATATACTATTTGTCAACAACTCACATAACTTCCCCACTTAGTATAAACTATACTATTTCTCACTTGAAATTCACACCTCACTTCTATTTATATGAATCATCTCTCAATTGTATTTACGTTGAAGATATTCTCTCAATTCTTATGCACATCAATCGACATTTATCATTTATATGAAACAACTCCCAATTCAATCTACGTTAAGTATATTTTTATATCCATATGCATATCAATCAACATCTATTATTCTCAATCCATAATATGGTTCAATTAATCATATGAACCTCTAAAGTTATCCAATTTGGGATTTAATTCTAAAATCCATTATCACAAAGTGCACCCTCACTCTTTCTTATCCATCCATAATTATCTCCAATTCGAAATCTCAATGATAGTGGACTTCCCCACTAGTCGGTACGATGCTCTCTAATTGGTATTCTCTCGAATTAAGTCAATATGACTCCAATAATTTCTCATAAGGGAAACTCCCTAAAAGTCTCCAAAACATACTTCTTATAACTCCTATAGAGGTTCCCAATCAAAAACTCAATTGAAACCAGTCGAAACTCACTCCAGAAAAACCTCTCAAAGCAGTCTCATTTTCGAATCGATTCGGCCCCTTCGAATCGATTCAGTCCCAATCAACGAATCGATTCAGCCCCAGCGAATCGATTCGATCCAAAGGACCTGTAAGTCTGCTGCATACCGAATCGATTCGCAAGGGGCGAATCAATTCGGTCCTAAAGACATGTAGGTTCTGTAACAGGCCGAATCGATTCGAAAGGGGTGAATCGATTCGGTTAGGTCAGCAAGCTACGAATGGGTTGTTTTCTTCAAAAACCCCAAATCCCCAAAAATCATTTTAATCATATTCTAACCATTTATCATTAATCCAAACATATATATAACATCAAAATTCATCATAGAACTCATCCCAACTATTTTATAACCTCCAATCCATTATGTACACAACAAATTTAAGATTTTACTCAAAATCTAGTTTTTTTCATATTAACCAAAAATTCACAATTTATATCCACAATTCATGAAATAAATGATACACAACAATTATTTAGCAAGTTTAACCACTTGCCTCGAGTTTGTAGAGGTTGAATCGTCCTCGAAATCACGGATTGCCGGAAATCCCAAGCTTTCTCCTCTTTCTCTTCTCTTTTCTTCTTCTCTTTCTTTTTCTCTCTTTCTTTCTATTTCTCTCTAAGGAGAATTGTTTCTCCCGTAGGCATAATAAGGCTCAATTCTAAAATACAGAACTTTAAATGATAATACACACTTTAAATGACTCGGTAACTCTAATTCGAGCCAAACGAACTTAAAATATTTTGGAACCCAATTAAGCCCCAAGTACAGTCATTTCGACTATCTCGACTGTTCTGAAAACAACTGCACCCTCAAAATTGTCATCCGAATCACTTTCTAACAACTTCAAATTTTGACCTCAAATGCCAATTTAATTAATCTCTAATTAAAATAATATTTATTTCTCCCAAAAATAATTAAATTATTGTCCCAAAACTATCGGGGTATTACAGACTTCCCCACTTACAAGAATTTCGCCCTCGAAATTACACTTAGCCTAATACTCCAAAGCTCAACTAGTTTCTACTACACTTAACCTCACTAACACTATACCCAATCCTCCCATTTCCACGATGAATTATTTTAATTCTATAAAACCAATTATAACAACTAGGGCGCCCATACACCCTTAATTCGAGCTCTACTCGTATAAACAAAATTAGGCGTCTCTCTCCTTCTATAGTACAATAACTCTAAATATATAGAATTATATTAACATACTAATAATATAAAAATTTTGAAATGTCCAACGATTTAACTCCTCTCAATTCCTGAAAGTCGCCACTTTCATGCGGGGAGGTCTCGCAAGCGAAATCCAAATAAGGAACCCTCCAAATACACTAATATGTAGCGACATCGGGGATTGAGAGTTTGTTAGATCGGGACTAGAGTTTAAAAAATATTTTTGTGAAAATGATTTTGATATTACCCAAAGGCCTATAAAAAGTTTTATTTTGAAAATAGTTTATTTTAAAATAGTTTATGTCTTTCGACATTTAAATAAAATACCTTATGCCCATGACACAAGGTTTTAATATTTATCATACTCATAATGATATATAGTTCTCATAATTAACATAATTATGAGCTAAGTCTCTTACTCATCAATAATCCACTAAATTTTGAATTCTTTTTCGTAATAATTTCTCTCATCATAATAATATGTTGCCATTCACTAGGCTTTTCCATTGTTGGAATATAAAAATTATATAAGTCTAACACGACTATAAAATAAGTAGCTTTATTATTACTACTTAACACATTTCAACAATTCTTACGTTTACAACAAAGTTATAGCTCTCCTTTTAGCAGATTACAAAATAATCTATTCTCTCAAAAGATAATAATATAAGAGCCTCACTTGCTCAATATTCCCTTACGGGTCATTCCATACATAATAGGGTTACAACACTACCCTCTCATATCTATCTTATATACGATATTCTGAAAGTCTCATATAGTATAATCCTATTCACAAAGGAAAATAACTTACATGATACCTCTCTAGTCTGATTTCATCTCCTCATCATTGTGTTCCCACACAAAGTCCCCTGGTCTAAAATGACCTCGAATCTGCTGTAAGGGTTGCAAATTCAAAGCTTCTTCAAAACGTGGTCCTTTACCTCTTTTAGGACAATCTCTCTTTCTATGACCAAATTCTTTACAAAAGAAATATCTACCCACAAATCTTCTTTGCCCATCTTGAGGAACATAACGCTGTTGCGACCCTCTACAATTTTTCTTATACTTTCTAGCATTACTGGTATTCTCACTACCATACCTACTTAATGAACCCGAATCTCTAAAGTTCTTACCCCCTTGCAAACGAAGACGATATTCATGACACTGTAACAGTGCCGCATTTACTACCTCGGTGAAAGTCACTGTTGATGTAAAAAATTAGATTATCTCTAATTAATCAATCACAGATAAAAATAAACAAGATAAAAGATTTTTAAAGTGGTTCAGCCTTAAAGGAATGGCCTACGTCCACTGTTTTGTTATTGATGACTATTTGGGAATTCTCGATAATAGATTTTACCAAGAAATTCCGAGTCCCCTTAAAATGAGGATGTTACAATGTATTTATAGCCCTCAGGTTGTAAATATAAAAGGGTAATACATAGCTGTCCAATAGGCATATACATCTGTATGATAATAATGAGCATTTAATGCATAGTCGATATGTTGATTATCCGTACATTAATGCTCTGTACGAGATGCAGCTCGGACCGCTTAAGCTGCTCGGACCGCCTAAGTAACTCGGTATTCATGAGTTGCTCGGTACAGTAAGGTTCTTCGGAGAGCACCTGTTGCTCGGAGTGTCTGAGCTGGTCGGGGAAGTTGAGCTCCTTGAAGTCAAGGTGTTGTTCAGAAATATTTGTAAGTGCCATGTAGATTGACACGTGTCTCCACTTAACTGATCCACATCAGCAGACTAAATTTGGTATTTACAGAAGCCTCCAATGTTTCACAGTTCGAGGTTGAGGAGTGTGGAACATTCTTCTCGAAATATGGCGGGGTTAAATAGTCATCCAGAATTTTAGGAGTGTTTTCCTTGTATTTATTTTTCCTTTCGAATTCATAGAATCAGACTTTTTGAATTTCTCTAACTGCTTTGGTCTTCGTGCCTTTTTTGTCCTTTTAGCCGCCGGTAGCACAAACGTCTTTCTTTGTAATCATTATTTTTACCCCTTCCCAAGGTAAGGTATTTAAGCGTTGCAGAAAATCCTATCGTCTCTTACTTTTTCAAATCTGTATCTTTGAGCTCTCCATTTCTTCTCCATTTTGTGCGTTCATTCCTTCCATCATTCGCTATCAACTGATCTACCCTTCTTCTGTAAGATCTTCTTCCTTCTCTTTTATTTTCTTTGTTCATCGTGGTTTACCTTATTGAGTCGCTTGATAAATTTCGTTCTGATTTTTCTATTCCTTCCTGGGTTATTTTGGAAGAACTTTCTGGTCCTTCTGATTATTTTCGTTTGGCTGAGGGACATTGGTTCCCCAGTCTCTTTGTAGCCGAATGTGTCTTTTCTTTTCCTCCAAATCCCTTATTTTTGGAATTCTGTCAATATTTTGACGTTGTACCTGCAAAAATAGCCCCCAATACATGGAGAATAGTTAATGGAGTCCATAGGTTAAATCAGATTCATGGAACCCGTTTAGGAATTCCAGAAATTATGTTTTGCTATAGATGGGCAGTCAGTGATAGTACTTTTTAATTGAAAACTAGGTTTTTAAATAGGGCTTTAGTTGTCAATCTCCCAGATGCCAATAAGGATTACTTCGAGCATGGGGTTGTTATGAAAAATTGGCAACATGCTCCATTAACTGAAAATGACGTATATCAGGGTCCTATATGCCCTCCCTATGGCAATGGGATAGGTTGTTTTTATTTTATTTAGTTTTTGAAATCATGTTTTCTTTATATTCGATAAAATGCGTCAGTGATATTTGATTTTTATTTATTTGCAGTTGAGAGCAAAAGAAGGTCTCCAAAGGAGACAAAAGTTAATTTAAAGCATTTGAAACTTATCTGGGGTTTGCATCAAACTGTCGCCGAAGAACATATCAGATCAGCCTCGTACTTGTTGCAGTACAAGAGTTACACCTCGTCTTTCACTGCTCATCCAGTGATAAGTAATATAGAACCAGGACTAGTTTTTGAAGGTTCTTCTCCTGAATCGCATATTCCTCTCAGTGACAGAATGAAGAGAAGAAGAGCTCCTGCCCTCTTCGATAAGTCTACCTCTACTGCTGGAGAGGCAAAGAAAAGTAAGCAGGATGTCCCAGAAGAAGGGACAAGACAAATTGATGCACCTCCTCCAGCTGCTACTAAGAAGGTTGCCGAGAAGCCCCCTGTGGATCCAAGCAAGATTGCAGTTGTTTCCCCTCCAAGCGAGGTTGTAGTTATATCACCAACCAAGACGACATCCTTGGTCGAGAATGTTCCTGCTCCCATGAGGAAGTTTAAGAAAAGCTCATTGGACAATTTGGCTGAATCCATCTCTCAGCCTCTAACTACTGGAAGTGGTGTTCCCACTTTTGCTGCTCCGAGCTCTGCCATGATCTCGGTGAAGTCTTGGATTATCCCCGAGATCCAAGGTGTTGAAGAAAATCTTTCTCGGGAGAGGGTTACTAATTAGCAGCTCAACATATTGCCTCTGTAAGTATTACTATTTTAAACTTTCATTTTTCAATGTTATGTCCTTGTACTGACTTACAATTATTTTCTTTTTCCAGTTGGTAACTTGTTTCAACACCATTCTGAAAAAGGATGAAGCTATTAAATCTTTGAGCTCCTCGTCAGGTGTGGAGGAGGCTCTTGTAGGTCTATCACAGTCCTTAAAGGATTCTCGTCAGAAGTATGACGAAGACAAAGTTGCTTGGGGGAAGAAATTAGAAACCACCGAGCAAGAGAGAGATAAAGCTATTGAAGTCTCCAAGGGTTTGGAGAAGAAGATAAAAGACTTAGAAAGTAAGAATAAAGAGCTCGAGGGGAAGCTCCAAAATGCTGGAGAGCTTGAGACCAAATTCAAAGCTGCTGAAGAGGATTTAGGGAAACTTCATGAAGCGGATCGCCAGAGGGAAGAGGCAAAAAAGAAATTAAAAGCTGCCGAGGAACTCATGACTGAGAGGGTTTCCTCAGAGAAGGCAAAGAGGAAACTTGCTGTCAAGAAGTCCTTCAGTACTGGCTGGGATAAGGGTTGGAATAAGGGTTTGGCTGCCATGATCTCACAAATGGAGTATGGCAGCCTCAAATACTTCAGGGATGGTTGGGTTGCTGCTCTGAAAGAGATGAATGTCGATGAGAATTCAGACCTATTTCAATGACACATTCCTGGCCCCCTCCTTCTCCTGGGGAAGAAGAAGAGGACGAAGCTACCTCCGAGGAATCCTCTATGGTGATTGGAGATCAGATTTCTCATCCCCCAGTTGTCCAAACCTCCTGCGAGCAACTTCAATCAATAAGTGTTTCAATAGAGCAACTTCCAAGACATTCCGAGCAACCTTTTATGCCATCCGAGCAACCTACCTCTTAGTTCCAGCCTCCCGAGAAAGTTTTAGGAGACAAGGAGAAGGTGTAGAGTTGTTCGGACTTTTTTTCTTTTTTGTTAAATGTAACTTTGGGCTATTTACTTGTTTTATGATGTAATAAAATTTGGAGTTATTGCTCATATTACTTCTCTTCTTCTTGCTCTGTTTGCACTCTTATTGATTTTTGCTATCTTTTCTCTTTACTAGTTTATGTCCAGGATGGAATTGTTATCAGCTCATGATACAAAATTGCTGAAACAATGCAATGAATTCTTCAAAGCGGGTCATGCAGATTTGAATGAATCTCGAATCGTCGATATCCTCGGTCCAGATGATTCAGAGCGAGCAGTTTAAGCCTACCAGTATTTAAAGTGCCTGCTCGACCGTGAAGTGGCTAACAATGTAGCATATTATGAGATGATTGAAGACCTCCAGGGCACTCTCGAGGAGCTTCACCAACAATACAAGGAGTCTACAGCCCTTTTGCACCAGGGATATGAGAAGAAGTATCAGCAACTAAATGCTGATAAAGGATATGATAAATTGGTCGCTGCTTATGTCATGAAGGAGAGAACTTTGAAGGCCGAAGTCGAAGAGCATAGGAAGATCACGAAGTTGCTGGAACAGGAAAACAATAACCTGCTAGGAGAGATATCTCAACTCAAATCTGCTGCATCTACCTCGAGCGCGTTGGTCCCTGTCAACGACGAGGGGTTCTCTTTCTTAGAAGTCGAAAATGCCAATTTGAGAGAAAATTGGAAACCTTGAAGAGGACTAGACCTTCTACCTCTGCTCGCGGATGAGAAAGAGCTTCTCGGGACGAGCAAGGGCTGCTCGGGTTACTATTGAAGAGCAAAGAACTCAATCATCTTTGGAGAATTAGGCCTTCCAGTTAATGACGAAGAATTAAGCATTAGCTGAGATGTACAAGAAGATTTTGAATATGGACGAGCAGCTCTCTGCACAAAAGTCCGCCTTGGAGAGTAAAGAAATTTTAACGAAGAACCTCCACGAGCAACTGGAGAGGTTAACCTATCAATTCTACAAGCATCCCAGAGAGTTCTTGATGGCTGGTTATAATGAAGCCCTCTATCACCTCGATGACCGGATCCAACAGTCGAACAAAGAGGGGTACAAGCAAGGATGGCTAAATGCATTGGGTGTGCTACAATTGGAACAGGGTCACTATTTGTGGGATTACTATAATCCTGGGGTGCTCGACCTGCCAGTGCCACCTTTCAAACTCGACATGAGTTGGATTCCTGCTCGGGCCATTCCTCAATGTCTGATTTTAAAGTATCTCGGTGACTACAGTCTTCATTCCAACTTCGAGATATCTCGCCCGGAGCACCTTCTTGACCGGCCATCTGTGATGAACATCAGAATGCTCAAAGATCTGAATTTCATAAATTCCCCCTATGCTTTAGAAGATCCTCCTGCTGGCGAAGAACCTGTTTCAAAGGCAGAGGGGAAGAATTCAATAGAATAGGAATCTTGATGTAATAATTTTTTATGTAATATGTATTTCATTCTTAATGTATTTTGCTCTGGATTTAATGAAAGACTTCTAGTTTTATTTGCAATCTCGATTGTCATTGTCTTGGAAATATTCTGTAAAATATTTCTTTTTATTTACTAATGAATGTGCATGTATATCTGTTAAAAAGATAGAAATATTTTGTGTTATTTTAAATTTTTGACCAACTAAAGTTGGTGAAAACTTATTGTTGACTATCCTGAATTGATGATAGTCATCTGTCGATCAACCAGAGTTGGTGATATTTCGATTTTTGACCACTATTGTGGTAGTTTAAAATATCATAAGTATCAAGAAATTTATCACTTTTTTAATTTTAAGCCCTGAAATGACTTTCATTTGTTTAACCAACTGTTTCTGACCAACTGGAGTTGGTGGTTTTTGTTCCCGACCAACCTTAGTTGGTAAATTTTTATTTCCGACCAACCTTAGCTGGTGGATTTTTTTCCCGACCAACCTTAGCTGGTGGATTTTCTTCCCAACCAATCGTAGTTGGTGTTTCTGGGAAATTTTTCATTCCCGACCAACTATAGTTGGTGGATTTTTTATTCCCGACTAGCCTTAGCTGGTGGATTTTCTTCCCAACCAATCGCAGTTGGTGTTTCTGGGAAATTCATTCTCGACCAACTATAGTTGGTGGATTTTTTTTCCCGACCAGCCTTAGCTGATGGATTTTCTTCCCAACCAACCGTAGTTGGTGTTTTTGGGAAATTTTTCATTCCCGACCAACTATAGTTGGTGGATTTTTTATTCCCGACCAGCCTTAGCTGGTGGATTTTCTTCCCAACCAACCGTAGTTGGTGTTTCTGGGAAAATTTTCATTCCCGACCAACTATAGTTGGTGGATTTTTTATTCCCGACCAGCCTTAGCTGGTGGATTTTCTTCCCAACCAACCGTAGTTGGTGTTTCTGGGAAATTTTTCATTCCCGACCAACTATAGTTGGTGGATTTTTTATTCCCGACTAGCCTTAGCTGGTGGATTTTCTTCCCAACCAACCGTAGTTGGTGATTCTGGGCTTTTTTCATAGTGTGTAACACTAGTACTCCGAAAAAAATTTCAACAAAAGGAGAGAATTGGGCAAAAGATCCAAAACTTTTATTCATATTGAAGAAAACTGCATTACATAGGGATTGAACTACTGATAATATTTGCGAAGATGCTCTGCGTTCCATGCATTCTTAAACTCCTCTCCTTCTAAGGTTTCGATCCTATACGTTCCTGGTCGAACAACCTCTGTTACTCTGTAGGGACCATCCCAGTTAGCTTCCAGTTTGTTGTGCTTTTGAATTACTTTCTTTAGCATATAGTCTCCTTCTTTCAGGTCGCACTTCTTCACTCTCTTGTTGTAGAACAGAGCTGTTCGTTGCTGGTATGCAGCGTTTCTGATTGTTGCTTCTTCTCTAACTTCCTCGAGCATATCCAAATCTAATCTTCTCATCAAGTCACTAATAAGAGAGTTGAAATTCAGCATTCTGTGTGTGGGGAGACCCATCTCGGCAGGTATAACAGCTTCACTTCCAAATGCCAGCATATATGGAGATTCTCCTGTGGCTGCTCGTGGAGTAGTACGATAAGCCCATAGTACAGAATGCAGCTCGTTGATCCAATTTACCTTTGCATAATTTAATCTTTTCTTCAAGCCATTCAGCAACGTTCTGTTTGTCACGTCAGTTTGTCCATTGCTTTGAGGGTGGCCTGGTGCAGAGTGGGTTTTCATTATGTTCGACTGATGACAATACGCAGCAAACTCCTCGCTATCGAATTGGGTTCCATGGTCTGTGATAAATGCATGAGGAAGACCATATCTACAAATGATGTTCTTCCATATAAATTGATACACTTTGTCATATGTCATATCGATAAGGGCCTCGGCTTCTACCCACTTAGTAAAGTAATCCACTGCGACGATGAGATATTTAAACCTTCTTCTGGTCGTTGGAAGTTGCCCGACTAAGTCAATTACCCACATGGCAAATGGCCAAGGGGAAGTAATGGGTGTCAATAATGCTTGGGGAGTTCTTCGGATAGTGGAGAAGCGTTGACATTTATCGCATTTCTTGGCATAGGCTATACAATCAGCCCTCATCGTTGGCCAGTAGTATCCTTGCGTCATTATTCTTTACAAAAGCATCCGACCTGCTACATGGGCTCCACAGGACCCTTCATGGACCTCTTCAATCAAGTCTTTCACCTCGGAGGGATGCACACATCTCTGCAAACCTGCTATGATTCCTCGTCTATATAGAATACCATTAGTCAGTACATAACGAGAAACTTTAAATTTCAGTTTCTTGGTTGTGAGTTTATCAATTGTTAATGTCCCCTCTTCAGTATATTCCTTGATAGGATCCATCCAAGATGGTCCTAAATCAAGGGTAATAAAGTTCATCATCAGATCTTTATCTATGCTTTGACTAGCCAAGACTTCTATTGGGATTGTTCTTCGTAGCTCGGTGCGCGTTGTTGAGGCTAACCGAGCTAAGGCATCTGCTCTTGCGTTCTCCAACCTTGGTATTCTAATTATCTGTACTGCCATCAGACTTGATAAAATCTCCATCGCTTTTACATGATACCTGATCATTAATTCTCCTTTGGCTGCATATACTCCCAGCATTTAATTTATGATCAGTTGCGAGTCACTGAATACAATAACCTGCTCTACCCCCATGGTTTTTGCCAAACTTGGACCTGCAATCATAGCTTCATATTTAGCCTCATTATTGGAAGCTTTGAATTGGAAACACAGAGCATACTCTACATCGACCTCATCTGGGATGTTCAAAATAATCCCTGCCCCACTGCTTGTAGTGCAAGATGAGCCATCCACATATAGATTCCATATAGGTATCTCGTCTTCAAATTTTTGATCGGACAGAGTTCCTCGGTGGAATGTTTGTTGCTTTCTTTTATCCTCTTCCAGCACTTCTTGCTGCTCGTCGACTATCTTCTCCTGCTCGCCGACCAACTTAAGTTGATCGGGGTTTAAATTTGATGATCCTGTAACATCCACAGGTTGGTCAGTGTTCAGCTTTTTCTCCTCGGGGGTATCAGGATAGGTGAACTCTGCTATAAAATCTGCTACTGCTTGCCCTTTAAGAGACGATCTAGGGTCATAAACTATGTCATATTCACCAAGTTCTACTACCCAGTACATCAATGTCCCTGATTTTTCTGGTTTATGAAGAGCTCGCCTCAATGGCGTATTAGTATACACAACTATGGTATGAGCTTGGAAGTACGGCCTCATTCTCCTACTCACCCCGATTAATGCTAGTGCCAACTTTTCCAATCTTGGATATCTGATCTCTGCTCCTCGGAAGGCCTTGCTAGTGTAATATATCGGTTTTTTCACTCCATCCTCCATTCTTATCAATGCTGAGCTAACTACATTCTTCGACACTGCCAAATACAAGTACAATCTTTCTCTCATCACTGGTCTGGACAACAGTGGAGGTGCTCCCAGATATTTCTTCAACTCTTGAAAAGCCTTCTCGCATTCATCATTCCATTCAAAGGTTTTTCAGAGTGTTTTGAAGAATGGGAGGCATCTATCTGTTGCTTATGATACAAATCTATTAAGTTCTGCATCTCGCCTAGTGAGGCTTTGTACTTCCTTCTTCGTCATTGGCGATCGTAGTCCCAATAGAGCCTTGATCTTCTCTGGGTTTGCTTCGATTCCTCATTGGTTGACAATATACCCGAGGAACATGCCTTCTCGTACTCCGAATATGCACTTGGTGGGATTCAACTTCATTTGATATGTATCCAGTTGATCAAAGGTCTGGCCTAAGTCAATTAGATGGTCAACAACTCTCTTGCTTTTCATCAGCATATCATCAACATAAACTTCCATATTGCAACTGATTTGTTCTGCAAACACCTTGTTCATCAACTGCTAATTTGTTGCACCTGCATTCTTCAAACCAAAAGGCATAACATTATAACAATAAGTTCCCCTAGGGGTAATGAAAGAGGTACTCTCCCTGTCTTTAGGTTTCATTTTAATTTGGTTGTAACCAGAATATGCATCCATGAAGCTCAACAACTCGTGTCCCGAGGTAGCATCCATTAATTGATCAATTCGGGGCAAAGGTAAATGATCCTTTAGGCATGCCTTATTAAGGTCGGTAAAGTCTACACACATCCTCCACTTGTTGTTTTTCTTCTTCACCATTACTACATTTGCCAACCAGTCTGGATATTTGACATCGTCAATAAAGCAAGCTTTCTGGAGCTTCTCGACCTCCTCTTGTATAGCTTGGTTCTTCTCGGGGCTGAACACTCTTCTTCTCTGCTTCACTGGCTTGATCTCCTTATTCACATTGAGCTCGTGACATAAAAAATTTGGGTATATTCCTGGCATATCCTCATGACTCCAAGCAAAAGTTTATTTTGTGCTTTTTAGGAAAACTATCAATTCATGTTTTAATGAGGCATCTAACGACGAACTTATTTGAGTTGTTCGTTCTGGATGCTCGTCGTCTAGAATATTATTTTCAGTAGCTTCCACCACCTGACCTTTCACGAGCTGCGACTCGTCTCTAGGATCCAATGTTTCAATCTCTGCACCTTCATCCACTTGGTAGGTAGTAGTCTTTTTCCTAGATTCCTTTAGTTCTTCTTTCTCGGCAGATGAGTAGTAAAATTACTGAGCTACTTTTTGGTCACCCTTCACAACTCCCACTCTAAAATTGGTTGGAAATTTCAGGCATTGATGTACAGTAGATGGTACTGCTTCGAACTTCTTCAATCCTACCCTTCCCATGATGATATTGTAAGCTGACTGGACATTCTTATCCATCACAAAGAAACGTACTCTTTCTGTTCGATAAGCAGGCCATGTACCGATGAACATATCCAACTTGATCGTCCCAAGTGGAAAGACTTTCTCGCCAGCAGACCCGAGGAGGGGCCTGTGATAAGGTTCCAACTGAGACAACTTTAGATTTAAACTATCGAAGCATGAGTAGAACATGATATCCGCCAAGCTACCATTATCCACCAGTACTCTTGAGATTATTACTTCATTCATCCTCATTTTGATCACCATTGGATCATCATGAGGATATAGTACACCTGCGAAGTCGTTCTTGGAGAAACCGATGACCAGTTTTTCTTTGTTCACCTTCCTCGGGCGATCATCTTCATCTAGATTTATTTACTGAATGTATGAACAAGCTTGAGCCTCATTGAGGTAAGCTTTCTCCGCAGTAAGGTCCCCACCTCCTGTATCTCCACCTATATTAACATTACAATCAAATGATCCAAAACGAATTGAAAATACCTCACGCTCTGGTTGTATTGGTCTCTTGGGAAGATCGGGGTCATCTTCTGGATCATCTTCATGATCTCTTTTCTTATTTTCTTCGGCTCGACGAGGAGATCTATACCTATGTCTTGTTCGGTCGTTGGTTTTTCTTTCATTTCTTCAATCAACATACTTGGCCAGCTTTCCTCGTCTGATGAGTGCTTCGATTTCATTCTGGAGAGCTATGCAATTTTTGGTCGTGTGACCATGGTCTTTATAGAACTCGTAATATTTGGCCTTATTCCTCTTGTCAGGATTCGTCTTCATTTTCTCAGGCCAGTTTAGTTCCTCGCTGTTCTTGATCTCTTCCAGGACATGGTTTATGTCTACTTTCAAAGGAGTATAATTTTCAAATTTCTTCAATATTTCCCATGATGGCTTTGCTTTTGAGTGATTGTCACCACCATTGTTCTTATGTTCTTTCTTTTTAGCCTTATCAACCTCCACCTTGGTCTCTTTGGTGTCCATGTTCTTCTTCGCAGCCATAGCCTCCTCGGCATTCATGATCTTGGCTGCTTTTGCCATTAGTTATGACATTGTTCTGGGTGGATCTTTAGATAAAGTATAGTATAATTTATTGGGCAACAGTCCAATCATCAAAGCAGTAATTGCTGTCTTTTCCTCGTAATCAATAACTTTGAGCTTCTCGTTATTGAAACGAGTTATGTAATCCCTGGTGCTCTCACCTGTTTTTTGTCTAACACTTAACAAATGTGCCACTCTTTTAACTGGTTTTGCTCCAAAACAGAAATTTCCAATGAAGAGTTCGGCCAGTTGAAAGAAAGTTAAAATCTTCCCCTGAGGAAGATTATTGTACCATATTTGAGCAGATCCAGTGAGAGTTCCTGAAAACGCCCTACATCACATCTCGTCTGGAACATCATAGATATCAGCAGCTTCCCGATATTGTTCTATATATAGAACAGGATCAGTTTTTCCATCATATTTTGGTGTTACTACTGGGGCTTTGAATTTTGAGGGTGTGGGAAAATCCACAATTGCTTGGATAAAAGGTGTCCCTTGGACAAAAGTTCTTTGTAGAGGATTTTTGGCCTTAGACATTTCCCCTTGTCTATCCTCCAACCTCTGAATAGAGCCTTTCCATGCATCCTTTCCCTCCTCGAGCTTATTGGTTCGAGCAATTGATCATGTTGAAGTCGCTTCCTGGGATCTATCATGTCGAGAAACTGGTTGTGATTGGGCAGAACCCTCTCTTAGATCAGATGGTCGTCGAAAGTTTCTCGACACAGCCTTAGGAGGACTTTTATTCTTCCTAGGGCCCAATCAATCAAAAGGAGAAACTCTACTCAATCTTTTAAGAGCACTAGTCCTTTCTGGAGATAAAGTGACATTTTGTTCAGTGTTTGTGGCTCGTACTGATGAAGTTCAGCTGGTTGATAAGAAAAATCATCAGATATCTCAGTGCGATATGAATCGGTATGCCTAGTACGCGAAGAAGGTAAACGGGTGTTTCTTTGAACACTTCGTTGTCCTGAATGGGTCGGCGCTCCACCCTGGATAGTTTGCATGAGTTGCCCCATAGTCTCTTGCATGGCCGTCTGGCCTTGAGCTAAATTGACCATAATTCCAGCTAGATCTTGGACATTTGGAGGAGCGAATGGATTTGGGGGATTTCCAGCGTTTTGATTACTGGATTCAGGATTATCAGCCATTGAAGATGAATTGTTTTGGTGAAAAACGATAGTTTCAATCGATTTCCCACAGACGGCCCCAATCTATTGATGTAAAAAATTAGATTATCTCTAATTAATCAATCATAGATAAAAATAAACAAGATAAAAGATTTTTAAAGTGGTTCAGCCTTAAAGGAATGGCCTACGTCCACTGTTTTGTTATTGATGACTGTTTGGGAATTTTCGATAACAGATTTTACCAAGAAATTCTGAGTCCCCTTACAATGAGGATGTTACAATGTATTTATAGCCCTCAGGTTGTAAATGTAAAAGGGTAATACATAGCTGTCCAATAGGTGTATACATCTGTATGATAATAATGAGCATTTAATGTGCAGTCGATCTATTGATTATCCGGACATTAATGCTCTGTACGAGATGCAGCTCGGACCGCCTAAGATGCTCGGATCGCCTAAGTAGCTCGATATTCATTAGTTGGTCGGTACAGTAAAGTTCCTCGGAGAGCACCTGTTGCTCGAAGTGTCTGAGCTGGTCGGGGAAGTTGAGTTCCTCGAAGTCAAGGTGTTGTTCAGAAATATTTGTAAGTTCCATGTAGATTGATACGTGTCTCCACTTAACTGATCCACGTCAGCAGACTAAATTTGGTATCAATAGTCACTAACGCTGGGTTCCCTAACAATTGCTACCGAATTCACCAATCTAAACCTCTTATGAACTTCGATATACGCTTCTCTTTCGTATTTACCTCATCAGGTACTAAATTCACCAATCGAGTAAATTCCTCTTCATACTCGACCACCGTTCGATTACCTTGAAACACATCTATCAGTTTCCTCCTCATTTCCTTATGAATAGCGGAATGAAAATACCTTCTATCAAAGAGTTTCCAAAAATCTATTATGGGTAATGTATCTCTATGTTCTGATGTGGTGACAGACTCCCATCACTGGAGAGCTACTCCCGTTAAGTTAAAGGCGGTGAGAAATTGTTTCTGCACCCGTTTATTAAATGGAGCGGATTTGGATTCATATGATCCGATCCGTTAATAATCCGATCCGTTTAATATATATCTATATATATAATATTTTTAATTAATATATATTGTATTTAGAAATTTATTAATATTTTAAATATATATTTTAATAGTTATTTATAATAGTCCTATATTAATATATATTGCATTTATTTATAATAGTAATTTATATTATAATAGTTATTTAAATATATTTTTTGAAATATATATTATAATAGTTATTTATAATATATATTGTATTTTGAAATTTATAATAGTTATTTATAATATTATAATCGGATCGGATCGGATAAACGGATCGGATTAACGGATTCTTAACGGATTCGGATAATCGGATTCGGATTTGGATAATCGGATAATCGGATCGGATCCGAATCCGTTTAACATAAACGGATTAGGATTTGGATTGGCCTGATCCGGTCCGAATCCGACCCGTTTACAGGCCTACATCGACTTGCAGCCATCTCATCAAATCCCCTTGAAAACTCTGTAGGATGTCCTTTCCTAAAATCTTCCCGCACTCTTTCCCACAAAGTCGGCCCTGGATGGGTTTGGGCTGCTTGAACTGCAGGTTGATGCGCCATCGCCGAAATGGCAGCAGTTACTGCTTGTGCAGCAATACTGGCTACTTCATCTGTAGTCATAGTCCTTTGGGGCATTTGGGGTTCCACACTCTCAGCCACTTTATTCGCACTATCTGGACGACTTCTCTTCGGTGGCATCTAAAACAATAACAAGTGTATCAGAACGCCTTTCAAATATTTTCTCATCACAGAAGAAAATATGGACGTATGAACACAACAGTCCTTACAATTGGGCTCTACTTCAAGAACGCTCACGGAAGATCGCAGTAAACCCACATAGATCCTAACGACACTAGAACCTGATGCTCTGACACCACCTGTAACACCTCGCTCAGAAAAATAACGGGTGGCCAACCTTATACTAAAATAATCAGGAATCTCAAGTGGATCATTCTTAGCATCTAGTGACGATTCTAAAATAAACATGGCTAAAAACCCATTACTACAAAAATATGGTGTCAAAAAAAATTATTTAAAAACCTTTATTTACAAACTATGCAACAACTAACCAACGATATAACAACTATATATGATAAGAGACACACATGCTCAAATGAGATAAAGGAGACTATTAAAAGAGTACAACACAATGTACGAAATAAAATACCTGAATATGCTGTCGGGTCACAAACAATACAACAGTCTGAGAAATAAAATATAAAAGTGCTACACTACAACACTTGGGTATAAACCCGATACAAAAATTGAATCCTGATCTAGATACACGAAAGATAGGAAATGACTACATCAAAATACCGCAACAGTCCGCTACTGCCACAGCTCCACGAATACACTGGATGGATAACATCAATTGCGTCCTTGCGGAGGAACACCTAGAATAATAAAATATATATACATAGCAGGAGAAATATAAACGGGTCAGAACCTGAGGTGTGAAAACATTTTTACCAAGTGCATTAAAATGCGTAATAATTATAAATGCATTATAACATGATTAAATTGGAGTCTCACTCTCCATAAAGTTTAACTCACCTCTCAACTAAGCGCGCACTAAATGTATGCACATGATCTCAAAATAAGTGCCCAAATCTATCTAGTCAAAGTAGTCTAACTTACTCCCAATTCATACTCATTTAAAATCCATCAAAATCATATCCTTCAACTTCTAATATTATCGATCTCAATTATTCGTCTACCTACTAACATATAAAATATACATAAACATTCTCTTTTACTAGAATTTCTCATATTCTAGTTATTGACACACGCACACACACACACACACACACACACCCGCGCGCGCATATATATATATATATATATATATGAGTTATTAGCATCTAAGTGCTAAGGACTAAACTTCTGCCAATTTTCAATACTGCATTGCGTTTCGTGCGTGGGACGTCTCGCAAGCAAAATCCAAACAAGGAACCCCCCCGATACACTAATCCTTGGCAGTATTGATTGTCAATATTCATTATTCCCTCAATGCATGACGCATATAACCCAAATTCTTATTTCCAATTAGTTTATTATTCTCAATTCTCAACAATATATGGTGTTTCGTGCGTGGTACGTCTCGCAAGCGAAATCCAAACAAGGAACCACTCTGATACACTACTCCTTGGCTCTGTCGATGTCGAGATATATATACTAATATATAATATGAGCAATAAGGACTAACTTCTCCTCACTCCTAACATTACACTGCGTTTCGTGCGTGGGATGTCTCACAAGTGAAATCCAAACAAGGAACCCCCCGATACACTACTCCTTAGCAATGTTGATCGTTGAGGTTCATTATGCCCTCGATACCCAAAGTAATATATATACTCATATAATGATCTACTCTTAATTTTCACTTTAATATATTCGTCACAGTTTAAGTCCGGTTAAAATCTTCCGGAATGAGATTCAATCAATCTTTTTATATCTCTTTACTCTAGAGATAAATATGATATCACATAATCATATACAATTAATATACTATTCACACAAGTATAATAATAACCATCCCAGTGAGCTATAATTCGAGGATGCAGGTTCTCAATGCTATCATCTACCAGGGGAATCACTCACATATCATCCTGGGTACCAACGGTCGGAATCTCACACTGCCTTAGTAAAAATCATATCACAACGCACGGGAAGCGGTCATAGTTCCTCCCTGGAAATGAGACGAAACATACCCACCACGTCTCACCCCTAATAAAAACAATCACATAATAATAATGGACGCTATGACCTGGGGAATATACACACCCCGATCCTCAAGCCAGGGGCTCACCCTCATCGCGCAACTTCCCATGATAGCATAGAGGGGGTATGCTTCGCTTACATATATATATATATATCATTTACACAAGATATACATACATCATCACATCATATAAATGTATACCATCACACAAGGTATATATATCACACTATTTACATACTCTTATTACGCTCTTAGGCGTAAATGAAATAATATCATTATTTAGTATATTTTACTCTCGATATACTATTTGTCAACAACCCACATAACTTCCCCACTTAGTATAAACTATACTATTTCTCACTTGAAATTCACACCTCACTTCTATTTATATGAATCATCTCTCAATTCTATTTACGTTGAAGATATTCTCTCAATTCTTATGCACATCAATCGACATTTATCATTTATATGAAACATCTCCCAATTCAATTCTTATTCATATCAATCAACATCTATTATTCTCAGTCCATAATATGGTTCAATTAATCATATGAACCTCTAAAGTCATCCAATTTGGGATTTAATTCTAAAATCCATTATCACAAAGTGCACCCTCACTCTTTCTTATCCATCCATAATTATCTCCAATTCGAAATCTCAAAGATAGTGGGCTTCCACACTAGTCGGTACGATACTCTCCAATCGGTATTCTCTCGAATTGTGTTAATATGAATCCAATAATTTCTCATAAGGGAAACTCCCTAAAAGTCTCCAAAACACACTTCTTATAACTCCTATAGAGGTTCCCGGTTGCCAAACTCAAATGAAACCGGGAAAAACTCACTCCAGAAAAACCTCTCAAAGAAGCCTCATTTCCGAATCGATTCGGACCCTTCGAATCATTTCGGTCCCAATCAGCGAATCGATTCGGCCCCAGAGAATTGATTTGGTCCAAAGGACCTATAAGTCTGTTGCATACCGAATCGATTCACAAGGGTCAAATCGATTTGGTCCTAATGACCTGTAGGTTCTGCAACAAGCCGAATCGATTCGGAAGGGGCAAATCGATTCGGTTAGGTCAGCAAGCTACGAATGGGTTGTTTTCTCCAAAAACCCAAAATCCTCCAAAATCATTTTAATCATCTTCTAACAATTTCTCGTCAATCCAAACATATATATAACATCAAAATTCATCATAGAACTCATCCCAAATATTTTATAACCTCCAATCCATTATATACACAACAAATCTAAGATTTTACCCAAAATCTAGGATTTATCATTTTAACCCAAAATTCACAATTTATATCCACAATTCATGAAATAAATGATACACAACAATTATTTAGCAAGTTTAACCACTTTCCTCGAGTTTGTAGAGGTTGAATCGTCCTCGAAATCACGGATTGCTGAAAATCCCAAGCTTTCTCCTCTTTCTATTCTCTTTTCTTCTTCTCTTTCTTTTTCTCTCTTTCTTTCTATTTCTCTCTAAGGAGAATTGTTTCTCTCGTAGGCATAATAAGCCTCAATTCCAAAATACACAACTTTAAATGATAATACACACTTTAAATGAGTCGATAACTCTAATTCGAGCCAAACGAACTTAAAATATTTCGGAACCCAATTAAGCCCCAAGTACAGTTATTTTGACTATCTCGACCCTTCCGAAAACAACCGCACCCTCAGAATTGTCATCCGAATCACTTTCTAACAACTTCAAATTTTGACCTCAAATGCCAATTTAATTAATCTCCAATTAAAATAATATTTATTTCTCCTAAAAAAAAAATTATTGTCCTAAAAATCTCGGGGTATTACAAAAATTTTGAACCAAGATGCACAAATTAAATATGAAACCCAAAATTTCAAACCCCAAAACACTCTAATGTGACAGATATAATAAAAATGAAATACATTTGAAACCAAAACCATGATGTTGGAGCCAAAATCCTTAAAGCTAGAGGATGATTGAGAGAGAGTACCTGAGATCTTGACAAACGTAGAGGAGATAACAACCTGAGCTTAGGAAAGAAAAAATAAAAGATGATTCAGAGTGCGCGGGTTTTTGTGAAAAGAGGCCGGGAGAGAGAGTGAGAGTATATTACCAAAAACCCCAAATATTTGAATTCAAGTGTAAGTTTGATAAGTAAAAATGAGGGGGAAACTAAAGAATTGAGGGATAGATTTGTAAAAGAGAAAGTGATGTGATCTCAACCATTAAAATATGTAAGGAGGTGGCATCGATCTACACCGTTAAAAATGTGTATATTTTCAAAAATCAAGATACTTTATTATATAGATATATTGGTTTATATGTATTTTTATATGTATTTTGGTTTATATGTGCATGTGTATGTGTATATATACATATATGTATATATAAGCCAATATATATACATATTTTGGGCAAAACTTGACACAAGCAATTTTTTGTGTAAATTTGATTTTTTGGTCCATTTTTTAGTTTTAGCTATTCCATATTCAGGTCGAGTTAGGATCGGGTTCCCGGCTACTTAATAGGTCTAGACAGATTTCTTGAGACCCGATGGGTAAATAGGTAAGATTTGTCCCGTTAAAAAATGTATGGGTCGGGTATGGATATAGGTAGACCTCACCGAGACCCGACCAATTTACATATCTAGTTAAGGCTGCAATAAAGAACATCTTATGTCCCAAAGAGAAAAATGCTATTTACTTGCGATTGCGGAAGGTCATTCCAACCATTCATTAAATAACAAAAGTAAATATTTGCATAAAATTGCATGGTTGGATGGCTAAGTTTCTCTCATATATGCAAATAGGGTTACATTAACTAAGTCCACAACTCTTACTATAGTGGAAATTGTAAAATAATTCTTAAAAATAACATTAATAAATTATAAATTCATTAATTTGATTAAATTTTAGCATGTAATTTATTTTTTAATAAAATAATATTTGATTTGAACATTTTCGTAAATTATACCGAATTTAATTAAACAAGATGGAATATATTGATCACATTTTCTTATTTAATTTCTTATATAAGTCCCCATTGAATATCTTAATAATTGCTCCAACATTACCTTCATCTCTTTGACAAAAAAAGCAATAATTTGTAATTTTTCGATTTCCCCTCTTGCCCTATAACTTTAGTGTGTTGCATTAGGTGTAGATTATTAATGTAATATAATTTATTATATACATCAAGCGAGATGACTTAATTTTCTAGTTAGACATCATTATGGTTTTGAAGTTTGATTAAGAAAATAATCCACCATCATTATCTTTGAAGTTTTGATGACTTATCCAAAGTATATTAAAGGTGAATTTTTATGTGGATCACATTAAGTAGGACATTAATATTTAAATTATATATGTAACTATAAAGTTACCTAAATTCAAAATCAAATTAATAAATAAATAAATACAACAGTTATGGTACATTATATCACCATAACTTCGTTTTGATTTTGAAAGATATGGTTTTGGGTTACTGCTTTTCATTACCGAGAACAAAAATTATTGAAATCAAAATTGTCAAAAACATCT
The DNA here is from genome assembly GCA_949130495.1 of Sambucus nigra. Lineage (NCBI taxonomy): Eukaryota > Viridiplantae > Streptophyta > Magnoliopsida > Dipsacales > Adoxaceae > Sambucus > Sambucus nigra. The sequence continues at coordinate 38,433 of CASBWL010000038.1, forward strand.
TGGTTAGTTTTGGTTTAGATATTTGATAAATAAATTTACCAAAATTATAATACCAAAACTACCATCCAAAAATATTGATTTATTATGCTAGAAATACCAAATTTATATTATTTCTTAATTCAAATTGTCAATTGGACTCATTTAATATAAAAACTATCAAAATCATTTTTGTATCGTTGTCTCTAGTATGAAATATTTGTTCTTATTGAAAATTTTGGCCATATGCTTGAGATTTTTGCTTTTCGAGCGTGAATGCATTACTTGTTGGGGGAGAGATGTCATTTATTCACCGACCATAAAAGCCTATAGTACTTATTGACACAGAGGGAGATGAACATGAGACATTTATGTTGATTGAAGTTTGTGACGGATTATTAGTTTGACATCCAATATTATCCAGGAAAGGCGAATGTGGTACATAAACCTTGAGTCATAGACCGACTGTGCTTTATCTGCGATCTGGAAGTCATAGCTAGGTTCTTTTCATACATAAGATGAGGTGCTGGATGCATTCATGGAAGTTCTTATCATCACACTTAAGATTATTCTCCGTGTTATGAAGTCCTATGCCATAGACCCTTGTTGTTAGCACATGGTTAAATAGTTATTGACCGAGGGGGAATCATCATATTTAATTGGGTATTATAGGGTTTGTAGTTTCATGGAAGGTTAGTTATTCCAATAGAAGAGGAGTTGCGATGAACAGCTTTGACAAAGACGCCTAAGTCCCAATTTGAAGTACATACCGGTGGGGAAACGATGTATCAGGATATGTGGCACTTATATTGGTGGATAGGCATGGAGACGGACATCACGTTGTTTATGTAAAAGTGTGTTACGTGCCAGATGGTGAAAGTTAATCACCAAAGACTGTCGGTCATTCTACAACCTCTAAAGACCCTAGTGCGTAAGTGGAAGATAATCTCAATGGATTTCATTATAGGGTTGCCTACGCAACATTAGGAAAATGACAGGTTGACAAATGTATCTCATTTTTTTCTAGTTGGGATAAGCTTTTCAACAAAGCAATATGCTAAGATTTTCATAGCAGAGATATTGAGTATATATGGACTACCACTTGATATTATTTTCGACAAGGACCATACTTTTTTGCCTTACTCTTAGCGGAGTTTTTAGCAGGCGATGGGGACTAAGTTGTGATTGAGTACATTGATGAAATTTTTTTATTTTGTCATTTCAAGATATACTTTCCAATAAAAAAACCGTGAATACTTACAAGATGGTAACACGTTGTATATCGACAAGAAATAGGTACATATGACTTCTATATATGGAGAGGACCTAAGTAAAGATGAGTGGAAATAACATGTTCACTTTGAAAATGATTTTTAAGGGATACTTTTGTTAATTAACTACAATGAAAATAAAATGCAAGTTGAAATGATAAAATGAGTTAGGTGAGGGAAATAAGTTTTGGGAAAAATAAAAGGTTTAAGAGTCCACCTCCAAGGCTTAAATATTTATTTTAGTTAAGTAATTTATAATTTCAAGATACTCTTAGTTATATATAAATCACCAATATGACTCCCATCAAAATTGGGGTAAAAATTAAATATCTTTTTTTAGAAAATGAATTTTAGACTCTCACAAAATTCTAGAAAGTAATAGTAAAATATTTTTGATGAATTATCCATCAGGGATCATTCTTTAAAAATATTTTTAGTCCATATAATTTAATTTTAGAGTAGAGAATTTTAGAAAAAAGATTCATCTCAAGAAAGGACCATCTCTAGTTTGATTCTCAAGAAAAACTCGTAATAAAAATTCAAATCTTTTCTCAAACAATTTACCAATTCTCAAGGTATGAATTTTACCTGTGAAAGTCTAACATTAAGATTCAAAGGAGTATAATAAAATTTCAAAAATTAAAAAACTAAAATAAACATAAAAGAGTTATGTAAGCTTCACCACTCCCCTTGAATAGGGTATTTAACCTCTCATTTTTGTATTATTACACAAAAGATGCAATAATATCACCATTAGAGGCAAATAAAAAATACGTAGAGCAACACTAAACCAAGTCTCATTGTATTACCATTGAACTCCAAATCTTGCAAATTGTTTCAACCTTCTTACATATATGGTTGAAGAGTGGGCTAGGGTTTGTTTTATTTTGGAGGGAAAATAAAAATCAAATGGAAAAAAAATGAGAGAGGTAGTGGTGAGTTTTGTTGGGTGTTGGTTTGAGTAATGTTTGGTGGCATGGACTAGAGGAAGAGTGAGAGAAACATTGAGGTGAGCTGGTTTGAATTTCATACAAAGGGAATAGTGTTTGCTACTAACTGTCGATAGGTAACATGTGAGAGAGAGAGTACACATGATGAGCAGGTTTTCGTAGGAAAATGGGAGAGAAGACATAGAGAATTATTAAAGAGATAAGGGTATGATAGGTTAAAGAAAACCAGGTCAGTGGAACAAATATTATCCATGCATGTTTTATGGACATTAATGGGAATGAAGGGATAAACTATTATATGGCATTCTATTTGGAGTGATAAGGTGGAGAAATTCAGTTAGGGTACTGTTTAAGTATAGGAGACTGGGTATTGTTATGAGAGAAAGTGGGGAGAAGAAGGGAAGAGGAGAGTTACGAGATAAAGAGAGGGATTTAGCAGGAAACATGCTTTTGGTGGTTTATAAACCATACAATTTATGAGGCGTGGTTGAAACCATGACTTATAGGCCTTGGTCAGTACAAAACCATGACCATCAACCTATTTTTGTGTAGTGTCAAATCATTTATAAATATATCATTATCCTATATGACACGTTCTTTCACCCTAGTTTTAAATTTCTTAGAGTCCTTTAGTTCATTCTCTAAAACCTTGACTCTATCCTCGCTCTCTTTCTTGGATCCCTTTAAAATATGAAAATCACAATTAATGTACTTGAGCGTTTTATGAAGAATATCTCTTTGAGTTTGAATAGTTTGCAAAAATTCAATTACAACTTTAAAACATAAATTTTCTTTTTAAAGAAATGTAACTCTTTTTGTAAACCTCAAATTCAAACGAGTTAATTTTTCAGCACCACTATGAAGCTCATTAAACTCCTATTTAATATCAAAATCATCGTCTTCACTAAACACATCGAATAACTTATCACTATGAAAACCATTCGAGACAATCAAACAAACAAGAGAGGGACACACATATAGACCACCCTAAAACAATAACAAATACGAATCAACATAATAAATTAGAGAAACCTTCTCTGATACTACTTGAAAGTCCTATATGCCTAAATCGAATATGGATGGTCGAAAAATCAAATAACCTAGAATTTTTAAATTTTTTCAAGTTAAATTTATCTTATGCAGATTTCCAAATTTAAACATGCACCAATTAAACCTATTATTGTGATGAAACAATTAAACAATTTTATCTTAACCTAAAAGATGATTCTAGGTGAGGCGGGATAAGAATAAGTAAATCAAAAACCACAATATTTGATGTATACGAGGAAATCCCAAATGGAAAAAATGTCAGTTGGCCTATCCAACACAATTAACTATGTAAGGAGTTATAATAGGACACAACAGTTACACAAAGACTTGATGTCCTTACCAAACTTGATGATCTTTATTCCCTGGACCTTCTGCATAACGATACATAGGAGTCCAATTATGTACTACAACAATGTGTGAGTCTACAAGAGCCTCTGTATCTACTTATCCGAGTTCAACAAACATCACACACTATGAAGTCCACTGTATGTAAACAAACCAGGAGCATAATCCATTGAATGAGATAATGAAGAAAGTTTAACGAAAATATAAACTTAAAAATAGGCCAGGTTGGTCGAACGAAGTCAAAAGGATCATTTGAATGAAGTACCAAATCTGGTTGGAACGAAACTTTTAACGAAATATCCACCGAAAAAAATAATGTGGACTAAAAACCATTCGTTTGAATTTCATTAATCCTTGGTTCTAATGAGGTTCAATCCCTCATATGAACGACATAGCTGGAATTGTTAGTATGACTTAAAATTTTGTTTTTCTAAAAACAAGATTTAAAAAAAAAAACAAACTAAATATCCAAGGATCAAAAGTATACTACCTGAGGGATCTACGAAAGTTGAAGATGAAACGTCGCAATAAAAATGACACGATGAATGTAAAGCTTCTATGTTGGATGATACGTCTTCAAATAGACTCATCATAAGACTGAAAGGTAAATACACTCAAGTACTTACCTATAACTCAAAGTCTTTTTCCAAATACAAAACTTAGACAAAATACATATAAATTGACTATATCGAACATTTGTCCTTACAGTTTTTATCTCTAGTTTCACATTAACTTCAAAAATATCCGTATTCTTTCAAGAACTATCGTCTATGTTGTTAACCTAAAAAATATCACAACAATATAGAGAGTAAGTGATTAAAGAAACAAATAATTTGAAATAATGAAATAAAAACAAAAAATACATAATTTGAAGAAAAAATAAATAAATACATAATCTTAAATAGACATAAAACAAACACCTTATGAATAAAAATATAAAAATGAATACATAATCTAATGTAAACATAAAAAAATTAACACACAATCTGAAACAAACACACAAAAATCAAACACACAATCTAGGATATACACACAAAAATAAATGAAATCACCTTTTCTCCATCTACTTCGTTTACAACGGGTTCTGTAAATTTCACCTTATTCTTCTCCCAAGCGGGCTCAAATGATTTTTCCTCTTCTTCTTATTATCGTCGATTAAATTCGATTTATAGTTATGGTGGGATATGGAGGTGGATATAAGGTGATACATAAGTTGTGGAGTCTGAGGGGTATGCATCAGAAGGGAATGCACTGACGGGTACGTCCCGGTAGTGGAGTGATGAGGGGGAGAGGAGGGGAGGGGCAGAGTCATTAGACAAAGTTTATGAGAATGACAAGGGAAGATAGGTAAGGGATGGGGGTTCTGACTATTTGCTGAGAATGAGTAAGGGGTAAGGAGGGGAGGGAGGTAACGAAATGTTAACTTTTCTTTCATTTTTAAGGTTAACTTCTAATTTCTAACAATTCAAATGAGTGATTGACTAAATCAATGGGTTGAACTTTAATGATTTAAACTTTAAAATGGGTCGATGATGGATTTAAAAGGGGTTCATAATGGGTGTAATTAGGATCTATATTGTTTATTTAATTGGTGTAATGTTGTTCAATTCGGGTCATTTTGTGGCAAAACTTGAACACAAATATGACACAAAACACGAAGGGTTAAATAAACCTGACATGAACCCGACATTCCACGTCAATTTTGTGTTAATTTCATTTCGTGTTGTTATTTCATTCCAAAATTGTCACTCCTATGTAACACAAATGGCCATAAACAACCCCATGTAGCCATTTCTTTCTTATTTCATTATTAAATCATAAACTAATGGTTGAGATTAAGATAAACCATAATTAATAAATTGCCAAGGATATCATGTTATTCAAAACTAAAATTATTTATAAATGAAATTTAATTGAGACACCAACTGGTCTAGAACAATATGCAGTTAATGGTTTTTAGTTAAAGCCTCATAAGATGATAAACATATAGTACCAACCTCATGATCCGATCACTTCATATCCTTAATGTCCCCCAAAGATGATAAATTTCTTTTGAATATGGTTTTACAAGCAAAACCTAGATTAATCGAACCTTAAGTCATTTTACTACTTCCAAGACAAACCCATACTATGACACAAAGAACATAATAACCTCACAAGAGGTAATGTAATTATGTATGTCAAGGTAAGTGTCTTTACGCATATGTATGTATTTATGTGCATATGTATGGATATATGCATAATAGGTTATTTAACAATATGTGAATACTTATTAAAATGATTCCTTCACCTTATTAATTTCCCATAACATAGTCAATCGACGTATGTAAACATTCCAATCCATCAACATCTTTTTACTATTGTCCACTATGACTCAGTGCTCTAGATAGGGACTAAGATCTTCACTCGTTCTTAAAAGTCATCCCTGAAATATTGTTATAATTTTGGGCTCTCTCATGCTCACAAGAGAGAGAGAGAGAGAGAGAGAGAGAGAGAGATAGAGAGAGAGGTGGTGGTTAAGATGATTCCTAGTTATTTGGTGCTAGTGAGGTGGATAATGGGTTTGATGGTGGTGGTTATGGTTTTAATAGCCTGAATAGTGGGATTGGAGGTTACGGGAGGTGTTTTGACTGGTGGCAGTTGTGATGTTAGGTTTGGGGTTTGAAATATGTTATGAGTTAAAAAATTAATTTGAGAAATTATTTATTAGGGGTTAAGAGTTAAAATTGACTAGAACCTATCTATGATGCAACATTAGATAACACGTGGATATATACAAGCTTCATCCTTGCAGACAAAGATTTTGAAAATGGAGGGGATTGATATGTGAAACCTAGTAGTAGGATGTGTGGTGTATGTATGTAATAAGAGAAATCAAGTGTTTTTGTGATTTCTTGTGTTGGGACAATTTAGATATTGTGATTAAAAATCACACCAGAGAGTTTTATTAAGAAATAGAAAAATCAAATAGATTTTTTTATTTTAGTATATTCCTTTAAACTAAATTGTTACCTAATATGATTATCACGAATATGAACTTCATGCTTTGTAATCCAAATATATACTAAACCATAAAAATAAAAAATATTAGCTCAATTATTTACAAAATTCGTAGTAAACGATTCTTAGGTTCAGTCATGAACTAGTTCGATCTCTTTAAGATGTTTCACGGCTCTACCTTTAGGTAGTATACAATCACATCATCCCCAGGATTAAATAACCCTAATATTTCCTATGTCTCATATAACTATGAACGGTAGATATATGGTATAGTAACAACCATTACAAATTTTATTGCTCAAAGTAAAAGTGTTGTAATTGGGTGACTAATATTTTGTGAACAAAAAAATTTCCAGAAACATATTTGAAAAAAAAGCAAAAATAATTTTTTTAGTTATGTATAATATGTGTTCTGTCTTGATCAAGAGCCAAAGGTGATTCTTAGAAATTATAGCTTAAATCTTAGGGGAAAAGATGGAGGAAAATAGGGAGAACCGAATAAAGTGTCTCCCACTTTGTTTATAAAATTCAGTGTATCATAAAGGCCAAAGGGACCCAAAACATTTGTCATTTACTTATTTTCAAACATTACACACACAAATAATGACATCTGGTTTTAATAATCCCCCACTTGTAAATTTTAAAAAATACATTTATTTAGAAAATAATTCATAGAATTGTTCATAAGCGAAGGTGTCTTTCGACTTGAACCTTTATGTCGTAAATTTAATTCAGATGTACTAGAGTACCCATAATTTTGAGCTTTATCTCTAACAACATCCCACACACAAACCTAATTGGGTCTATTCCTTAAGCTATCACATTACGACCATGTGCTTCTATTATAGTTTAGTTAATTTCTAGGGAATTTGCCCAAAATTACCATAAGAAGTGGCCACATTTCCACATTCACATAGGTGAATCTATTAAGGATACTCCCGTAGATAGGAACCACACTTAAAATAGATCTACTAATCTTCATTATGAGTTTATAATTAAACATAACTTTAACTCGCTTAAGGATATCATGCTCAATATGGATGGACTCGGAGTAAAACCCTATATTCTATAATTAGCATGATTAAACCCATATCACTTGTAACTTGTTATTACCCTTTGAACTTATATCTTGGGATATCCAGTCTATAGGTTTAGTTACCATTATAAATGATTCAACAATCAATGGGCTTCAGTCTTATCCCTTTATAGGTGTTAAACACCTTTTCTTGCACCAGTCCTTTCATCAAAAGATAAGTCAGGTTCTGTCCACATGCGTTCGGGCATAATTCACACTCACACTCATTAGTCTTAAAATCTTAAACTATGTTTTTCTTAAGATATATTTTCCATTCTTTCCATTATAATAAGGGTTATATCATTTTACAATAGCCATGTCTATATTGTTGTGCATAAAATGACTAGTATCAGTCTCTTATAAATAGGTATTTATGATAGGTCTCTCAACCTTTTGTTTCCTCACTAGCCATAGATAATGTGATCACCATAAACTCCATCATTAATTGTGTTACTAATTAATATTTATTGGAGTTACAAAAGACAACATTGTAATAATTTTAGACATCTATCCATTTGTTGATTCAGATTCAATTCTAGGTTCATTGTTTTCATGAAAACACATAACATTTCTCGATAACATAAGAATGCACTTTTCAGTTATAAATCTTCATAATACTCCCATGAAATTAAAATTCCAAGCTAATTGTATTTAGTATCTTAGTGGAGACTACTGAAGATGCTCGCATATTCATGTTTCTTAACATTGTATATAGTGTTCTAATACAAGGGTTATGCGCAGTACGCGATGGTTCACATTAAGCATATATATAATAAATTGATATTCTTGTATTTTAACGTACTCGATCTATTAATGATCCATATTTGTCCTTGTAGCAATAACAGTAATATTTTTGTTTTTTCGAAACTAATTATGTCAACACTATGGCTAAGCATAAGTTTGATTTTTTTGGAAACAAAATATCATAATTAAATGTTAGCAAACCGTACTTACATAAACAATTAATAGTGCATTCATATTTCAACATGCTTAATGATAAACAAAATTTATATTATTTTTAATGCATTCTCATTTGATGATTTAAAATTATCAAAGTATCATGTCATTTATGTATACTATGTGTTCTCTCTTGATCAAAAGCCAAATGTGATGCTTAGTAATTATAGCTAAAAGATTAGGGGAAAAGTTGGAGGAAAATGGGGAGAACCAAAGAAAGTGTCTCCCACTTTGTTCATAAAATTCAGTATGTTATAAAGGCCAAAGGGACCCAAAACATTTGTCACTTCCTTAGTTTCAAACTTTACCCACACAATTAACGGCATCTAGTTTTAACAATCCACCACTTGTAAATTTTGAAAAATACTTTTATTAAGAAATAATTCATAGAATTGTTCATAAGTGAAGGTGTCTTTCGACTTGAATCTTTTTGTCGTAAATATAATTCAGAATGTTCTAGAGTACCCATATTTTTTAGCTTTATCTCTAACAATATGCCACACACAACCCCAATCTGGTGTAGTCCTTAAGCTAGGACGTTACGACCATGTGCTTCTATCCCAGTTTAGTTAACTCTCTAGGGAATTTTCCCAAAATTACCATAAGAAGCGGCCATATTTTCACATTCACATAGGTGAATCTATCAAGGATACTCCCGTATATCGGAACCCCACTCAAAATAGAGCTATATATCTTCATTATGATTTTATAATTAAATACAAATTTAACTCGCTTAAGGATATCATGCTCAATGTGGATGGACTCGGAGTAAAATCCTACATTCGATAATTAGCATGATTAAACCCATATCACTTGTAACTTATTATTACCCTTTGAACTTATTTCTTGGGATATCCAATCTATAGGTTTAGATCGCATTATAAATGATTCAACTATCAATGGGATTTAGTCTTATCCGTTTCTAGGTGTTAAACACCTTCTCTTGCACTAGTCCTTTCATTAAAAGATAAGTCAGGTTCTGTCCACAGATGTTCGGGCATAATTCACACTCACACTCATTAGTTTTAAAATCTTAAACTATGTTTTTCTTAAGATATATTTTCCATTATTTCCATTATAATAAGGGTTCTATCATTTTACAATAGCCATGTCTATATTGTTATGAATAAATTGATTGGTATCAGTCTCCCATAAATAGGTATTTATAATAGGTCTCTCAACCTTTTCTTTCCTCACTAGCCATAGATAATGGCATCACCATAAACTCCATCATTAATTTACTTTATAATATTTCTTGGAGTTACAAAAGACAACATCATAATATGTTTATAAATCTATCCATTAATTCATTCAGAATCAATTCTAGGTTCATTGTTTTAATCAAAACACATAACATTTCTCGATAGCTTAAGAATGCGCTTTTGCCTTATAAATCTTCATAATACTCCCCCAAAATTAAAATTCCAAGATAATTGTATTTAGTAGCTTAGTGTAGAGTCTTAAGATGTTCGTATATTCATGCTTCTTAACATTGCATATAGAGTTTTGATACTAGGGACATGTGCACTACACGATGGTTCACAGTAAGCATATATATAATAAATAGATATTCTTGTCTTTTAAGGTACTCGATCTATTAATGATCAATATTTGTCCTTTTAATATGAACAGTAATATTTTTTTTCGTCAAAGCTAATTATGCCAACACTATAGTTTTGCATAAATTTTATTTTATTGGTAAAAAAATATCATAACCACTGATTAACTAATCATACTTGCATAAACAATTAATAGTGCATTCATATTTCAACATGCTTAAGGATAAAAAAATTATATTATTCGTAATGCATTCTCATTTTATGATTTAAAATTATAAAAGTATCATGTCATTTATGTATACTATGTGTTCTCTCTTGATCAAAAGCCAAAGGTGTTGCTTAGCAATTATAGCTGATAGCTTAAGGGAAAAGATGGGGGAAAATAGGGAGACCGAAAAAAGTGTCTCCCACTTTGTTTATAAAATTTGGTATGTCATAAAGGCCAAAGGGACCCAAAACATTTGTCATTTCCTTATTTTCAAACTTTACACACACAATTAATGACATCCGATTTTAACAATGTAAATTTTGAAAAATAGTTTTATTGAGAAATAATTCATAGAATTGTTCATAAGCGAAGGTGTCTTTCGACTTGAACCTTTATATCATAAATATAATTTATAATATAGTAGAGTACCCATAGTTTTGAGCTTTATCTCTAACAACATCCCACACACAACCTTACTTGGGTGTAGTCCTTAAGCCAACATGTTATGACCATGTGCTTCTATCCCAGTTTAGTTAACGTTCTATCAAATTTGCCAAAAATTACCAAAAGAAGAGGCGAAAATTCCACATTAACATAGGAGAATCTATCAATGAAACTCCTATATCTAGGAACCCCACTCAAAATAGATCTGTAGATCCTAATTATGAGTTTATTATTAAAACAAACCTTAACTCACTTCATGATATCATTCTCAATATGAGTGGACTCAGAGTAAAATACTACACCACACGAAAATAGTCGACTTGTCAAGGTCTAAAATCGTGACAAGTTAGACCTGTCAAGGTCGTTGACCGTGACAAGTCTGGGGGTGACAACTCACTTTACAAGTTTATGAGACTTTTCACAGTCTTTGACCTCGATAAGTTTTGTCACGGTCAAAGACCGTGATAAGCCCGTGACAAATATTGTCATGGTCAGTGACTGTGACAAGTCCGTGAAAAGTTTCTTTGTCACGTACATGTCACGATTTTTAACCGTGACAATTTTGGACAGAATTTAATCCTTATAAAATAGAAATAATGTACCAAATCATGCCATATATAATCCTTATCCAAATAAAAAAGAAATACAAATATCCATATCCAAGCCAAAAAATAAAATACAAATACAAATATCCACTATCCAAATAAAAACGATAGAAATAATGTCATGGAACAGGATCTTGAGCAGGTTGGAGGAGGAAGTAAGGGGACACGATATATCTATTGAGAACCCCTATCAATTCGCCGAACGTTGCATTGTTCGCGGAACCACATAGGTGAGTTATCCTTTTCGGTCACCATGTGCGTGACGAGCACCTTACCTCCATTTCTTGGAGGGGACGTCCATAAACCAGCATACCTTGGAGGAAGGACGTGTACTCCAACCCCCTCTCTATCCTCTCACCATAATATATGTCGAGTAGGAACACACTTTAACAATCGATTGTTGACATAGGCCACTTGAGGGGAAACCAGATGGGAAATGGATCATATGGTGGCGAGTCCATGCGTATCGGTGATGAAGTAGTGATGTTCTCGTCTACCTCTACCTCTACCACCTTCTCCTCCCACTTGCCCTTCTCCTTCTCTTTCTACTTATTCTTCCCCTTTCTCAACTGATGCTTTATGAAGGCGTACATATCTAAGATCGTTGCTTCCAACCTTAATAGATTATCGTCATGGGTGTCAACCTTATGTGCCAACCCGGTGTTGCTTGTCTCCATTTCGTTGATCCTCGAATACCCCAACCACGAGCTCACCCCCTAGTCCTCCCCTTGCGATCCATCCTGAGCACTTAGCTGAGTGTGTCCGTAGCCAAAGATGCTTTATGGGCATCAGACTGCGACTCATTCACTTTTCGAAGCTTTGCCTGAAATGACAAACAGTACATGATTAGTTACTTAAGTAAATAAATTTATTTTAACGTAATGAAAAAACTTAAACACTTATAACTTACAATCGTGGATGCAATGCTCGAGGCCACCTCCTTGTCCTTTCCCTTCTTCGTCCGAATTTCCACATAGGCATCGGACATATGTGGCCTAACCCCAGGGCCACTTCCCATCTCTTGAAATATAATAATGCAGTATTAGTAAGTAATGCAAAGTAATTCTAAATAAGAATAACATTAAACTAAAATTAAAGAAAAAAATCTTACCATCCTATGCTCCACCTCGGCGTAAGATGTATGACTGGAGTAGTGCACGCCCAACTTTTTCGTCCAGTTCTCCCTCCTTGATTGGCGAGATGCCAATTTCTGCTCATCGATCTCATTGGTGACGAACTTTTTCCACTCTGCCTATGAGATCGTCTCCTTCAGGAGGACGATGTCACGTACACTCACATTGGACTCCCAAGTCTGCCCAAAGTACTGGGCCCGCAAATTCTTCTTCCACATCTTATAATGATCCCTCAATAGTTCCAATGTGGAGTCGCAAACATGTGGGGGTAGACCGAATTGTTCCTATAAAATAAATACAAACCAAAAAGAAAGTAAATGTTAGCTCCTTATAAATATAAATACGAATATAAATATAAATATAAATATGTAATTTAAAGTATGTTTCATTTAATTATGTAATTTAAAGTATGTTTCATTTAATTCTAATTCAATTTCAATATATACCAATTTACACCAATATTAATACCAATTCAAATTCAATTTCAATTTTTACCAATTCAATTCAATTAAAATTGAATTTCAATTTCAATTTCATTCAATTTCAATTCAATTCAAATTCAATATCAATATCAATACCAATGAAATTCATGTTATAAGGACGGGCACATCGAATCATCTAATTTAAATTCAAATTCAATATTACACACACTATTTCACACACACACACACACACACACATACCCTTACACACCTACACACACGGCCCCTGCCCTGCCCCCACCCACACAGACCTCCCCACACACCTACACCCCCTACCCCCCTCCATTGCCCCATGCCCCCACTACTAGGTCCCACCCTTTGGCCCCCATCCCTGCCCCCTTCCCCCCGCTTCTCCCTTCCCCTGCCCCCTGCCCCCTGCCCCCTGCACGCACACATCTACACCCCCCACACACGCAGACAACTACACATACACATATGCACCCATCTACACACAGTCACACACTCACAGTCCTACACACACACATATACAAAGGTGAAAATTTAGCCTTTTTGGTGTAGTGCTATATTCGATAATGAGCATGATTAAACCCATATCACTTGTGACTTGTTATTTCCCTTTGAACTTATTTCTTGGGATATCTAGTCTATACGTTAAGTTACCACTATAAGTGATTCAACTATCAATGGGCTTTAGTCTTATCCCTTTTTACATGTTAAACACCTTCTCTTGCACTAGTCTTATCATCAAAAGATAAGTCAAGTTCTGTCCTCATGCGTCTGTACATAATCCACACTCATACTCATTAGTTTGAAAATCTTAAACTATGTTTGCCTTAAGATATATTTTTCAATATTTCCATTATAATAAGGGTTCTAAAATTTTACAATAGCCATGTCTATATTGTTGTGCATAAAATGACTAGCATCAGTCTCTCCCATAAATAGGTATTTATAAGAGGTCTCTCAACCTTTTCTTTACTCACTAGCCCTAGATAATGGTATCACCATACTCTCCATCATTAATTGTGTTACTAATTAATATTTCTTGGAGTTCCAACAGAAAACATTATAATATGTTTAGACATCTATCCATTAATTGATTCAGAATCAATTCTTGGTTCATAGTTTTCATCAAAACACATAACATTTCTCGATAGTATAAAAATGCACTTTTTAGTTATAAATGTTCACAATACTCCCACAAAATTAAAACTCCAAGCTAATTGAATTTAGTAGCTCAGTGGAGACTATTTAATATGTTCACATATTCATATTTTCTTAACGTTGTATATAGTGTTCTGATACTAGGGTCATGTGCACTACACAATGGTTCACAATAAGCGTAAATATAATAAATATATTTTTTTTTTTCAAGCTACTCGATCTATTAATGATCCATATTTGTCCTTGTAATATTACCAGTAATATTTTTGTTTCGTCGAAACTAATTATGCCAACACTATAGCTTAGCATAAATTTGTTTTTCTTGGAAACAAAATATCATAACCAAATATTAGCCGATCATACTTGCATAAATAATTAATAGTGCATTCATATTTCAACATGCTTAATAATACACAAAATTTATATTATAAAAATTATCAAAATATCATGTCATATATTGGTGCCTGCCATATTAATAAATTATCTAACTTAAAGTTGGTCCAAGTAAGTTACCTTACACTGGTCACCGTTTGAAAAGCGATATTATACAGATTTAATTTTAACTCATCATCTTGTTTAATGTCAATTGCAATCAAATTAAATGAAGTGACTCTATTTTTATGAGAATAATCTAGTATATATCATGTATACCTAAGTTATTTTACTGTCGATAAATCATGGTTATAAAACAATGCTTATATTCATAAATCATAATGGTTTTATTATTCTTTCAAATGATGAGTATACACCTTATGATCTTAAAGTTATATGATAAGTCATTTATATACTAATTTCTAGTTCAATTCAGGTAATTCACTCAATCATTTATGACATGACTTCTCCAAGTATTTTTGGAATTCTTTTCAATAGCATAGAGAAGCATTTATATCAAGTCACAACTCTTAAAATAAAAAGTTCTTTAGAACACCAAAGTTTTAGTAACTATTGTAATGTTCTTCAATTATAGTTGAAAGGTATTCAATTGAGTGCCCCCACTATTCTCTTGGTATAACATTGAGAATTTACATATAATGTTCCCCATTATATCTTTAATTCTTAAAAACAAAATCTAAACTCATAGTGTTTAAACATTAAAATTAATATTTTAAAGAGAAGTTATGATATAATCATTTTATATGTACGTTGAATTATTCTATGTTCGTACAAAACCTTTGATTTATAGGTTGGGACATTATTTTTTGACCTTTAAACCCTATGACATGTTTGATTGAAGGCATAGCAGGGAAGCTTCAAAGATTGCATTCAGCGTGTCATGTTTCATGCCAAGTTTTGTCTTTATGTTCCAAGGATCTATCAGGTATGAATGCATAAAAATTTTGATCCTTGGAACTTAATACCAGGTGTTAGTTTTTATAAAAATGTTTGTCTTTTAAAATATTTTTTAAAGAAAAATATTTTGTGTTTTTAATTTGTTTGAACAACTTTATATATTCATTCAAACGATATTATTTGTTTGTTCAAATGAACATCAAATGAGATTTTTCTAATGACATAACTGTAAGGACAAAATTTCCAATTGAGTCCATTTGTATGTATTTGACTTATTCTCGGAACAAAACTTGTTTTGTATCATAGATAGATTTTTATATTGTCACGATTCCCATAAAGTCTATGACGTGTTTGTTTAGAAGACGCTGCGGGCAAGCTTCAAAGATATATCATGCTGAGTTTTATTTTTGCATATTTCACGTCTTCACTCAGATTGCATTTTCGAATATCTCTCAAGTATGAACACATTATGTTTATGGAGTTTGGAAAGAGTTTTAAAGGATGGAAATTTTATTTAAAATTGTTTAAAATGATTTTAAAATGTTTAATCTTCATTTATTCTGAGATATCTACTGTTTAGAGTCGTGTGAATTCTCACCTTAGTTTTTGAGACTTTAAACGACATGTGATGTCGTTTGAACGACGTGTCACTGTCGTTAGAATGACACATGCATCTCGTTAGAACGACTTGCTGACTTAGACGTTTATTTAACGAATTTTTCTCTCAGAATTTTGTGGGGGTGTAGAACCAAAAATATAGTTTAACAGTTTGATTTTTCTTCATAAAAGTTTTCTATGGTTTTCAAAGATTAAAACCATCCTTAGAGTTTAAAAAATTCGATCTTTCATATACTATTACTATTGAGATCTTGTTTGCACCATCTGGGGGTTGTTCATCACTTTGAACATTGTTCATTGGGTTTTGCAGTGAAGAAACAGATGAGTCTACATTTCGAATCGTAGACGGTTGCTAAGTTACATTGGTGGACATCGAGGTACTCGTGGATGCATGTGCTGTGGATGAGTATTGTAGAAGGACTTCGGCGTGGGCACTATGGAGGAACGATAAAGAGAAGAAGTTCATCAAGGTTTGTGGGGATTGAGTAGTTGTGTAAGTCTGTCTGTCTTCCTTTGTAAAATTGTATCATAGTGATTGTCTGGCTTGGGCCGTCTGAGATTTTTTCCCTTAGTGGTTTCCTCGTACATCCAACATTGTGAACTTATTTATTTTACTTTCTATAATCATCTAGATGCATGTTTTAGATTAAACAAGATAAATTTGGCCTTAACTGAAATTTATTCACAAACTTGGTGCATGTTTAATTTTAAAAAAGTTTTTTGAAAGAAAAATTGTTTAGGACATACTTAAAGCACATTTGAAAAAAAGGGGCCTACAAATTGGTATCAACGCTATAAACATTTTTTTTTGTGTGTTAATTCCTTGTGCTTTTAAGGATGAATTGCAAAAATTTGGAAAGTTTTAGAGCTCCTGTTTTTTATAACACAAATAATGCTTATTGAAAAATGCGAACGAGAAGTGATTTAAATTTAATTGATGAGCGTGTGTGGTTAGTGGTTGAAAAGGGTTGGACTCCATAAGCGACACAAGAGGGAGAGGCCACTAGTTTGAAACTCGTTGAGTCATGGACCGAAGCCGAACATAGACTTTCACTTTACAATTCTATAGGTCTTCCTCACATGTCACACCGGAAGAGTGTAATAGAATCAGGACATGTGAAACTTCCAAAGAAGCTCGGGATATTCTTGCACTTACTCATGAGGGCACTAGCATGGTAAGGGCGTCTAAATTTCAAAACCTCACTACACAGCTTGAGACGATTAAGTGTTAGAGAGTGAGTCGTTTGATGAGTTTTATGCTATACTGTCCAACATAGTCAACTCATCATTTAATTTGTGAGAGAAAACACCCAACAACCAAGTCATAAAGAAAATATTAAGGTCGTTGCCTAGTAGATTTGATCCCAAAGTAACCGTTTCAAACTCATTGGGTGTACTTGAATCAACGAAATTACAAGAGCTTGTAGGTGACTTAAAAACTTATGAGCTTCACATGTTTACCTCCAAAAAAGTGCCAAAGAAAGAAAAGGGCATTGCTTTGAAATCCTGGAAGGAGGAGACTAAAATTTTAAATGATGATTCCGATTCCAATTTTGAGGATGTAGCCTTTTGCTAAAGAAGTTCAAAAAGTTTCTTAAGTTCCAAACGCAATCGAAAGATGCCAAAAGACTTGAGAAATCCAAGAACAACAAGGTCGATTTTTCCCCTAAGAATAAGAGTGAGAACGTTAAGAGGGATGAATAAGATAGGTGTTTTGGTTATGAGGGTTATGGTCAAAAGGTAGTGGAGTGTACCACTAGAATTAAGAAGGATGGAAAGAAACCAATAGAATATAACACCACCTTAAGTGATTTTTTAAATGAAAGAGGGAGAGAGTTCCCCTATTGACCATAACTTTGTAACATTCATGGCATGTCATGTGAGTGATGAATATAAATATTCTTATGAAGATTCTCATATGAATGACACTTCTAAGGCCGTTGAGTGTGAATCCCAAATGAGTGAGGGTGAAGCGAGTGAGGAAGAGGAGATTAAAGTGGGAGAGTTGCTAGTTGCCTTTAATGATTTGTATAAGGAAGCGGTAAAGGTGAAAAATGCAAACTTAAAATTTCAAGCTAAGTTGAATGAGCGTGTTGTAGAAAATAATGACTCTTTGATGGAGGATCTTAGGGCAGTGGAGAAGAATCTTAGGGAGAAACTAGAATACGTTAAGAAAGAGAGAGATAGTCTTCGGGTTTAAATGGAGTCTTTGAAGAAATAGGTTCTAGAGTTTGAGGATTCTAGGAATTTTCTTGAGTCTAGGATTTATGAGCTTGAGGAGAGATTGAGAGATTCTAGTAGGGTGAAGTCTGATTTGGGGGCAAGCTTAGAAAAGTTGGACAGGATTTTAGGCACCATCCAAATCAAAGGAGATAGGTTTGGTATAGGCTATGATGATCATGTTGTTCCCATTCCCAAAGACAATACCAATCGTGTGAGAGAGCCGACTCGGAACGTTAGGAGAGGTCCACATTCCTCACCGTGTTTACACTTGTTCCTATTGCGGTAGGAAGGGTAACCTTAGATATTTTTGTTATGACCTTAAAAATTCTCCTAGGAAGTTGAGGAATAAAGTCGTTTCGGTTCCTAAAACCCCCATGCATCATTACACACCTATTTGGGTTAGGAAATCGATTTTTAGAGGCTTTAGGAATTAAACTTCATGATTCTTGTTTGGTTGGACTTGATTATTCCCATGCTAAATCTACAGGATGATTGTGTTGCGATGTTTGTCATACGCTAGTCTTCGCTTCTTGATATATTTCTTGCTAGTGTTATAACATGTGTATCTCTTTGTATTATATTTTTCATTCATTTGAGTTTTATTTGAAAAATACAAAAAGATTTTTTTGTGCTAAATTTTTTGAAAATACAAAAAGATTTTTGGTTTCATATATTTTTGAAAAATACAAAAAGATTTTATTTCAGGATCAAAATTATTTTTAGAAAAATACAAAAAGATTTTATTTTTGGGTCAAAAATATTTTTAGAAAAATAAAAAAGGAATTTTGTTTTTTTGTGTCTCTAGTTTTCATGTTTGATGTGGCATATTGGTGTGCTTGGACCCCCATCTCTTCATTATACATGTGGCTAGGACATTTGGTCATAATTGTTGATGCATTGAATGATCTTAACCATTGTCTTAATGGGGATGTTTCAAAGTTAATATGCATTTGGATTCGATTTTTTATATCTGTCGTCTTTGCACACAAACGAGTTTATATGAATGTTTGACATCTCATGCAAATTTGAGTTTGGTGAGACGTTCTTATCTCAATTTTATCATCTACGTGTAATTAGACTTTGGAGGAGGTGTGCATGTAAGAACCGTTTGGCCATTAGTATTGATATTGCTTATATTGAAAAAAATGATGCGTGTTCACGAAAATGGGCTGCGAGAAATAATAATCTCATCATGAACGCCACTGTTTAAAAGTGCCCGAGAAAAAAATAAGGCAATAAAAAGAATCATATGCCAAAAATAGGGCCAACAGGATTTCTCTATGTTGAGAAAAATAGAAACCTGAAAAAATCTTAAGAAAGTAAAAATAAATATTCGAGGGTGTTTGGATGGAAAAATAAACGGGTTTGCACCACGAATCCTAATGTTGAAAACGTATCATGACTCTATTGTTCGTTGAATCGTCAGAATTCCGGATATGTGTGCATGTTGATTTTTTAGTTCGTTAAGCTCAATATATTAATTGTCACATATGGCTAAAACTATGTTTGATGACATTTAGCTATCAATTAGAGCTTCTTGATCATTTCGATGTGTTGATGTTGTGACTCATTTGTTATAGTTCATTCCCATTCACTCCATATCCATGTTTGAGCACATTAATACTTTGTTAGCTTGAAACTCACATTATTTTTTTTTAATTTTATTTTTCAGTTTCGAGTCTGTTTTGCTACTGTTTCGTATCTATAGTACTTATTTACGTGAAATTTTTTCACTGGAAAGAACTTTAACTTTTTTGGAACTGGAATACAGAATTTGCTAAAGTCATTCACACGATTTCTGGACATCATTCGAATGACATGTCCAAGTCGTTCATAGTTTGGTTCTAACAAAAAAAATTTTAAGGCATCGATTTTGTCATATATGGTCGTTAGAAGGGTCGTTAGATAGATATATCGAATGACAACACAATTTTTTAGGTCGGTTGATGCACACTTCAAACGACGTTCTTGTCATGCAAACGACATGGCTTCACCGTTTGAATGATCCGCCTGGATTTTTGATCCCTTATTCTGTTTCAGTACCTTCTTCGTATATATGATTATATGATTATATTTTAGTACTTCTGGGTTCATTTGGACAGTTTACTTGCAGTCGATATTGATTACATGATATGATTCTTATGTCGCATCGATTCGTTTAGTCATATCTTTCCTTACTTTGATGACTATTTGCTAGATACGAGTTGGTATCTTTTGATTATGATTAGCTGGAATTCCATGTTTATCTTAATATGCTTCATTAATTATTCTCATTCTAGATATTTGGTTGATTGTTAATCTTTTTCAATTATTGTCTATTTAAGACAAAAAGGGGGAGAGATGTATGTCATGTAGGGGTAATTTTTTGATGAACACATATTCTTTGGATTTACAAATTGGTATAATATTTTTATGTTCATATTTTGCTTGTATTATATTGTATTGGACATATTTGTAGACAAGTTGGTATCATGATTTTCTCACATGTTTAACAAATGGTTTGGTTTACATATTAGTATATTTTATACCAATTGTTCCTCCATACTTCACTGGGTATTTTTCTGTTTCATGTGTGTAGGTATGCTTAAGAGATTCGAGATTTCAAGAATACATCACATTAAGACAGCTCATGCTTGTCGGACCTGCATATACTATTCCTTGTCCTATATTTTTTATTTTTTGGTTTTAGGGGATGGGATTTAGGTGTCATACTGCTTGATGGCTTGGCTTAGGCATTTCATTGTTTGGGTTTTGTATCGAAATAGTCAAAAAGGGAGATTTATAAAGACAAATTTTCCAATTGAGTCCATTTGTATGTATTTGACTTATTCTTGGAACAAATCTTGTTTTGTGTCATATATATATTTTTATATTGTCACGATTCCCATAAAGTCTATGGCGTGTTTTTTTAGAAGACGTTTAGGCCAAGGTTCAATGATATATCATGTTGAGTTTTATTGGTGCACGTTTCATGTCTTCATTCTGATTGCATTTGGAGTATCGCTCAGGTATGAACACATTATGTTTATTGAGTTCGAAACGAGTTTTGAAGGATGAAAATTTTATTTAAAGATGATTAAAATGATTTTAAAATGTGTTATCTTCGTTTATTCTATGATATCAACTGTTTAGAGTTGTGTGAATTCCCACTTTGGTTTTCAATACTTCAAACGGCATGTGAAGTCGTTTGAACGACATGTCACTGCATTAGAATGACATATGCATCTCGTTAGAAAAACTTGATGACTTAGACTTTTTATTTAAAGATTTTTTCTCTTAGAATTTAGTGGGGGTGCAGAACCAAAAATACAGTTTAACAGTTTCGTTTATCTGCACATGTTTTCTAAGGTTTTCAAAGATTAATACCATCCTTAAAGTTTAAAAGATCTATGCTTTCATATACTATTGCTATAGAGATCCTTTTTTGCACCATATGGGGTTTGTTCGTCACTTTGAACATTGTTCATTGGGTTTTGCAGTGAAGAAACAGAGGTGTCTGTGTTCCGAATCGTAGATGGTTGCTAAGCTACATCGGTGGACACCGAGGCACTCATGGATGCGTGTGTTGTGGACGAATATCTTAGAAGGACTTCTGTGTGGGCACTGTGGAGGAACGATTAAAGAGAGGAAGACCAGCAAGGTTTAGGGGGATTGAGTCGTTGTGTAAGTCTGTCTGTCTTCCTTTTTAAAATCGTATCATAGTGATTGTCTGGCTTGGGCCGTCTAAGATTTTTTTCCTTAGTGGTTTCCTCGTACATACAACATTGTGAACTAGTTTATTTTATTCTCTATAATCATCTAGATTCATGTTTAGGATTAAACAAGATAAATTTGGGCTTAACTGAAATTTATTCACAAACTTGGTGCATGTTTAAATTGAAAAAAGTTTTTTGAAAGAAAAATTGTTTAGGACATCCTTAAAGCACATTTGAAAAAAAAAGGTTTATAACGACATATGCATCTCGTTAGAATGACTTGAAGACTGACTTTTTATTTAAAGAATTTTTCTCTTAGAATTTTGTGGGGGTGAAGAACCAAAAATACAGTTTAACTATTTAGTTTTTCTGCACAAAAGTTTTCTAAGGTTTTCAAAGATTAAAACCACCCTTAGAGTTTAATAGATCCGAGCTTTCATATACTCTGGCCATAGAGATCTTGTTTGCACCATATGGGGTTTGTTCATGACTTTGAACATTATTCGTTGGGTTTTTTGGTGAAGAAAGAAGGGATTCTATGTTCCGAATCATAGACGGTTGCTAAGATGCATCGGTGGACACCGAGACACTCTTAGATGCGTGTGTTGTGGACGAGTATCGTTAGAGGACTTCTGCATGGGCACTGTGGAGGAGAGATTAAAGAGAAGAAGATCTTCAAGGTTTGTGGGGATCGAGTCATTGTGTAAGTGTGTCTGTCTTCCTTTATAAAATCGTATCATAGTGATTGTGTGGCTTGGGACGTCCGAGGTTTTTTCCCTTAGTGGTTTCCTCATACATTTATCATTGTGAAGTTATTTATTTTACTTGCTTTAATAATCTAGATATATGTTTAAGATTAAACAATATAAAATTGGGCTTAACTGAAATTGGTTCACAAACTCGATGCATGTTTAAATTGGAAAAAGTTTTTTGAAATAATTTTTTTTGTGACATTTTTAAAGCACATTTGAAAAAAAGGGCCCTATAAAAACAAGTATCATTTGAAGCTTGTTCGAAGTTGGTTAGAACGAGATGAGTTGTTTGTTCGAAGGATTTTTCTTTTGGTTTGAAAGAGATATATAGTTTCGTCCAAATGAACTCCTATTTTCATTCGAATGAGTCCTAAAAAAACATACCACATCGAAAAACATGTTTTTAATAAATTGGAGTACTGTAATTAGTTTTCAGAGATACTTTTAGCAAAAAACACTTTCCCATACATATCCAAAAGATCCTAAACCCTAGTTTCACCCAAAATATTTGAGATCCAAATTTAAATCTTTATATGCTTTGATATCTCATTCAGCATAAAGGTTTTAGTCATTATCATCTTTATTGAGTATGTTTCTTATGGTACATTGTATCGCTGTTGTTTACACACGGTGGACTCCATGGTGTGGTGTTGTGGTGAAAAGGTGTTGTGTCATGTTCTAGATCACTTGATGGTAGATGAGACTTATCGATGAACATCGAGTAGTGTGTGGACTCATATATCATTGCAGTTACACGGGAGGACTCTGCATGTCATTATGGATGAAAGATTGAAGATCGAAGATGCGTCAAGGCTTGCGAGGGAATAAAGTCATTGTGTAAGTCATCTGTCCACTTTTGTAATTCCTAATGATAAAGAGTTTTTTTGGCTGGGTCATCCGAGGCTTTTCCCATTATGGGTTCTCCTCATACATCAACCATTGCATGATTGTTTACTTTAGTTTATCCTGCTATCAACTAAACTTGTTTACACAATTGTCATTTAAATTTTATGCATATGGTTAATTCCTTTTATGTTAAATATTTAATTTGAAAAATTAAAAATTGCCTTTTGGTTAGACCATTTCATACACCCTTGAACTTGAAATTGGTATCAGAGCGAGAACACTAAGTTTTTGTGTTAGTTCCATGTTTAGGCATGAATTCTAGTGGTTTTTATATGGAGGGCCAATTGTTTTCTAGATCATCTGTATTTGATGGGTCTAATTATGCATAATTGAAGATTCATATGAAATTAACATTTAAGGCGATTAATTAGGTGGTATGGAAAGAGATGTTTAGAGGGTGTTCCCCACCCATAACTTTAGTAGGTGAAGTTCGTGTACCTAAACTTGTAGAAACATGGTGTGAGGATGGGCATAAGTTATGTAATTTTAATTCACTTGGTTTGAATGTGTTGTTTTGTTTCGTCACCATAGAGGAGTTTTTCCATATTATGAAACGTGACATGTCTAAAGAGGCTTAGGACATACTCCAACTCAGCCATTAAGGTACTTATGTTGTTAAGGCTTCTAAACTCCAAAACCTCCCCACTCATTATGAAACTATTAACATGGAGGAGTGCAAAAAATTTGATGATAGTTATGTTAAATTGTTTGATAGTTTGAACTCCTCATTTAACTTGGGAGAGAGAATACCTAAAACCCAAGTAGTCAAGAAAATCGTAAGGTCCTTACCTGAAATATTCAATTCAAAAGTTACTGTTTTGAATTACTTGGGTACTTTAGACTCTAAGAGATTCAAAGAGCTTGTGGGTGATCTTCAAACCTGTGAGCTCGACATATTTTTGTGACACCCCGCCTGATCAGTCCTAAATTAAATTAGAACAAGTTTCTCAGTTGGTTCATTCTTAGTATCACTCTCGTAACTTTTTAATTACTAACCACCTAAGTGAAATTAGACTCGTGCCAAGTTTTATCTTTCATTAATTCAAAGAAATACCCATGCAGAAATAAATCATTAACAATCACAAGCTAACTGAAACCAACCACCACATATGAATAAGAAACTGGCCGAATAAACCATCTGTTAAAATCCAACACAAATGTAAATACAAATAATAATGGATCTCAAGTATCTGAAATAAATACTAAATAAAACCGTGAGCAACATGCTCGGATATCTTATGGATAATCCCTACACTAGGAATAAAAGGAATAGAGGCACCTATCCAAATCCTGCAACATCCACATATGCTGCAGCATCGAATCCCTGGAATGAATCAAGCCTGGTATCCTTGTGGCTGGACACCTAAAAGGTTTTGAAAATATTTTATAGCAAGGGTTAGAACCCAAAACATTTTGAAAACATTTAGCAAATGATTAACTTGCAGTAATAAAATATGCATGAATGCGCTTCATATTTTAGCTAGTGCCGCATTCCCTTGAGGACAGACTCACCCCTCAACTAATGTTCACACCTAATGTCTTCTTTATATCCCACCTAGTCCTTTACCCCCAAACTAGATACTTGATATAACTCTTGCCAACCTCCCTACTCAATCTCGTGTATTTTAATGTATGACTTATTAGTTACTTATCGCCTTAACTTAGTTAAGTGTCTTTCCTTGAAATCCATATAACATTTACTAGCTATATAATTAATACACTTTTCTCCATGTATTTAAACTTATCGTATATAATTATTCACCCATTATGTACGTACAATTATCTTACAATAATCACACATATTGAATGTGAATATAACCCATATATAATTAATACAATTCACTACATGTATTTAATAACCCGTATATAATTATTTATCCCATTATATACGTAGAACCTTATTACATCATTCACACATATGTTGAATATAAATATAACCCATCCTCCCGAGTAATAACTCACCGGATTTATTCTCTAAAGTGCTATCACACTAGGTGTACTCACATAACCTAGTTACCCCAAGTCACAATCGCTCACTAACTTGTCTAAAAACATAAACATAATGGAGGCGGTCATATTCCTTCCCTAAAAGTGAGATAAGCCCCTCACCCATATAACAGATGATATGACCTGGGGATATACTCACCCTACTCCCCTGGGGATATACTCACCCTACTCCTCAATCTAGGGGATTCAACCACATCGCGCAACCTCCTCTGATAGCACTAGCTTATATATATTAATAATATCTAATCACTGATATTTATATGCACACACCATATATATACTATCGCACCCCGTATATATATAAATATAAAATATCCCAGCTTTACCATGTATTGAGTCCGTAACACTAGCCTATATTTAGCATCTCGAGTTTATGGTCCAACTCGGATTATTAATTAATTTGCACATTAATTAATTAAATTATTACTGGTGTCACCCAACCAATATATTCGGACTCGCTGTCATGGCCCGAGAATGAAATAATACCCGAGTCTAAATTCCCAACTCCGAATCAATTAGATTTCAATTTTAATTAATTTAATAGCTTGGCATCGCTCAACAAATATACCCGGACTCACCCACTCGATCCGTATTTAATTATTTTGGAATATTTTTCCCCAAAAATGAACCAAAGTGTGTCACACATAAATCCCTCCCAATCCCAATTACTTTCCCTTATAATTGTTAGGAAATTATGTTCCATATTTATCTCTCCCTAAATAATTTATGGGAATCAAATTTTAAATAAATTTCTCTTATATAACAAAACTGGCCGACCTATCAAAAATCATGGGCCATCGATCGATCAATCGAACAGGTCTTCATCTTGTCCAACGTTGTTTCATCCATTAACGAATTTATCCCAACTCCAACCTCTTCTATGGTTCAACCCAAACATAGACAGCATTTTTAACACATGGGAACATGATTAGGACCTCCCCTAAAACCTCAAATATGACTTAATTCCCACAAATCACAACTTATTAAAAAATTGGGAAATTTCTGGGCTTTCTTTGTTCAATCCCAATTTCATCCATTTATCCCAATTCCGTTCATCAATCAAAGTTAACTATCTACTCAGAATCATGTAACACGATAAATTCCTACACCAATTCTCCTTTTGGTTTTCCAATTACAAAAACCCCATTTTTGTACCCGTTTATCCCCAAAACGAATTTTTGATTTTCACATCACATAAATATGAATTGAAAACATAAATAAATGCTGCAGAAAGTTAACCACTTGCCTTATGTGTTCGTAAGGTCTGATCCGAGTGTGAGATTCTTAAGGTTGATGATGAATCCCCCATAGCCATCCCTAGTCTTGTCTCCAAAACGGTCCCCAATGCACTCTAACTGCTCCATGTAGTTTTCTCTCAAAACTTAGGATTTAGATTTGTGTTTTCTGCCGTTTCCCTTTTCTTCCAATTAGGTATTAAAGCTAAATCCCGTTTTTACCTAATGGGCCAAGCCCAAGTGACCCAAATAGCCCCGTGTGGGCCCAGTTATGCCTAAAAATGCCCCGTAACCCGTTTACTACCCCCGGGTACACTTTTCCGACTATCTCAGCCCATCCGGACTCAATCGTGCACTCAAAATTGACATCCGAATTAATTTATAAAAATTCCTTACCTCACACCCAAATTAGTCTATACCGACTCCCGACTAAGATAAATAAATGCCATGTCACTAATACACGTTATGACGTAAACAATTTATTATTATTCACTTAGTAATTAAATTTCCCTAAATATTAACCATTCACTCTCCGATTAATATTTAAATAAATATTACCATAATTAATTCAATTAAATTACGACACACAAGTAATTTAAAATTCTCGAATTAATTAAATATTACATGCACAGAAATACGGGGTGCTATAGTTTTCCTCCAAAAAGAAGAATAAGAATAAGGGCATTTCACTGAAACTCGAAAGCAAGAAATAAGTGTTTCCCATGATGAGTCTAACATCGATTTGGATGATATGGCCGGCATATTTATGAAAAAGTTTAAAATTTTTCTCAAATTTGGAAAAACATGAAAGATGTAAAAAAGTTTTAGAAAAATAAGTATAAAAATGTTGATCAATTCCCTAAAAATTATAATGATAATTTTAGGAGGGATGAGTCAGATAAATGCTTTGGTTGTAAGGGTTATGGGCATAGGGATGCTAAATGTCTCACTAAACAAAGGAAGGAAGGAAGTAAAACAAAGTTGTACAATGATACCCCTAGTGATAGTTACCCGGAAGAGAAATATGTAATACCCCGTGTTTTTATGACTTTTAATTTTGGGGATTTATTAAATTTAATTAGAGATATTAATTTAATTTTAATCCGAAAAATGATTTAAATACTTACTAGCGTGATGAGAGTTAGTAATTATTGGAATTTTGTTGTAAGTTACTTTATGGGTAAAGTAAGTGGTGTAATTAAAATTAGTAAAATTATCACGAGAATGTAATTTGATAATTTTGGAAATTTATCGGGACGCGCTTGTGTCGTGACGGGATTAAATTCGAAAAATTAAAAGTGAATAAATTATAAGTCACCCGTATGGTCATTTTGAGTGCGTCAATGTGTCCAGAAGGGTCGAGATAGTTAAAATAATGTACCCGGGGGTTTAGTTTGGGTCTCGGAGTGTTTTTAGGCCTAATTAACATCCCGGGAGGGCGTTTTAGACATTTTATATTTTTGGGCATGGAAACCCACGATTTTTCTAAGGTTATATCAGATGGTAGGAGTCATCTTCTAGGGTTAGAAGAACCATAAACCATAGACGTCCATTGGAGAGGAAGAGGAGAAGCTTTCCAAGGAGTTCTAGGCCAAGAACTCCACCGTTTGCACCGCCGTCGCCGCCAAACTTTAGATCGCGCAACGAGGATCACAACCACACCAATATTTTCCACAAATCTGAGCCAAGAATTCCCAGGCAAGTATCTATCTTGCTTTAATTCAGTTAATGCTTCAATGATGTTAGTCTAGGGTTGATTAGGACTAGTTTTTATAAAAGAAAGCATATATGGGAGACTCTAATTTGCATGTTGTAGAGGTAAAAGACATATTCTGGAAATCAAATTCACATGTAGATATTGAACCATGAAATTTCATTAAGTTTGGAGTATAAAATCTGGGAAAGGAATGGGAAGAAACTAAACAAAGAAAATATTAGGGTTCTTGATATTTTTATGGATTGTGGCCCTTTTAATTCGTTATACTTGATGAAAATTCGCATGTCTTACGTAGAATATCAATTGTTTGGGGATATAACCCTTATAGTATAAATTGTTGGGAGTTTGGAAGTCAAATATGTTGGTTTGGATGATTTTGGAAGAAGATTCTCGTAACTGGTATTTCTGCAGTTTCGCTATAACTGCTTGATCGATCGATCAACCTAAGAGCATCGATCGATCGAGCCCCTGCCATAGATCGATCGACCCCTCCTGGCAGACTCATACTTACTTTTTAAATGGTTAATTTCAATTTAAATGAGTAGTAATCTTTGGACATCCTTATTACAACATCTTGGGAGATCAAGAGGACCAGCAGGACTTGATAAAAATGGAGCATCTCATGTAAGACTAAATTAGGGTTAACGGGGGTGTAAATTACACTTAAGAAATAGTGGGAACATGTGTTTAAAGGGTGAGACTCGTAAGGAACTTACGTCATAAAATAAAAGAGTACCTACTGAAATTACACTTAGGGAGATAGGATTTCACTAGTGCTACGAAGAAGGTTTGGAATAATCCCATAAATAAGAATAAGAGACGAACCGTTATACGGGATAATCTAGTAATGTGCAATAAGAATAAATATCATAAGTATGGGTCGTGGGTGTACCTAAATTTGAAATGGGAATGGTAGTATACATATACAACTGTGTTTATGCATATACTATATACGTGTAAAAATCATGACCGCGCTACTTGCTATCACTGAGATTACCGCGCTGGGACAGTCTTATCTCGATGGGACCTTTATGGGGGATATTGAGTTGTACCCTAGAACATAGGAATCCTTGGTACAGGCTATCGGATCGATAGTCAGACGGTCCTAAGAGACGTGAGGGTATGTGATGACCTCTTAGTGAGTTGGAACTATGATTCGCCTCAATTTGTATGTGTTTTGTGTTAATACAGTTTGAGAATGATTTCGAACTAGTATTTCCCTAAGTACGAGTGATACGAGGACTTGATAGCAGAGTATGCCAGCACCATAAAATTTTATGTGGGGTGCCGATAGTATATATATATATATATATATATATATATATATATATATATATATATATATATATATATATATATATATATATATATATATATATATATATATATATATATATATATGAGTGATTAATATATATATAAACTTGAAATTTGGTAACTATCTACTGTGACTAAGAGTAGGCAAGTAATGTATAATTATTTCCAACTTGGATATAAGTGTTTGAAAAGTTTGAGGCAATACTGAGAAACTATATAATCAAATGAGGCTTATGTGAAAACTTTGCTTTTAAATAAAATTATTTTTCTTAACACTAGAAATTGTCAGGCATGAAATCTTGTGAGTAACTTAAGATAAGCTAAACTGTTGGGAGTACTAGTGTGGTAGGTGTTCACATTAGAAGAGAGGTGAGAATTTCTCAAGAGAGTGCCGCACTAATATGATTGTTGCTTTAGCCGGTAAGCATTTTAAATACTTGCTAAATTAATTTTAAACTGTTTTACAATCGGGCTCTGACCCGTTTCCTATTTTCTCTTATCTCTTGTATATATATGTATATATTACAGGTGCCCAGCCACAGGGGAGTCTTGCATAGGATCCTTTGGAAGGAACGTGCTGTAGCATAGGTGGGAGTTGCAGGCCTCTTGCTTAGACGACCTCATTCTTGATTCCACTTCTATTTTATTTTATCCAGTTGGGTATGTGTCACTCTTTCCATTATTCAGTTGGTTTTATCAGAGATTGTGATTCGTTTATTTCCAGTATTTATACTTTGGGATTGTTAGTGTCAAGATGTTTTTGCTTGAAGTTTTAAAGTTGGAGTTATTTAGTTGAATGCTTAAATTGCTTGGATTATCTTTTGAGTCTAGTATTTGTGTGATTTTTATACCATGGATTATGAAAGGTTTTGAATATAGATTTTAAATTAAATTTGTAAATTGATGTCTTAAAATGGTTTTGTCACTTAGCTTAATTATTTAGGGTGTTTAATTTGAAAAGTTATTTTTACGACAGTGATGCTAAGAATGAACCAACCGTTCACCTTGGTTATAATTTAGTAAAGGACTGATCACCCGGTATTTAATTAGGCGGGGTGTCACAGGTGGTATCAGAGCATCAAGTTCTAGTGTCCTTTAGGATCTGTACGGCTTGCTTCTCTCTCAGCTTAGCGTTCTTGCTATAGAGCCCTATTTTTAGGATTGTTGTATTCTTGCTTTTATGATTACGTCTTCTGCTATTTGATATTTGATAATAACTGTAGACTAATAACATTTCTTTACTTTTCAGATGCCTCCGAGACGTGCACCCAAGGATAAGTGTACCCAAGCTGAGCAACCAACAACTCCGGCTCAGGGAACGATGAACGCAACCGAGGTAGCCGCTATCATTGCTCAGGCAGTGAATGCCGCGCTAGCGGTAGTGCAGCAGGCTCCACCCCAAGTTCAGGTAGTGGTGGCAGTACCCCAGGTTCAGGTAGTGGTGGTAGTACACCACAGCTTCCATCTACATGGGAGCGAGTTAGGGATGCCTTCCAGAAGGCGCATCCCCCAGAGTTTGCGGGTAGTTTGGATATCATTATAGCTAGCCAATGGAAGAAAGATATCCAGAGGCATCTGCGCATGTACGAGTGCACGGACGTGCAAAAACTGATGTTGGCTTCCTTGAAGCTAGTGGGGGCCGCTTTGCATTAGTGGGAATCCACCACCACCTTGGAGGAGAGCGATATTATCACTATTCAGTCATTTTGGGCGCGGTTTGACAGCAAATACTTTCCATCCGCCGTGCAGACTGAGATGAGGCTGAAGTTACTGAATTTGAAATATGAGAATTCGACTGTTGCTGAGTATGAGGAGGAGTTCACTAGACTCCTCACTATAGTGCCAGATGAGGCACCCACTAAGGGAAAGAAGATACTGTTGTTTGTGGACGGGTTGGCCTGGAGGGTCTGTCAACATCTCATAGGCAATCTGTCACTGAGTACCTACACGGATGTACTCAATGATGCTTTGTTACATTGCCAGGATCACCGCTTCCATTTGTAGGTAAGCAAAAGAGAAGGAGAGTCCAACCAGCAGGGCAGGACAGGGGTAATGGTACTAGTGGAACACCGACATCCCAGGGGCAGACTCGTCAGCATGAGCAGAGTTCCCATCAGGGGGACCCTTCCAAGCGATTCCGATCAGGTGAATCCAGGCATGGAGTTGGGGGATTTGGGCAGGGCCAATCTAATCATCAGGGCCAACAGGGCCAATATCGTCAGTTGCAGGGTCAGCAGCAGGGCCATCAGGGCCACCAGCATTTTTAGCAGGGCCAGCAGGGTCGTAATCAGCAGGGACAGAGAGAAGGAAATTTCAGGAGCCGATGCTTCGGGTGGGGTAAAAATGGCCACTGGCGCCATGATTGTTCAGAGGGAGATAGGGCCCCACTGCAGTAGGGTGCCCGTAATGAGCCACAGAGGCCACTTTTTCCAGCTGCCCTCCCAGCACCAGCTCAGGCACCAGCCCTACCAGCCATCCCAGTAGCTCCAGTGCAACAGGGGCAGTTATAGTACGGACGTGTCTATAACGTCCACTAGGCAGCAGCTCCTCAGGCACCACCCGCGATTGAGGGTAAATTTCCTATCCATGGTACTATGGGTCGAGTTTTATTTGATACTGGGGCGACACAGTATTTTATAGTTACTCATTTTGCTAAGGCCTTAGGGTTATTAGCCACAGCATAGAGCACTATGACATGCATAGACTCACCACTGGGAAATGGATCATTAATTTTCTTTATATGCCGGGGTGTGGGAGTAGAGATTGGTAGCTTAATCTTACCAGCAAACATGTTAGTCTTAGATATGCATGAGCACGACGTTATCATTGGTATGGATTGGCTCGCAGCATACAGATCCATGATAGATTATTTCAGTGGGAGTATTGTCTTTGCCATTCCGGGGCAGGAGATGTTTGTAGTGGTGATGCCTCGCCCAGAGGGAGGCTCTACCGCTCATTTGTATTACATACAGGAGGATACCTCTAAGGAGGTCGTGATTCCCTTAGCCTCGATCCCAGTTGTTCGTGAGTATTCTGATGTATTTCAGGAGATACCAGGCCTACCCCCCAGTCGAGAGATAGATAATGTCATAGATTTGTTACCAGATACTCGATCGATAGCACGCGCTCCATACCGTATGGCTCCGATAGAAATGAGAGAATTGCGAGATCAGATAGAGCAACTGTTAGGTCAGGGCTTCATTCATAGGAGTATCTCACCTTGGGGTGCTCCAGTGTTGTTTATGAAAAAGAGATATGGTTCACTGAGGCTATGTGTGGACTACCGGGAGCTGAACTAGGTCACGATATGGAACAAATATCCGTTGCCTCGAATCGATGATCTGTTCGACCAGCTAACGGGAGAAACTTTCTTTTCGAAGATAGATTTGAGGTTCGGATACCATCATCTACGTATTAGGGATTAGGATGTTTCGAAGACTGCTTTCTTGACGAGATATGGGTCCTATGTGTTTAGAATGATGCCATTTGGGCTCATAAATGCTCCAGCCGTATTCATGGACCTGATGAACTGAGTATTTAGAGAGTTCTTGGATTAGTTTGTTATCATCTTCATAGATGACATCCTGATATATTCACACACTGAGGAAGAGCATGCTGAGCACTTAAGGCAGGTTCTTTAGACTCTACGAGATCATCAACTGTATGCTAAGTACGAGAAGTGCGGATTTTGGTTACGGGAAGGGACATTCTTAGGACATGTTGTTTCTGAACCGGGGATAGAAGTTGACCCGAGTAAAGTGTCAGCAGTGAGGGAGTGGGGACAACCCACGACACCGACGAAAGTGCGTAGTTTCTTGGTGTTAGACGAGTACTACAGGAGATTTATTCGAGGGTTCTCCAAGATAGCGGGTCCATTGATGAACCTGACTCGCAAGGGGGTACCATATGTTTGGGATGATACTTGTCAATTGGCTTTTGATGAGCTGAAAGACAAGATGACTTCGGCACCAATCCTTGCTTTACCCAAGTCAGGCGTGGAGTATTTGGTTTACACCGACGCCTCCTTACGGGGACTCGGGGGAGTACTTCAGCAGGAAGAGAAGGCTATATCTTTTGCCTCCCGTAAGCTTAAGCCCCACGAGAGGAATTACCCCACACACGACCTAGAGTTAGTAGCTGTCGTCTTTGCATTGAGGGTATGGAGACACTATTTATTGGGGGAGAAATTATGCTTGTTCACAGACCACAAGTCACTGCAGTACCTGTTCACTCAGCAAGAACTGAATATGCGTCAGCGCAGGTGGTTAGAGTTTGTGAAAGACTCTCAGTTCGACATACAATACCATCCGGGGAAGGCCAACGTAGTTGCTGATGCGTTGAGCCGTAGACCGGTAGATTACGTGGCGGACGTCTGGAAAGCAAAGTGGAAAGAGTTGGGTAACCAAGATGCGGTAGCCCGTTCCTTCATATCTGTCATGACAGTGACACCCGAGATTGTTACGAGGGTAATACAGGCACAGACATCAGACTCATTTTGCCAGGAGCAAATTGTACGGCTTTTAGACGAGGGTACTGAGTCCTATTCAATTAGTTTCGATGGAGGTTCAATGTTTAGTGGGAGATTAGTGGTCCCAGAAGGAGCATACTTACGTCATGCAGTGATGACCCAGTCTCACGGGTCCCGATTTGTGGTGCATCCCAGGGGAGATAAGATGTACCAGGATATGAGACGTCAATACTGGTGAAGTGGGATGAAGAATGATATTGCTGAGTTCGAGTCCAAGTGTTCTACTTGCCAGATGGTAAAGGTGCACCACCAAAAACCGTCGGGGTTCCTTTAGCCATTAGAAATACCCACATGGAAGTGGGAGAGTATCTCCATGGATTTTATTACTGGGCTGCCTACATCACAGCGGGGCCACAAGTCCATCTGGGTGATTATGGACCGTTTGACCAAGGTGGCTCATTTTCTACCAGTACGGACAGAATATACCATGGTCCAGTACGCTCAGTTGTTCATTGCTGAGATTGTTAAACTACATGGGGTGCCCCTGGATATTGTGTCAGATAGAGATAAGATTTTCGGGTCGCATTTCTGGGAGAGTTTTCAGAAGGCCATGGGTACAGAGTTGAGGTTAAGTTCAGCTTATCACCCACAGACAGATGGAAAAATAGAGCGTACCAATCAGATGTTGGAGGATATGCTACGCATGTTCACGATTGGCATGGCTCCGTTTGAGGCATTGTATGGAAGCCCTTGTCGTTCTCCCACTTGCTGGTTAGATGTGGGGGACAACAAGCTGCTCGGACCAGAGGTGATTCAGGAAACCTCTGCTAGGATTGAGATTATCAGGAATCGCATTCGGGTAGCCCAGGACAGGGAGAAAAGCTACGCCGATGCAAAACGATTCTTCCGATAATTTAATGTGGGAGACCAAGTATTACTACGTGTATCTCCTATGAAAGGAGTGATGAGGTTTGGGAAGAAAGGGAAATTGGCCCCTAGGTACGTGGGACCGTTTCCCATTATCGAGAGGATTGGGCTGGTAGCATACCGATTGGGACTGCCAAAACATTTACACCGCATTCACGATGTATTCCATATCTTGTCGTTGAGACGATATCTCCGGGATGACATGGCCCACACCCACATCGCGATTGAGGAGATTGACTTACATCCTGATAGCTCTTACGAGGAGAGACCATTGGCTATTCTAGACTATAGCGAAAGGAGATTGAGATTAGTGGTTTCTTTCCTATATTGGGATTTAGATGCTCTATACCTTGTTATTTATGGAGGAATCCACTTGGGATCGTGAGGCAGCCATGCGTGAGAAGTACCCAGAGTTATTCTTACCAGGTATACCTTAAATATTTTTCGAATTTCGGGACGAAATTCCGTTATTAGGGGGGAAGTATGTAATACCCCGTATTTTTATGACTTTTAATTTTGGGGATTTATTAAATTTAATTAGAGATATTAATTTAATATTAATTCGAAGAATGATTTAAATACTTACTAGCGTGATGAGAGTTAGTAATTATTGGAATTTTATTGTAAGTTACTTTATGGGTAAAGTAAGTGGTGTAATAGAAATTAGTAAAATTATCACGAGAATCTAATTTGATAATTTTGGAAATTTATCGGGACGCGCTTGTGTCGTGTCGGGATTAAATTCGAATTATTAAATGTGAATAAATTATAATTCACCCATATGATCATTTTGAGTGCGTCAATGTATCCCAAAGGGTCGATATAGTTAAAAAATTGTACCCGAGGGTTTAGTTTGGGTCTCGGAGCGTTTTTAGGCCTAATTAACATCCCGGGAGGGTGTTTTAGACATTTTATATTTTTGGACATGGAGACCCCCGATTTTTCTAAGGTTATATCAGATGGTAGGAGTCATCTTCTAGGGTTAGAAGAACCATAAACCATAGACGACCATTGGAGAGGAAGAGGACAAGCTTTCCAAGGAGTTCTAGGCCAAGAACTCCACCGTTTGCACCACCGTCGCTGCCAAACTTTAGATCGCGCAATGAGGATCACAACCACACCAATATTTTCCACAAATCTGAGCCAAGAATTCCCAGGCAAGTATCTATCTTGCTTTAATTTAGTTAATGCTTCAATGATGTTAGTCTAGGGTTGATTAGGACTAGTTTTTATAAAATAAAGCATATATGGGAGACTCTAATTTGCATGTTGTAGAGGTAAAAGACATATTATGGAAATCAAATTCACATGTAGAGGTTGAACCACGAAATTTCATTAAGTTAGGAGTATAAAATCTGGCAAAGGAATGGGAAAAAACTAAATAACGAAAATATTAGGGTTCTTTATATTTTTATGGATTATGGCCCTTTTAATTCATTATACTTGATGAAAATTCGCATGTCTTACGTAGAATATCAATTGTTTGGGGATATAACACTTGTAGTATAAATTGTTGGGAGTTTGGAAGTCAAATATGTTGGTTTGGATGATTTTGGAAGAAGATTCCCGTAACTGGTATTTCTGCAGTTTCGCCATAACTGCTTGATCGATCGATCAACCTAAGAGCATCGATCGATCGATGGATCGATCGATCGAGCCCCTACCATAGATCGATCGACCCCTCCTGGTAGACTCATACTTCCTTTTTAAATGGTTGATTTCAATTTAAATGAGTAGTAATCTTTGGACATCCTTATTACAACATCTTGGGAGATCAAGAGGACCACTAGGACTTGATAAAAATGGAGCATCTCATATATGACTAAATTAGGGTTAACGGGGAGTAAATTACACTTAAGAAATAGTGGGAACATGTGTTTAAAGGATGAGAATCGTAAGGAAGTTACGTCGTAAAATAAAAGAGTACTTACTAAAATTACACTTAGGGAGATAGGATTTCACAAGTGTTACTAAGAAGGTTTGGAATAATCCCATAAATAAGAATAAGAGACGAACCGTTATACGGGATAATCTAGTAATGTGCAATAAGAATAAATATCATAAGTATGGGTCGTGGGTGTACCTAAATTTGAAATGGGAATGGTAGTATACATATATGACTGTGTTTATGCATATACTATATACGTGTAAAAATCATGCC
Source organism: Sambucus nigra (assembly GCA_949130495.1). Classification (NCBI taxonomy): domain Eukaryota; kingdom Viridiplantae; phylum Streptophyta; class Magnoliopsida; order Dipsacales; family Adoxaceae; genus Sambucus; species Sambucus nigra. The sequence goes on from CASBWL010000038.1 coordinate 75,929, forward strand.
CGCGTTACTTGCTATCACTGTGATTACCGCGCTGGGACAGTCTAATCTCGATGGGACCTTTATGGGGGATATTAACTTGTACTCTAGAATATAGGAATCCTTGGTTCAGGCTATCAGATCGATAGTCATACAGTCCTAAGAGACGTGAGGGTATGTGTTGACCTTTTAATGAGTTGGAACTATGATTTGCCTCAATTTGTATGTGTTTTGTGTTAATACAGTTCGAGAGTGATTCCAAACTAGTATGTCCCGCAGTACGAGTGATACGGGGACTTGATAGCAGAGTATGCCAGAACCATAAAATTTTATGTGGGGTGCCGATAGTATATATTTATTGTATGAGTGATTAATATATATATATATATATATATATATATATATATATATATATATATATATATATATATATATATATAAACTTGAAATTTGGGAACTATCTACTATGACTAAGCGTAGGCAAGTAATGTATAATTATTTCCAACTTGGATATAAGTGTTTGAAAAGTTTGAGGCAATACTGAGAAACTATATAATCAAATGAGGCTTATGTGAAAACTTTGCTTTTAAATAAAATTAATTTTCTTAACACTAGAAATTGTCAGGCATGAAATCTTGTGAGTAACTTAAGATAAGCTAAACTGTTGGGAGTAATAGTGTGGTAGGTGTGCACATTAGAAGAGAGGTGAGAATTTCTCAAGAGAGTGTCGCACTAATATGATTGTTGCTTTAGCTGGTAAGCATTTTAAATACTTGCTAAATTAATTTTAAACTGTTTTACAATCGGGCTCTGAACCGTTTCCTATTTTCTCTTCTCTTTTGTATATATATGTATATATTACAGGTGCCCAGCCACAGGGGCATCTTGCATAGGATCCTTTAGAAGGAACGTGCTGCAGCTTAGGTGGGAGTTGCAGGCCTCTTGCTTAGACGACCTCATTATTGATTCCACTTCTATTTTATTTTATCCAGTTGGGCATGTGTCGCCCTTTCCATTATTCAGTTGGTTTTATCAGAGATTATGATTCGTTTATTTCCAGTATTTATACTTTGGGATTGTTACTGTCAGGATGTTTTTCCTTGAAGTTTTAAAGTTGGAGTTATTTAGTTGAATGCTTAAATTGCTTGGATTATCTTTTGAATCTAGTTGTTGTGTGATTTTTATACCATGGATTATGAAAGGTTTTAAATATTGGTTTTAAATTAAATTTGTAAATTGATGTCTTAAAATGGTTTTGTCACTTAGTTTAATTATTTAGGGTGTTTAATTTGAAAAGTTATTTTTACGATAGTGATGCTAAGAATGACCCAACCGTTCATCTTGCTTATAATTTAATAAAGGACTGATCACCCGGTATTTAATTAGGCGGGGTGTCACAAGATATGCTTCCCCCATTGAGCGCAACTACACCGTGTTCATGGCTAGTCACATGAAAAATCTTTTGATAAGGATAATTCTGTACATGAAAATTTTGTGGCAATTATTTATGATTACCAAGTGAGTGATGGTGGAGAGAGTGGAGAAGAAGAAGAAGAAGAAGAAGAAGAAGAAGAAGAAGAAGAAGAAGAAGAAGAAGAAGAAGAAGAAGAAGAAGAAGATGAAAACGAGGAGGAGGAGGAGGAGGAGGAGGAGAGTGAACTCCAAGTGTCCATCCATGAGTTGTATAATAAAACAATCAAATTAAAAAAGGCTAACTTGAAATTGGAAGATGCATTGAAAGAACATGACATAAGGAATGATGAGAGTACATTTGTTGATGATCTTAGGGCACATGAGAAGACCCTTCAAGAGAAGTTGAAGTGTGTTGAGGTGGAGAGAGATCACCTTCCTGGGTTGATGGAGATTTGAAAGAAGGACTGTTTTGAGTTTGATGAGGATTCATTTTCTTAGTCTAGGATTGTGGAGGTATAAGAGAGATTGATAGACTCGAGTAATGACAAATTTGATTTGGAATATAGGTCGAAAAAGTTGGATAAGAAGTTAGGCACCGTTCGAATCAAAGATGACACGTGTGGGATTGTCTTTGATATTCCAAATGCTTCTACTAATAAAGCCAATACCATGATTTTAAAATATTCAACCGTTGCTAGGAATGCTAGAAAAGATCAACCTAAGGGTAGCATTCCCCGTGTCTAGATGTACACATATTGTGGTAGGAAAGGTCACTTTGGGCATTTTTGCTTTGATCTTAATGGTCCTAGGAAGTCTAAATCTTGAGTCACTGAGGTTCCCCAAACCCAAGAGCATCATGTTTCATCTATGTGGGTTAGAAAATCATATCTGGAGGCTTTGCATAATAGAATTCTTGATTCGCAAATGCTTTCACATTAGGCTTCTCATGATAAATCAAATGGTTTATTGTGTTCACATGTTTATATACACTAGCTTTTGTACTTCATGTTATATTCGTTTGCTATTTGTATGTGGTTTTAGTCCTTTTTATTTTTTATTTTTATTCATTGGGTCTTATTGAAAAATAAAAAAAGATTTTGTTTTTCTTTCGAGTTTTTTTTAAAGTTGGTATCATTTTCAAAAATGTTTAAAAACTTAACAAGATTTTTGTTTTATGTGTAGTTTAGTTTTAGACAATTTGTATGAAATATTAATGTGTTTGAATCCACTTCATTTTATGTTTTCATGTGTCTAGTACATTTGATTATGATTTTTAATTCTTAGATTGTTCTTATTCATGCTTGCATGGAGTTATTTGAATTTGATTTGCTTAATGATTCAGTTTGTATATGACTTTACACACACATGCATGAGCACATTTGGATCTTAACTTGAGAGAATATATTTGAGCTAAGTCAGATGTTCTCCCCCCAATCTTGTCATCTACATATCTTTTGACTATAGGGGATTTATGCATGTAAGAACCATTGGCTGTGAGTTTGAGTTTTATTGAAAAATATGAACGTGAATGTGAAAGGTCTACAAAGAGAGAAATCATCCTTGTGTGAAAGGCCACCATTAGAAATAGCCTAAAAATTATGAGGCAAAGGAAAAGAATAAATTTCCACAGTCATGTTTTTAATATTGATCATAAAAATTGGTATCCTTAAAATATTTGAGTTGAAAATGATCAATGTTTAGATTTTAACGGTAGTAAGGTTGAAGATCAATGGGATTGCACAATGAATCCTAGTTATGATTAAAATTTCATGATGCTATTGATTTGAAGAATCATCAAAATTATAAGCTTGTATGTATTGTGCTTGTTTGTTCTTTGATTTCACTTTATCCATCACCTGATGCTAAATCTTTGTTTGATAAAGTTTTATAGTAAAATAGAACTCTTTGGATATTTTTGAGGTATTGGGTCATAATTATTTTGTTTCAAGTTCGCGTCCCTTCACTCCATCCCACACATTTAGACACATCAATATATACAATTGTGTAACGCTTATAAGTTTTGTGTAAGTTACGGGTCATTTATATATATATATATATGTGTGTGTGTGTGTGTGTGTGTGCCATTAGTATATTATGCAAATTTATAAATATAGTATCATTTGTTTTGAGTCTTTGCATTTGCGTGTAATCCATGTTGCGTTCTGTGTTATCGTTGAATCATATTTACATGATATATGATGATGTTGGTATATCTTGTTGATTGTTTACATTGGTATCTCATCCTTCATTGTGTATTCAAGTTGGTATCGTTTATTGCATCAATATTGGTATTGTGTGGATTATTTGTGCTTGTGTTGCCATGTTGTTTTTCTTGCACTTTACACCATTGCATGATATTATTCATTCCTCTGTATTTCCAACGATATTACATGTTCTCACATTTTGGGGGAGGTATCGTTCATGGAGGATAAATGGTTTATTATGTACTATTCTCTTTTATCTATTAGTGAACAAAAAGGGGAAGGAGTGGTATCTTTCACTTTAATGTTAGGAGATCTTTGTCTTGGGGGGTGATTTCTTACCAAGGTGGGGATGTTAGACATAAGGGGAGTTTTATTGATATGAAAATTTATATTGCTATATTCTCTTTGAATTTGAAGGTGTGTTTAAGTGTGCATGTTTGCAACATGCGACAAAGTTTGCATGCAAGAAAAGATACCCAGAGTATGTGTTTGTCAAGTGTCTATACTTATCCTTTTGGGGTTGGGATTGAATCTTTTAGATTAGATTAATGGCTAGATTAATGGCCCGCATATTTTTATTTTGTGTTTTTTCCCATAATAGCCAAAGAAGAATATTTGTAAGGAAATTTTTTCGATAGAGTCAATTTGTATGTATTTTGTGTTATCCTGTGTTTGGACAAAACCTTTGAATCATAGGCCAGTACTTGATTTGTTGACTTTTTAAGACAATGACATGTTTCATTGAAGTCGTTTCATAGATTGCATTCATCTTGCCATGTTTCATTCCATGTTTTGTCTTCATGTTCTGAGGATGCCTACATTTTGATCCTTGGAACTTAATACAAGGTGTTAGTTTTTATAAAAAGCTTTGAGGGTTTATTTTAATATATTTTTTATTTTAAATTCATTAGAATGACTTTATAGTATTAGTTCAAAAAATATTTCTTATTCGTTCAAATGAACAATGAACGAGATTATTTTGTTGGAACGACAAATATCATTTGAACCGCATTCGAAGTTCGTTTGAATGAAATGAGTTATTCATTTAAACAAGTTTGGTTTTGGTTTGAGTGCGATGTAAAGTTTCGTTCGAACGAACTCCTATTTTTATTTGATCAGGTCTAAAACTTAGAGTCCATTTAAAAGTACGCATTGGGTATCTACCAACAAACCATTGATTCTTCATCCAAAGTCTAATTAAATCTTCTTCGCAACATACATTGATCAAGATGTATGTATGATCAATAAGACCAATATGAAAAGAAATTTTTAAACCAAAGGAATCAAAGTTTTTATGTATGAAATCCATTGTTGGTTTGCCATGTGAAAACTTACCAATAATGGAGTGTTTATAAGGCTAAGTAGGATTGTTCCATTCGATCTTTGTTAAAAGGATAGTTGGTTCACCTGTAAACTTTGAAACAACCTTGATTTTTAGAGCACAAGACTCATTGTTATCCTTTAACAGACTTGCAAATGATTTCTTCCAAGGGTTATGGGGATCAAGAGGTTTGGGATTAAGATTGGTGAAGGCTGAAGGGTTTAAGGTTGCCATTCAACCCTAGGATAAAGAGGGAGAGGAGTTGGTCCTCCCCTAATTAAGTTATTTAAATCAAAATTTAATTTAACTCCCGTGGTGTAAAAAAAATCACCCATAGGGGGGTGCCCATTCACCACGATGCATGTATGATAATAAATAAAAGAGAGACGAAGATTTACGTGGTTCGACCATCAATGACCTACGTCCACGAGGCTGCTGTTGTGTTCCATTATAATGATGAGAGAGTTTACATGAATGTTTATCTCTAGCCTCTCAGTCCCCATTCACAATGGGGTGTGTACCCTTTTTATAGAGTTAGGGGTTACATTAGGGTTAGAAAAATGGATGAGTCCTATATTCGTGGAGTTTGATTTGAATCAGATACTTCTCCTCAGTCTTCTAGTTTATTAAGGACTCTAGTCATCCCTATCTTGTTGGAGCGTCTGTTTCTCTCCATTTTGATCGGGGTGCTCACCACGTGTCATGCTATTATGTAGGCATATTTCCCCCCTCATAATAGCCCCACAGGTCGCAGTTCAGCTGAGTTGATTCCGAGATGAGCTGGGGGATGGTCCATAATCTCTTTAAACGTCCGTAGTTGCTGATGTGAACCGGACTGACGTTCTTTGAGCTGTCATTCAACTTTTACCCTTCTTTCATTGTTCTTCTTTCCTTTATAAGTTTTTTAGATGAATGCTTGGCTTGAGTTGAGAGACGTTCAATTGATATGGGAATCGGACTCGAGAGTGTCGAGCTGCCTACTTACCCTCATGGGATCAGGTAGAATGTAGTTCATTATTCTATTTTATTGCATGGCCCAATTCGTGAGGCCGACCAAAGGCCTGTTCAGAATTCATTTGCTGAGGCTTTCTCGAGCGTGCATCAAGTTTAGGGCATCTCCCTGTATTTTGATCTTTTATGATCCATTTGGTGAGGCTGACCACAGGCCTGTGTGCCGAGCCTTGCTCAAGCATGTACCTAGTCGGGGTAAGACCCTACATTAGGTTCTTCATATGGTCCAATTGGGGAGGCCGACCAGAGGCCTATGTGCCGAGGCTTGCTTTGACATATACCTAGTCGGGGTAAGACCCTGCATTAGGTTTTTCTATAGTCCAATTGGAGAGGACAACCACAGGCCTATGTTTCGAGCCTTGCTCGGACCTGTACCTAAAAGGGGTAAGACCCTGCATTAGGTTTTTAATGTTTGATATGCAATCAGTACACTTATTGGACCCAGTCTTTTCCCGTAAGTCAATGTAATACCAATTTTGTTTGCATTTTTCCATTTTGTAATTCCTTGCATGTAAATATCCGTCTATTTTACCTTTAAGGTTGTATCATCACACTTCCTTAGGCCTAAAAGATGATGGCAAAAATGCACCTGGTTTAAGGGCCATCCACCCGTTCAAGATTTCAATTGACCAACATAGTTGGCGACCAACCTGAGTTGGCTTTTTGCCTAGGTATCCCCCGTAGGGCTTTTATTATTGCCGGGGGCAACTCGTGAGGCCATTTGTGTTTGGTGATGATAAAGACCTGAGGACTTTCTTAATTTATTTGAAACAATCAAGATAGTTATTGTAATTAAATCAAGCTTAATCATGATCGTCATTTGAAAGACTAATGCTAATGTTAACTATGTTGCTGACCACCCTAAGTTGGCCTTTTTTTATTTTACTTTAAATGTTGCGGTGAATCTTCTCACGTGTCATCATTTCCCTGGAGCCCCAATCGGGTTGCGAAGATAAGACTGACTAAAGATAATGCCCGACCACCCATTGGGTCTTTCATTCGGTTTAATGCCGATCCTATGAATAACCGAGATGATAAGTGTGACTGACTATTCCTCGGGGCTTTGTTGTGTTGAAGAACATCGCGTAGATCGTTCATCGAGCTAGATATAATTAAGGATTATCTTACCCATATAGCTCCATGTAATGTATCGTTACTTGTTCGCCGATTATGCATGGTGGTTCCTGGATGCTGTGGAAAACTCTATATAACTCGTGCATCTGAAGAAATTGATATGAGTTCAAAGTATCTTCGTGCAGAAATGCATTAATTTTATATGGCGTTCAAAAAATGATGTTCCTCTAGAGTGAATATCTCAGTGCTAACGAAACCCTTTCGATGTCGACAAGAGAAATTTCGTTGCCCAGTGATCACTGATCACCATGGGTTGTCCGACGATGTTGTTGATACATTTAGGGTGGTCTAGTATTGCTGCCAACACATTCTGTTTGTCACACGTGAAAGAACATAGGCCAATGGGGGTAAACCCAGACGTAGGTGGATGTTTATTGGACATAATATTAGAAAGACTTTTTGGGTTCCTGGTTATGACAGCCCCAATTCACAAGTCGGTGGTCCAAAAATTCTTAAGTCAGTAGACCACGAAGCGGGTTGGTGGAGATGAGACGTGAGTCATCTATAAACCATGAGATCGTTGGTTGGAGTGGACAAAGAGAAGTCCGTTGATGCTCGAATTCAATCCTTAGGAACCATGATTGATTGTGACCTTACTGGATATGTGACTTCCTACATACTGGAATGATTCTTGTTAATAAATATAATTGATCGTTGCAGCCCATACTACTTTATGTGTTATTGGACCTTTGTTATACATGTTTCCCAGCTTCCCATTCGCCGAGGTTGAACTGAATAAGAATTGCATTTCCCAATTGTCCATTGGAGCTTGAGACATGATCACATAATGTTGACTATCCATCGAAGCTGAGGGTCCGTCGAGGAAAAATTGCAAAAAATCTAGTAAATGTTGCAAACGATTTATGCTCGAGCATCTGTCGGAGCATTGATATGATAAATGATGCCTAAGAAGCTGTCGAGGCAAGATTATCAATAGTCGAGAAGATAATACTAAAGATCCTGCAATGTTTGTGAAAAGTAGAGGATCTGGTAGATATTACGAGTGATCCATCATCGAGCATCCGTCGAGGCAAAAAGGACCGAACAAATATTATGAATGATCCTGCAGTGATAGTGAAAACTAAATTTCCAAACCATTGATTAGGGTTGAATAACAATAATAAATGTAATTTCGATCATTAATCGACTGTGACAACCATCTGTCGGGATTGAATATAAGAATTATCCTGACGAACCATTTGTTGGGGATAAAATGCGACATGTGTGGCAAATATCTTCGGGACTAAATATATAGAAATATCTTGCCGATCATTTGTTGAAATGAACCTTGAATATGCCTGATCGTCCTTCAGGTTAAAAATCATGGAGCCAGATGATCAGTAGTGGCTAGTCTGTCGGAGCTAAGCAGTACAGTACCGACTAAATACAACTAATGACTTGTGCTTGAGTATTTATCGGAGCCATAATAAGATTTCCAAGAGCTTAAGATTGTGGATGAGCACTCGTTGAGACCGAATCTTGCACCTGTGGAAGTTAATAAATTTCTCGAACACCTGTTAAGGCTAAATCAAATAGAAACTATTATGTGATACGTTTATTCATCCAAGGAATATATGATATGGATCTGCTCGACCACGTGCTGAGGAAAAATTCAAAGTTTCAATGTTTTCACAGATAATTGTGTAGTGACAATTGTTTTTAAAATTATGTGGCGACAATTGTGAAGTATAAAGTATAGATAGGCCCCTGCTAAAAAAATTATGATGATAAAAATCGTGAGCATAATTTGTGAGCAAATAAAATATTATGGGACAGAAATGAACAATGCATAAATAAATGTGCGTATCCATCAATTGGGGTTGTGCTAAATATAAGAACTATCCTGACCAACTATCCATTGGTGATGAAATGAGACTTGTGAGGTAGATATCTTCAGGACTAAATACATGATAATATTTTGCCGATCATCTGCCGAGATGAATCTCGAATGTGCCTGACCATCATTCAGGTTAAGAATCATAGAACCCGAGCATCGGTCGGAGTAATAATAATTTTTCCCAGGCATTTTTTGGGTCTAAGGTGTTGTAGCGTGCTTAACTATCCATTAGAGCATGAATGAAACAAGTGGTGTGTGGCTAGTTCTTCGGGGAAAATATATACAGTAATGAGTAGATATAGCGAGCGATGCGTTCTCGAGCGTTTGCTGGAGTATTGCTAAGATTTCCAAGAGCTTACGATTGTGGTCGAGCATCTTAATAAATTTCCTGACCATCTGTTGAGGCTAAATCAAATAGAAGTTATCATGAGAATGATGTGTTCAGCAAAGTATATATGATATGCATCAGCTCGTCCATTTGCTGAGGAAAAGATTTCATAGTAGTGTATGAATGTAATGAATGATCCAATGATTTTTATGATAAAAGTCCCACTTAGATAACCGTGCCATAGCATCCGTCGGGGCCGAGCTAAATAACCAATAATCTCCTTATGCCGAAATTAAATAGTTGTAGCCGGATGATAATTTTGAAAATTAAATGATCGAATAAATGACGTGAGTGCTCTATAAGTGCCCCCCCACTATTTATGTGATCAAAATAATTTGTAATAAGGTCGCATAAAAAGTTCCAACTAAAGTCGTTGTAACAATTGTAATAAAGTCACATGGTCCTTCAAATTTTTTTCAGAAAGAACCGATCAGTGCAACAATTGGTCAAATATATCTCAAATGTAAGACACGGGGTTGATTTAGAATTTTTGCAAAATTGTGTGGAATTCCAAACACTTAATGTAAGATGGTTTCAAATTTCATTTCCAGATAAAGCTGTGTAAAAGCTAAATCATGTTAGTTTTGAGAAAGTCAAGGAGTTTAAAAATTGAGCTGAACTTGTGCACCAAATAAATTTCAAATGTGTTAATTAAAACACATAAGGCATGCTAACGAAGCCTCAAATAGTCATTGTCGTCCAGTGGTGAGTTCCCTCTGAGCATGCCGCACTGTTCGCCATCGACCAATGATTTGGTCCAGTGGCACACTATTCGTCAAGCTCATCATTGTGGTACACGGTTCACCAACCACCAATAGAGGTGCACAGTTTCTTCGGATTAGTCGGGTACTACGGACAATTTATTTCAAGTATTTTTAAATATTACGGATTCGTTGACCAACTTAACTCGTAAAAGGGTACCGTTTATCTGGGATGACCCTTTTTAGTTGGCTTTTAATGAGATAAAAGATTAGTTGACATCAACAATGATTCTTTCACTGCCCGAGATGGGAGTGGAATATATTGTTTTTATAGATGCATACCTACTGGGACTTGGAGGTGTTCTATAGCAGGAGGACTAGGCTATAGCTTATGCTTCCCGCAAGCTTAAACCTCACGAGAGGAATTACCCCAACCATGACTTGGAGTTAGCAACACTCATGTTTTCACTACGGATTTGGAGACATTACCTTTTAGGGGAGATATTTCGCCTATTCACAGATCATAAGTCACTACAGTACTTTTTCACTAAGAGAGAGTTGAATATGCATCAACGTAGGTGGCTAGAATTTGTGACAGATTATCAGTTCGACATCCAGTACCACCCGAGGAAGGCCAACGTGGTGGCAGACTTTTTTGTCATAGGACAGTGGGGGATGTAGCTGAAGTTTGTAAGGTGAAATGGAAGGATTTGGGACATCAGGATTCAGTTGCCTGATCATTTATGTCGGTTATGACTGTTACCCCCATATTGTCATGAGAGTGGTACAGGCCCAAGCAACAGATTCATTTTGTCGGGATCAGATCAAATAGATTTGAGCCAAGGAAGCAGAGTCATACTCCGTGAGTTCCAAGGGAGGCTTATGCTTCAACGAGAGATTTATTATCCCAGATGGGGGGGGGGGGGGGGGGGACTACGACATGTGGTGATGTCATAGTTGCACGGATCACAGTTTATGGTACATCTTAGAGGGGATAAGATCTTCCAGGATATGAGATGATAATATTGGTGGAGTGGGATGAAGAAAGTCATTGCAGAGTTTGTCTTGATGTGTAACAGTTGTCAGTTGGTGAAAGTTGACCATTAAAAACCAGCAAGGTTTCTACAACCATTAGAGATCCCGATGTGGAAATAGGAGAGCATTTCCATGGATTTCATCACTGGGTTGCCTACATCTCAGAGAGGTCACGATTTCATTTGGGTGATAATGGATCGGTTGTCTAAGGTGGCCCATTTTTTTCTACTCTGGACAAATAATACTACGGGACAGTATGCCCAGATTTTCATCCCTGAGATAGTGAGATTGCATGGGGTGGCAGACGATATTGTGTATGATAGGGACAAAATTTTTGTATCTCATTTTTTGGATAGTTTTCAGGAGGCTAAGGGTACAGAGTTAGGATTCAGTACGGCCTACCACCCATAGATAGATGGACAGATAGTGAGGACGAATTAGATGTTAGAAGATATGTTGCGGATGTATATCCTTGATTTTAGGGGAGGTTAGGAGTAGTATCTTCCACTGCTGGAGTTTACATATAATAAATCCTACCACTTTACGATTAGCATAACATCATTAGAGGCATTGTTCGGAGACCTTATCATTCATCCTCTTGTTGGTTGGAGGTGGGGGTAATAATATTATCAGACCAGACCAGAGTTAATTCAGGATACTTCGGCCAATATTGAACTAATTCGGATCGTTTACGGATAGCTCGGGATAGACAAAAGATTTATGTCGATGCTAAGAGATTCTTCCTGAAGTTTAATGAGGGGGACTAACTGTTACTACATGTATCTCCTATGAAGGAAATAATGAGGTTCGGGAAAAAAGGGAAGTTAGCACCATATGTGAGCCCATTTCCTATAATCGAGCGAATTAGGCCAGTTGCATATAGACTTGGGTTGTCAGAGCACTTACATTGGATTCATGATTTATTGCACATTTCTTTACTGAGGCGATATCTATGGGATGATTTAGCTCACACTCACATTGCACTCAAGGAGATTGATTTATAGCCCGATATTTCATACGAGTATAGACCAGTTGCGATTCTAGACCATAGTGAGAGGAGACTGAGATCAAAGGTTGTTCCACTTGTATGTATTTAGTGGGGCATCATAATGCAGAAGGGTCTACTTGGGAGTGCAAGGATGAGATGAGTGAAAAATATCTAGATTTATTCATACCAGGTAATTCTTTTTCCAAATTTTGGGACAAAATTACATTATTAGGGGGGAGTATGTAACACCCTGTATTTTTAATCATTTTTAAATTGGGATTACTTAAATTAAAATGGGAAATTAATTCGACCTAAAATATATATTAATTAGCGAGACAAGGGTTAATATTTATTTGTATAAATTACTCCGAGTGTTACTTAGTGAACTAGTAATATACTAATAAGAATGCATCATGATAGTCGCGAGTGAGAAATACGTCAGTTATAATAATTTAGTCGGGACGCGTGTGTCAGTCGTGTTGGGACTTAAATTTATGAAATAAAATGTGATTTAAATATGGACAATCCAAATGGTCATTTCGAGTGGGTTAGATACCTACGAATTTTAGAGGTTATATCATCAGTTATGTGTAGGAGTTTAGGGTTAGATATCACGAAAATCTATGAGAGGCCATCGAAGGAGGAAGGAGAGAAGTTCCAAGGCATCCCACACCATTCTTGCACCACCACCACCACCGTTGTGTAGAGCGGAAGGGGAGGAATGCAACCCCACCAGTATGCTGCAGAAATTCAGACATACGATTCGAGGAAAGTATTTATCTTGATGATTTCGAGCATATATATTATCCATGTTAGTGTACGATGAATAAGCTCATGAATATGTAAATGTTAGCTTTGATTTGGAGGACTCAATTCGTGTTCTTGGATAGAAATCTTGATGGATATGTTAAATTCATGTATGTAACAAGAAACGAAGGGTTAGAATATTAAAACCTGGAAGAAATATGATATGTTCTTGATGTTCCTAAAGAAAAAAAACAACCTAGGTTTTCTAAAATTTAAATGAAGAATTCATTTGATTTACATGACCCTCCTTGATGGTTTAATGATTTGGATACATTGGAAATCGCTCATATATGTTATTATAGGGTTTGGTATACTAGGTTGTGAGTTTGGGACTATATTATGAAGGTTTAGAGAGTTTATGATGGTGGAAAACCTTAAAAGTGTTGAAGATGTATACACACACACACACACACACACACACACACACACACATAGGTTTTGTGAATGCCAATTGTGTCAACTTTTATGTGTGTGAACATCCCTAGGCTATCTACTATCATGGGAGGTCTTGCGTCGTGAACAGTCTTATCCTAATAAGCCCATTGGGGGGATTTTAGACTTGTGCCTCGGAACATAGAACTTAGGTATTGAGCATTACTTGTGTGGGTGGTAGTGTGACCGGACATTTAGGCGCGTTAGGTGTGTGCGTATCCCAAAGGCTTAGAACTATGTTTGCCTCCAAATTGTGTTAATTGTGAATGTGTGGTTCGAGAGTGATTTTGAACCATTTAGTGATGTACCAAGACACGATAGCAGAGTATGCCCGCAGGTTTCTACTACGTATGTATTAGTAGCAAGGATGTCTAGTGATATTTAAAGCAATTTAAGTATGTGGGAACTTAATACTTAGTTAGTGAGTTTTAATTGGCTAAACAGGGTTTAGAAATTCGATAACATATTCTATGGGAAATATGAGAGGGCTCATTGAATTAATATGTAGATAGAGATTTAGTGGGAATAGTTAAGTGGGGTAGCATAACTATGCTAGTTTAGAAGGATACAGTAAGCGAGCACAATAGTTGATAGGTGAGGATCTCAAGTGACAGCACGTAACGTTAACATGTATCCAATACTTGCAAAATATTTTTAACTGTTTTACTTGGTCCCTAACACCTTTCAAATCCATTTTTGTAAAAATCTTTTAGGTTCCCATCCATAGGGACGCCAATAATACATGTTCATTCATATTTGACGTGTTGCAGCTTCTGTGGACGTTCCAGGACCTCGGTAGTAGATGTTTCCACTTATATCAGTTACATTTCTTCATTTAGTTATCTCGCTCGGGCATGTCTCCCATCTTTAGCTATTGGTTATTTCAGAGATATTGTAGTTACATTTTATTTCTAGTATTGGATTTGGTTTTATATTATGGACTATTGTATTTGGATTTCAGTCTGGAGTATTGGTTCCAGACACATTTATTTATCCCATTGCTTTATCATTTATTATGTTGTTTATTATAATGGTGAATGCGGTTTAATAGTTTCAAACTTTTTCATGTTAACTAAAAGATTAAAATTTTGACACTGGGCCATTAGGGTATTAGTAAAGTAAATATGTTTCGACAGTGGTGCTAAGAATGAAACCATTAATGATTTCTATTTAATTTAATAATGAACTGATCACCTAGGATTAGAATAGGCGAGGTATTACAAGGAGTTTCACATGTAATTTGAAGAAATGAGTTTACTCCTTCCTAAAATTGAAGTAAGATTCTTCACAACTATCATGCTTCACCAAACGTAGGACATGGGCTAAACAACTCGGTGGATCTAGGGGAAAATAAAGTCTTCATGTGATGGCATGAAACTGATTGAATGCTTAATTAGTAATTTAATATAAATTTATACTTCATGGAAGAGACTAATACCTTTATTTATTTAAAAAAATATGTAAATGATTAGAGCGAAGTGTGGTATGTTTCTCCTTATATGGTGATTATTGTAAGAGCACATATATGCTCAAAATCTTTATAGGATTAGATTGACTTATCCATTCCAAAACATTTGAGTCATAGTCTAGGTTATCCCACAATCTTCGTGTTTAAGATTTTAATATCGAACTTCTCCGTCCTTATTCAAAAAGCTACCTCACGCCCTAACCAATAAGATTTCCATTTTAAGATAAAGGTAAAGGACTTAGAATGGATGATTTTTACCACCACTAATTTAACATAACTAAAATTAAATTGAAAAAATTGAAAAAATGTGCTAGAACTTGTGTGTGAGTGATGCAGACAAATTTAACAAATACATTATGCAATATACTTTTCTTATAGAAAAACTAAATTCATAAAAATTGCATCCTTATGAGTGTATTTAAATTGTGAGTGTTCCTGGATGAGAACAAACATACATAGAGCATTTCTGCCAAACTATTTGTGAACTCTTGAATGGCAAAAAGCTATTCAAACTTTCTTGAAAAGGGTGCAACCTGCCTCATTGCAGCTTCGTCGCAGCTACGATTTCCCCCACTACAACTAAAGTCTATCGCTAGTACCTATGCTCAACCCCAATTTGTTTTCTTTTTTTGAGAAACTCATATTGCTTCAGGTTCACCGTAGTGGTGCAATGCCTCACTGTAGTGACACTCTTGCAACAACATCAGATCTAGAATAAAAGGACAATCTTTATAAAATATTGCATTATAAAACCTAAAGATTCTCTTTTGTTGTCGTATCTTTTGTTGGATTCAATAAGCAACCTATTTTGGTTGAGAATGATTTAGAGGGTTTAAAAGATTGTGACTAAAATTTTGAAAACATCTATTTATTTCACTCTATTCCTTCTAAAAAAAATAAGGTTAAGATTTTTTTAAAGGTGTTCTATAGAGCCAGGTTTTTATAATTGCTCATAGCTTAGCATTTTTATTTGTTTTAGCGTATCCTGTTACAAACTGACATATCAAATCAAAAACTATATCTCCAAGTTAATTCAAACACGTTAGTGACCGGGCTCTAATTCTGGATTCATCACGGACACTATATGGAGGTATAAAACTTGGGTTTTCCATTACTTCATATAGATTATAGACTCAAATGTTTTACTAATAAAAATTAAGGCTTTTATAAAAGTGGGTTTAGTTAGAATGAAACTAAATGTCACTTGAATGAAACAATTATTTTTATTAAAACAAGGTCTACTTTTTTTCGAATGACCACATTACCTCAAAATTCGTGTTTTTGATATACAAATCTATTTTGTTTAGAGTTTCTCAAGATTTTTGGCAAAAACGGTTTTGCATTACCTGCTCCAAAAGATCTCATATTTGGTTTTGCAAAAACACTTTTTGTTTTCCAAATCATACATCTCCATTTATTATTTGTGAGTTTATGAAATCCTAGTTTCCATACACCTTACATAAACCCTTATAGAGTCCATCTCTACTACAGACTTGTGGAACCAAGGCCCTACTACTAAAAAAGAAGAAGGCTGATCATTGGGTAACAAGGGAAGACTTCTTCCTATAAATGGCACTGGACTGGGTTGTATTATGTCGACAAAAATTAGACTCTACGCATTATACTTAGTCGTGCTAAGTAGTCTATAAGTCGACTGTGTTTGTCAAATTTTCTATAGTGCTTAATAAAAGGTTTTGCCCTGCAAAGGGATTTTTCATTACTTCTTATCGTATTTGCCTTCTTATTTGTTTTATTTAATTTGGACAACATCTTTGCATGCACACTATATTAATCCAAATATTAAAATTTGAATTTGTGTGTGGTTTTCCTACAATAGGAATCCATCCATAGAATCCCGCATTCTGAATTTGGTATCAGAGTGGGTTGGACTAAAATATCGTGTGATCCTGATTTTTTTGGAAAAATTTTCAAATACCAATCTTCAGAGCTGGTTGCACTAAAATATTGTGTGATACTTTCCACAAAATAATTGATATCAAAATTTTAAATTGGCGATCTTTAAAAATTTGGATTTATGGATAATTTGTATAATAGGATTCCTATTTTTAATGGGTCAAATTATGCGTATTGGAAAGCTAGGATGAGGTCTGTGTTAAAAGAAATTGATGAAAAGGTCTGGCTTCTATGTGAAAGAGGGTGGCCACCACCTGCTACGATAGGAAACAATGTTGAAAGTCTTCAACCTATCACTGCCTAGATGGAGGATGAATTTAAATGGAGTACTTACAACTATCATGACTTCAGAGATATTTGTGAATCCATCAACCCTGATGAGTTTCACCACATCATAATGTGCACCACATATAAGAAAGATTGGGATATCATCCAACTCACTCACGAGGGAACCAATACTACGAAAGAATCTAAGCCTCAAAATCCAACCACTTAGTATGGGACTATTACCATGATATTGTCCGAGTCTTATGCACGTATGTTGGAAATAGTAAATTCTAGTTTTAATTGGGTAAGAAAATTCCTTAGAAGAGAGTTGTGAAAAATATTTTGAGATCCCTGCCAATTCATTTTATCCTCAAAGTCATTGTTTTGAATTCTTTGGGAATTTTGGATACTTATAGGTTAGAAGAACTCGTAGGAGACCTTCACACTTATGATTTTGACATGTTTCCAAAAACTAAAAAGGAAAAGGAAATACGTATTCTTTGAAAGCTAAAACTAAAAAGAAGAAAAAAAAGGTTGTGATTCTGAGTTCGAGTTAGATTTTGGGATTGATGATTTATCTCTTTTTGCGAAAAATTTTAAAAAAATTCTAAATTGAACAAAAACAATTCTTCAAAATAAAGGTTTTTTGACAAAAATAAAAATGGGAATGAGGTAAATAATTTTTGTGATAAAAATGAGGTGAGATTTTATTAGTGTGAGGTCAAGGGACACAAATCTCGCGATTGTGGCACTATGCTAATGACACCGGGAAAGAAAGTTCCACGTAAAGCCACTCTTGGCGATAGTGATGTCGAGCCAATGGATTTTGGGAATGAATCACCCATGAACCTAACTTCTATATGTTCATGGCAAGTCACATGAGTACTTATAGTTTTTCCTACGCCAATGAGGACATTTCTAAACAACAGTGCCTCTACTATGTTTTGAATCATTATGGAGAGAATGAGAGTGAGGAAGATAATTTGAGTGAGGGAGAAGGTGGACTCCAAAAATAATTTAGTGATCTTTTCACCTAGACTTTAAAAATGAAAAATGATAATAAAGATCTATCTCTCAAGGTGTTTGATTTAGAAAAGGAGGTGAAAGTCTTGAGAGGGTGTGAGGCGTCGGTGAATTAACTCAAGAAGGTGAAGGTTTGTTTGTGTGAGAAGTTGATTTGTTTAGGTAAAGAGAAGACCGATTTGACTAACATTGTAGCTAATGTTAAGACATATATTGAAGCTTCATTAAATACTCGTGAGAAACTTGAAGCCCATATATCTCAACTCGAGATTGAACTCAAAGATGCTCGGGAGTTCAAGGACACTTTAGAGGACACATCTAAAAAGGTTGGAAAAATGCTCCTCGATCCCCTATTAGGTAACATTGTGAGGTAAATAATATATTATGATGGTGTATCCACTTTTAATGAAGCACACGATCCGATTCTCGAGTTTGTGATGGATCCATATGGCCCTTGTCATAGCCCATCTAAGAGACCTAACCCACGTAGGAAAGCTTGTCCTAGAGGCTTTGAGTAAGGTAGACCCAAACCCGTTTATATTTATTCCCATTTCAAATTAATAGATGATCTTAAAGAGCCTTTTTCTAATTTAGGGAGAGTTTCTCACATGCATATCCCCTGGTATGCTCCCACACGAGCTCCTACACATGTTCCCGCATGCACTCCAAAATATGTTATTCCACATGCTCTCGTATGCACTCCCAAACATGTTATTTCACATGATCTCGCATATCACCATACAGATTTTTCTAGTTTTTGAGAGAACGTAGAGTATTTAGTCAAAACTTCACAATGTTTGATGGAGGAATTTCATAGGATGGCATCTCCTTTTGAGAACTCCTTCGAGCCTAATGATTCAGGTTCAGACTTCTTTCTAGAATAAGGTGATTATCATGCTCATATCTTACATCCCAATTGCAATATTGTATTGATATGTTTTTTCCTTTTAATATATTTTGAAAAATTCCAAAAAGATTTTTGTTTTTTATGAAAAGGATAAAAATCCAAAAAGATTTTTGATTTTTTAAAGAAAAATTTTGAAAAATGGAAAAGGATTTATTTTGATAAAGCTTTTTAAAAACAAAAATATTTTTGTATTTTTTGATTTTTCACTGTATATGGATGAACATTTAAGACATTCGGGTCAGTCCTTCACATGACTTTTTCATAGTGTTTTGAGACATGACTTTGTTTCGATAGTGTGCTTAATGATGTGTGGATATTATTATGTTGCTCGTGATGATTACTTTCTACATGTTAGACTCTTTATCACCTTTATTCCATACGTGGAGACTTTTTGAACATTGTACTTACTTGTCATATGTCGAATATGATTTTTTAAGTCAACCTTGCATAATAACAAACAAAATTTAAAAAGAGATAAGTTGTGCATGTAAGAACCATTGCCCGGATTATATTTCCCACAACATATTGATCAATGTTGAGCAATGGAAAGGGGCTACGAAGAGAAAATTACTCTTTGCATTAAAATCTACCATTTGCAAAGAGGACCTAAAAAGATTAACGACACACACAAAAAAAGTTCTAAGGCCATTTAGATTACATTCATTAATGCTGCGCTATAAATGAGCGTTGTGATTTCTTAAAAATAATTGAAAGGCAATTTTATATATGAGAGAATTTGATGGAGTAACAAAGTAGAGGATCAATGGGTTTACACAATGGACTTTCCTAAAAAATATTAAATAGTTTGGCATTATTGGTGTGAGAATAATTTAAATTCATGATAAATTTCAAAAGTTGAGTCAATTTCAATTGAGTTTAACATTTTTACACCTAAGGTAGAAATTGAGTTCTTTCTTTAGAAGTACCTCATGACTTCGTGCACCTATGTTATGAATGTTATGTTGATTTGCCTATGCAATATGTTCACACAATCGCATTCCACTTTCACGATTTAGACATTTTGGTGTTTTCCATGATGACTATGTATTTTTTTACCTATATGTACATTTTATTTTTATACATGAAATTTTTTGAATTTTAAAAAAAATATAGGCATAGCAATTCCATGTTTCCTTCCCTTTTTACCTTTTGGATTATCATTACATGCATTTTATCTATTATCTTTATAATGATATATTTGCTTATTAATGTGATGCTTAGGTTCTAACCTTTGTCAGTTATGGATAAAAGGGGGAGAACAAATTTAGGGGGAGTTTTATTTTTCTTTAAAACTCGTACGCATCACTATATTTATTGTTTGATGTATGTAGGTCTCTTCCACTTTGATGATGATTTCATGGACTAAACAATATGAATACAAAGCTAGCCAAGTGGTGAATAAGTTTGAGTTGAAGACAAATTTTCATATGTCGTTCTGTTTCTTGGGTTTGGGAGGACATTAGAATTCATTGCCTCAGGGGGTTTATCATTTTATTGTAATTTGGTTTTTGGTTTTTGGTTTGTATTAGAATAGTGAATGAGGGAGATTTATAAGAAATTTATTTTATAATTGCTCATATCTTAATATTTTTATTAATTTTAGCGTATCGCATTACAAACCGGTATCTCAAACCGAACACTATATCTCAAAGTTCATTTGACTACACTTTAGTGATCGAGATCCATTTTTGGATCCATCACTGACACTTTATGGGGGGTATGAAATTTGGGTTTTCATGGTTTTGTACGAAATATATACTACGATGTTTTACGTTTAAAAATTGTGTCTTCAAAATAAAGGATTTTAAAAAGATTTTTTTGGTCTCGTTCAAACGAGATGGAATATCGTTTGAACGAGATGTGTGGTTTCATTTGGACCAGCTTCAAACGATGTTCAAATGAGACATCCCTGGCTTGAGAGATAATTGGCGTTCGATGTTCGTTAAATGGAAATTAAAATGAAAAGTTAGTTTCATTAGAACAAAACTGGATGTCCTTTGAAAGAAACAATTGTTTTCATTTGAATGAGGTCTAATTTCATTTAAACGGCCCCGTTGCCTCGAAATTCATGTTTTTTTTTATATAAAATCCTGTTTTGTTAAGAATGTCTCTAGACTTTTGGCAAAAATAATTTTCCACCTATTCCAAAAGTTCTCATATTTAGTTTTTCGAAACCACTTTTTGTTTTTCAAATCATACATTCACATATGTTATTTATGATTTTGTGAAACCCTATTTCCATACACCTTACATAAAATCTTGTAGAGTCCATTTTTACTACTGACTTGTGGAACCCTTGTTCCACCACTAACGAAGAAGAAGGTTGTTGATCGGTAGATACCAAGGGAATTCCACTTCCAATGCACAACACTAGACTTGGCCATATTCTATAGAACAATTGAAGACTCTATGCATTATACTTAGTTGTGTTAATTATTTTGTAAGTAGACTTCGTCTGTCAAATTCTCTATAGTACTGAATGTAAGGTTTTGCCCTAAAAAGGGATTTGTCCTTACTTTTTCGTGTATTTGCCTCCTTGATTTTCTGTATTTAATAAGGATCACATCTTTACATGCACAAAAAATTACTTAAAAGATAAAATTTGATCAAATTGAATATGTATGTGGTTTCCCTAAAATAGGAATCAATCTATAGAATCCCGCATTCTTATTTTCATTATTTTATCAAGCTAAACGAAATCAATTTTTCTTAAGAGAATAAACATTCTTTGTATTTTTAAGATATCCATTCCTATCGTTATTGTTTAAATTTATTTGAAGTTGCGGTTTCAAAGATTTTCCCCACGGGGGTTTTTTCCTTGTATAAATCATTGCCTCTAGTACAATATTTACTATTATGCATTTTAGTTTATCTTATATGCTTCATGAACATATATAATTAAGTTACATAAACATGTAAATCACTATTTTGAAAGCTTAAACATTAAGATTATTTTTTTTCCGAATTTGGATTGAAGCAAACATTACCTTCATTTTGGAAATAATTTTTAACTTGGTTAGTCGCTCTCTACACGCATATTCCTTCAATTATAAACTCCAATTCAAGAGAAATTTGAGTCAGAAATTATTATAGATCACCGTTTCGCATTGACAATGTCCATTATGGATGCTCCAAACAAAGTGATAAGCACCCAAAAGTATTTAATTGAGCATTTTAGTCACTTGTTTTTAATAAAAATGGTCTTATGTTCGTATTTATTTATCTCTCGGATCAATATGTAGTCGCGGTATCAAATTGTGCTAATTTAATATACTTGCGACAAAGTAGCGGTAAAAAACATTCAATGAATAAAATTAAAGCGGACGAGAATTCAAAAGTCCCTCTCAAGCTTGTCCCGATGAGTTTTGATGCCCTAAACCAAGTCATATACCAAACATAAGCATAAACTGAGCCCAAGCCAACGCCCGAGACTCATGTATGTTTAGTTTGTATTTTTATTATTTTTTTAGATTTTTATTTGAGTCGTACATAATTTTTAGGATTTTTATATTTTATTTGCGAGCAAATAGTTATAAATATTATGGTTTTTTACTATGCGTCAAGTGTTTTTATGTTCTTATCTAAATATTGTAGACGTGTTTATTTTAGTACGTTTTTCTTTATTTTATTTTATTTATTTTTAATTTTATTAGTTTAGTTTTATTATTTTTTATTTTATTTTCTTTTGAGTCTCTTATTAATCCGTTATGATTTTTGTTTTTTAATTTTAATAGATTTTATTTTTAAGTTTATATTTTTAAATTGAGTCTTAAATATTTAGATTATTTGATTATTTTTAGGTGGAAATCAAACACACAACCCCACACTCAACACATCCCCATAACTCTCTCCTACCTGTTATCTATCTCTTCAACCCACACCCACCATCTACAACCTAATCTCACTACCAAGACCCAAGAACTTGCAACCTGTGTAGCCCTGAACCTCTAAACACCCAATCGGACCTACCCCGTGTTGGATAAATTTCAAATATAATATTTTTATTATATTAATTGATGTTTTATTTTAATCTTTAGTTGTTAATATTTTATTATATTATTGGTGTTTTAATTTAAACATAGTTTGGGTTTTATTTTAGAAGATAGAAACATGAGCAAATGGGTGTGAAAGATATGGGAGTACTCAAAATCCCATATTATCCCACATTGGAAGAATACTACAAAAAGTAGTGGTATATCAACTAAAGGACAACTAAGATTCTTAGTTGACAAGTCAAATAAGAGGCTATGATCCTACGCATCGCGGTGGTGCTTAAGCACCACCAATCGCGACACGCGGCGCGCAAAAGGGTGATTGGGCGACTTAGGGCGCATTGCGGGCTTTGACGCGCACTTGGCACATCGCATCGTCGCTTGGAGTGTGGGAGCCTAAAGTTTTGACGAGATAAAATAGATCAACGATTATGATTAAATGATCTGATCAAAGGGTTTAAAATCCGAAATGACTTGATCTAAATCGTTAGATGAACTCGTACCATTTTGTGTAGGGGATATCCATTCGCTTACGATGGGGCGCCTAATCTGAACCGTTAGATCGAAGCTGTTTCAAACAAGCACGATCCAACGGTTGCTGAGTCACTACATGAAGAGCTGTGACTGTTGAAGAACAGTCACAGAAATGGCAATAAAAAGGGTTTTAGGCCTCTGTTTTTTACACCGAAAATTGCTAATTTCTCCTCTATCCGTCCTCTATATCTTGGCATTATCAAGTTACAAATTCAGAGTCTTCTCGGTTTGATCAAATGGTACATAGTTTGAATCAAATAACTGTTCATACATTGCATTGTATACTGAAGGCAGATTCTATAAAACCCATAGTGTACTCGCGGTTCTGTCTCAACCGGATTGGGGAGAAATTTTGCCTAAAAGAAAGCGTTCCAAGAACATGCCTTGCAGTAAATTAATTAATATATTTCGTTCTTTCCATAATAAAATTCCAACAGTTTTAGGCAAAATATTCTTATTACTCCACTCAAATGGAAGGAACTGTGGCACAATCTATCCAAGTCATGACTCAAGACTTAATCCGACTCGACCGTTTTGATGACGGAAATTTCACCCATTGGCAAGAGAAAGTTATGTTCTTCCTCATATCACTAAAACTTGCATACATTCTATTTGATAACCTTGAACAAATTACCTAGCCCACACCCAAGGACACCGAAGAAATAAAGCAAAAAAGTGTGAAGAGGAAAGAAGACGAATTTATGTGTCGAGGACACATACTCAATGCTTTGTCTCAAACTATTTATAGCGCTCATCGAATGATTCCGACGGCAAAGGAATTATGGAAGGCTTTGGAGACAAAGTATCAAAATGAGGAAGCGAGCAACCGTAAGTTTCTAATTTCAAACTATATGAATTTTAGAATGAGTAATGATAAATCTGTCGTAACACAAGCACATGAACTCCAACAAATTGTTGGTGACCTTAAAGACGCTGGAATTAACCTTCAAGATGAATTTCAAGTAGGGGTGATTGTTTCAAAACTTCCATCCTCTTGGAATGGCTTTAAGAAAAAAATTAATCATGATGAAAAGACTTATACTGTGGAATCCCTTATTCGTCTCCTTCGTATTGAAGATGATACCCGTATTTGAGAAAAGAAGAATGAACAAGGTGAGGGTCATTCAAAAGCCAATATGGTTGAGGATCAAAAATCTAAGATTACCAAAGACTCAAAATTTAAAGCAAAGAATGATTCAAAATTCAAGACCCAAGGTGCAAATAAGAAAAAGAAGGGAAAATGCTTCTTCTGTGACAAACCGGGCCATTATTCTCGAGAATGTCGTCTTAAAAAGAAGGCATTTAAGTAAAAACAAGGGTCGAAGGAAACCAACAATATTGAAGATCTTATCGCTACTGTATGCGAAGCAAATTCAATTGATAATGAAAGTGGATGGTGGCTGAATACCGGCGCAACGGTCCACATATGCAAAGATCGCTCTTCATTCAAAACATATTAAGAAATTTATGGAAAGAAAGTGAAGTTGGCAAATAATCTTCGCACAAATGTAGTTGGGAAAGGCACTGTGGATTCGAAGCTAACTTCTAGAAAGACTCTTACTCTAATTGATGTACTTCATGTAGCTGATATGTGTAAAAATCTTGTGCCTGGGGACCATCTCAATAAGAGAGGTTTCAAACTAGTGTATGAGTCTAATAAGTTTGTCTTGTCAAAGAATGGCCAATTTATTGGCAAAGGTTACTCTTATAATGGCATGATCAAAATTAATGTAATCAATAAAATTAGTTCTGCTTATATGGCTGAGTCTATTTCTTTATGGCATCGTAGAATAGGTCATGTGAATTATAAAAGTATAAAAAATATGACTAATCTGGACTTAATCTCGGATTGTAAATTTGATAACCTTTCTAAATGTGAAATTTGTACTCAATCGAAGATAACTAGAAAGTCGTTTAAATCTGTTGAGAGGACATCTGAAATGCTTGATCTAATTCATAGTGATGTATGTGATATGAAGAGTGATATGACTCGTAGTGGAAATAAATATTTCATAACTTTTATTGATGATTACTCTAAGTATGCATATACATATTTACTTAAAAGTAAAGATGAAGTTTACGAGAAATTTCTAATTTTTTAGGCAGAAGTTAAAACTCAACAAAATCGAAAAATTAAAGTCCTACGATCCGATAGGGGTGGTGAATATTACCCAACTGAGTTTATACAATTTTGTAATACTCATGGAATAATCCATCAAGTTACGGCACCTTATACGCCACAAAAAAATGGAACGACGAAAAGAAAAACTAGGACTTTAGTTGAAATGATAAATGCAATGGTAATCAGTTCTGGTTTACCTTTCTCGATTTGAGGAGAAGCGATTTTATCCCCACGTTATATTTTAAATAGAGTTCCATTGAAGAACAAGGATGTTACACCATACGAACTATGGTTTAATCGTAAGCCTAATCTTAGACGTCTTAAAGTTTCGGGATATCTTGCTTATGTAAGAAAACCTGAACCTAAAAGACCTAAACTAGGAAATAGGACTTACAAATTTGTTTATATTGGATACTCTAGGAATAGTACGACTAATAGATTTTTAAATCTTGAAACTCAGGAAATCATTGAGTCGGTAGATGTACAATTCTTTGAACATCTAACAAAGTTTAGTTCTTTGAATCAAGGTTTAGAAAATTATAATCCGACTGTTGACTCCTCAACTTTAGAAGAAAATTCACAACCTATATCTTCTTCGGAAATAACAAATGACGTTGAACCACGAAGGAGTAAAAGACAAAGAACTGAAAAAACATTTGGGCCTGACTTTGTTATTTATTTAGTTGAAGGGGTTTTAAATGAGACAAAGAACAAAACTAAATATGTTCTTAATGTAGAAGATGAACCGACAACATTTCATGAGGCGGTAACATCTAGGGATGCTGTCTTTTGGAAAGAAGCAATAAATGATGAAATGAATCCTATTTTGTAATATCAAACTTGGGTTATTTCCGATCTTCCCCTCGGGGCTAAACCTATTTGGTGCAAATGGATACTTAAAAGAAAATTAAATCCGGATGGTTCTATAAATAAATTTAAGGCAAGACTAGTTGCTAAAGGCTATAAGCAAAAACATGGAATTGATTACTTTGATACATATGCTCCTATTGCTCGAATCACTTCCATTAGATTATTAATATCTCTTGCTTCTATTCTTAATTTAGTTATTCAGCAAATGGATGTTAAAATTGCATTTTTAAATGGTGATTTAGAAGAAGAGATTTATATGGAACAACTCGAAGGGTTTATTTTGCTTGGCCAAGAAAAGAAAGTGTGTAAATTGGTTAAATCTCTTTATGGCCTGAAACAAGCTCCCATGCAATGGCATGAGAAGTTTAATAATATTGTTATATCCCGCGGATATAAAGTTAATGATGCCGAAAAATGTGTATATAGTAAATTTGAAAAATGTGTTGGTGTTATTATTTGCTTATATGTGGATGACAAATTAATATTTGAGTCTAATCTCAAATAGGTTGAAGAAACCAAAAGGTTTCTTTCATCAAAATTTGACATGAAAGATCTTAGAGAAGCTGGTGTGATTTTAGGAATCAAAATTGTGAGAAAGGATAATTCTTTAGTGTTATCTCAATCTCATTATATAGAAAAAGTTCTTAAAAGATATAATCATTTTGAACATAAGCCAGCTGCTACACTAGTGGATCCTAGTATCAAATTAATGAAAAATATTGGGCGTGCTATGGACCAACTTAAATATGCTAGTATTATTGGGACTCTATTGTATGCCATGCATTGCACTAGACCAGACATTGCTTATGTAGTGAGTGTATTATGTAGATTTACAAGTAATCCAGGACAAGAGCACTGGAATGCAATTTCTAGGATGCTTAGATACCCGAAGAGGACTTTGGATTATGGCATACATTATGTAGGATATCCATATATTTTAGAAGGATATAGTGATTCAAGTTGGAATATTCTTGAATCAAAATCCAAGTCAACTACTGGTTGGATTTTTATGCTAGGAGGAGCAGCTATCTCTTGGGGATCCAAGAAACAAACATGTGTATTAGATTCAACAATGCAATCTGAATTTATAGCTAGCAAATGCATGTAAAGAAGCAAAATGGCTTAGAAATGTGTTGTATGATATTCCTTTATGGAAAAATCCATCACCTTCTATTATGATAAGTTGTGAAAACCAAGCCACCATTTATAAAGTTTCGAACAAAACTTACAACGAAAAATCTGGACACATTAGTCTAAGGCATCAAATTATAAGAAAATTACTCAAGGAAGAAGTAATTACAGTCGACTATATTAAAACGAACAAGAATTTAGCACATCCTCTGACAAAATGTCTTGTTAGGGAGATGCTATATATCAACTCAAAAGTAATGGGACTAAGGTCTATTAAATAATACAACTATATTTAATGGGAATCCAACTCATATGTTGAAAATATAGATGGAGTTCAATGTGGTACAAACAAGTTAAATTATAGTTATGGAACACTTGGAATTTTATTCAAAAAGTTCCATTCCTATGTGCCTAGTGTTGGTTTTCTGCATGTTAGAGGATGAAGGTTACTTCTTAATAAATCATATAAGTGTGAATCGCAGAATCACTAAAGTTGATTTACCAATACGAGTGTCGAAAGTGTGGCCGCTTTCTATGGAATCAAGACCGATCCTAAAGCGCTCGTGAAATCAGGATTAGCATAAGGCCATAAAAGTGCATGCTAGAAGAACACTTATTAACTCAGAAATCGGTATGTATGATAGTTCCAGCTGGTCTCAAAAGGTCATTGGTTCAATATGCGTTCACCACAACACCTTGATGAAGCTTTGAATTATTTTCACTATATGGAAGTTCAAGTCCGAAAGACACTTCTCGTGTATTTACTAGATTTTAGCGATAGTGCCAAAAGTTATTTATTGTCTATTTGTTTTGCGCTCTTATGTATATTGAAATTGGAGGGAGAATGTTGGATAAATTTCAATATAATATAATATTTTTATTATATTAATTGATATTTTATTTGAATCTTTAGTTGATAATATTTTATTATATTATTGGTGTTTTAATTTAAGCATAGTTTGGGTTTTATTTTAGAAGGTAGAAACAGGAGCAAATGGATGTGAAAGATACGGGAGTACTCAAAATCCCATATTGTACCACATTGGAAGAATACTACAAAAGGTAGTGGTATATCAACTAAAGGACAACTAAGATTCTTAGTTGACAAGTCAAATAAGAGTCTATGATCCTACACATTGCGGTGGTGCTTAAGCACCACCAATCACGACACGCATATGCGCGAAAGGGAGATTGGGCGACTTAGGGCGCATTGCGCGCTTTGACACGCACTTGGCACTTAGCGTTTCGTGCAGGGGATGTCCATTCGCTTATGATGGGATGCCTAATCTAAATCATTAGATCGAAGCTGTTCTAAACAAGCACGATCTAACGGTTGCTAAGTCACTACATGAAGAGTTGTGACTGTTGAAGAACAGTCACATAAATGGCAATAAAAAGAGTTCTAGGCCTCTATTTTGGACACCGAAAATTGCTAATTTCTCCTCTCTCCGTCCTCTATATCTTGGCATTATCAAGTTACAAATTCAGAGTCTTCTCGATTTGATCAAACGGTACATAGTTTGAATCAAATAACTGTTCATACATTGCATTGTATACTGAAGGCAGATTCTATAAAACCCATAGTGTACTCGCGGTTCTGTCTCAACCGGATTGGGGAGAAATTTTGCCTAAAAGAAAGCGTTCCAAGAACGTGCCTTGCAGCAAATTAATTAATATATTTCGTTCTTTCCATAATAAAATTCCAACAGTTTTACGCAAAATATTCTTTTTACTCCACTCAAATGGAAGGAACTGTGGCACAATCAATCCAAGTCATGACACAAGACTTAATCTGACTCAACCGTTTTGATGGCGGAAATTTCACCCGTTGGCAAGAGAAAGTTATGTTCTTCCTCATATCACTAAAACTTGCGTACATTCTAGTTGATAACCTTGAAAAAATTCTCGAGCCCAGACCCGAGGACACCGAAGAAATAAAACAAAAACGTGTGAAGAGGAAAGAAGACGAATTTGTGTGTCGAGGACACATCCTCAATGCTTTGTCTCAAATGGTTTATAGCGCTCATCGAATGATTCCGACGGAAAAGTAATTATGGAAGGCTTTGCAGAAAAAGTGTCAAAATGAGGAAGAGAGCAATCGTAAGTTTCTAATTTCAAACTATATGAATTTTAGAATGAGTAATGATAAATCTGTCGTTACACAAGAACATGAACTCCAACAAATTGTTGGTGACCTTAAAGACACTGGAATTAATCTTCAAGATGAATTTCAAGTAGGGGTGATTGTTTCAAAACTTCCATCCTCTTGGAATGGATTTAAGAAGAAAATTAATCATGATGAAAAGAATTATACTGTGGAATCCCTTCTTCGTCACCTTCGTATTAATAAATGATACTCGTATTCAAGAAAAGAAGGATGAACAAGGTGAGGGTCATTCAAAAGCCAATATGGTTGAGGATAAAAAATCCAAGATTACCAAAGACTCAAAATTTAAAGCAAAGAATGATTCAAAATTCAAGACCCAAGGTGCAAATAAGAAAAAGAAGGGAAAATGTTTCTTCTGTGACAAACCGGGCCATTATTCTCGAGAATGTCGTCTTAAAAAGAAGGCATTTAAGTAAAAACAAGGATCGAAGGAAACCAAGAATGTTGAAGATCTTATTGCTACTGTATGCGCAGAAAATTCAATTGATAATGAAAGGGGATGGTGACTGGATACCGGCGCAACGGTCCACATATGCAAAGACCGCTCTTCATTCAACACATATCAAGAAATTCATGGAAAGGAAGTGAAGATGGAAAATAATCTTCGCACAAATGTAGTTAGGAAAGGCACTATGGAATTGAAGCTAACTTCTAGAAAGACACTTACTCTAATTGATGTAGTTCATGTACGTGATGTGTGTAAAAATCTTGTATCTGGGGACCTTCTCAATAAGAGAGGTTTCAAACTCGTGTATGAGTCTGATAAGTTTGTCTTGTCAAAGAATGGCCAATTTATTGGCAATGGGTACTCTTGTAACGGCGTGATCAAAATTAATGTAATCAATAATATTAGTTCTGCTTATATGGTTGAGTCCATTTATTTATGGCATCGTAGATTAGGTCATGTGAATTATAAAAGTATAAAAAATATGACTAATCTAGGATTAATCTCGGATTGTAAATTTTATAACCGTTCTAAATGTGAAATTTGTACTCAATCGAAGATAACTAGAAAGTCGTTTAAATATGTTGAGAGGACATCTTAAATGCTTGATCTTATTCATAGTGATGTATGTGATATGAAGAGTGATATGACTCGGGGTGGAAATAAATCTTTCTAAAGTTTTATTGATGATTACTCTAAGTATGCCTATACATATTTAATTAAAAGTAAAGATGAAGTTTTCGAGATATTTCTAATTTTTTAAGCAGAAGTTGAAACTCAACAAAATCGAAAAATTAAAGTCCTACGATCCGATAGGGGTGGTGAATATTACCCAAATGAGTTTAAAAAATTTTGTAATACTCATGGAATAATCCATCAAGTTACGGAACCTTATACGCCACAACAAAATGGAACGACAAAAAGAAAAAATAGGACTTCAGTTGAAATGATAAATGCAACGTTAATCAGTTCTGGTTTACCTTTGTCGATGTGGGGAGAAGCGATTTTATCCGCACGTTATATTTTAAATAGAGTTTCATTGAAAAAAAAGGATGTTACACCATACGAATTATGGTTTAATCGTAATCCTAATCTTAGACGTCTTAAAGTTTCGGGATATCTTGCTTATGTAAGAAAACCCGAACCTAAAAGACCTAAACTAGGAAATAGGACATATAAATGTGTTTTTATTGGATACTCTAATAATAGTAGGACTTATATATTTTTGAATCTTGAAACTCAAGAAATCATTGAGTCGGTAGATGTACAATTCTTTGAACATCTAACAAAGTTTAGTACTTTGAATCAAGGTTTAGAAAATTATAATCCGACTGTTGACTCCTCAACTTTAGAAGAAAATTCACAACCTATATCTTCTTCGAAAACAATGAATGACGTTGAACCACAAAGGAGTAAAAGACAAAGAACTGAAAAAAAATTTGGGCCTGACTTTGTTATTTATTTAGTTGAAAGGGTTTTAAATGATACTAAGAACAAAACAAAATTTGTTCTTAATATAGAAGATGAACCGACAACATTTCATGAGGCGGTAACATCTAGGGATGTTATCTTTTGGAAAGAAGCAATAAATGATGAAATGAATTCAATTTTGTCAAATCAAACTTGGGTTATTTCTGATCTTCCCCCCGGGGCTAATTCTATTGCGTGCAAATGAATATTTAAAAGAAAATTAAATTCGGATGGTTCTATAAATAAATTTAAGGCAAGACTAGTTGCTAAAGGCTACAAGCAAAAACATGGAATTGATTACTTTGATACATATGCTCCTGTTGCTAGAATCACTTCCATTAGGATATTAATTTCTCTTGCTTCTATTAATAATTTAGTTATTCATCAAATGGATGTTAAAATTGCATTTTTAAATGGTAATTTAGAAGAAGAGATTTATATGGAACAACCCAAAGGGTTTATTTTGCTTGGCCAAGAAAAGAATGTGTGTAAATTGGTTAAATCTCTTTATGGCCTTAAAAAATCTCCTATGCAATGTCATGAGAAGTTTAATAATATTGGTATATCCCATGGATATAAAGTAAATGATGCCGACAAATGTGTATATAGCAAATTTGAAAATGGTGTTGGTGTTATTATTTGCTTATATGTGGATGACATGTTAATATTTGGGTCTAATCTCAAATAGGTTGAAGAAACCAAAAGGTTTCTTTCATCAAAATTTGACATGAAAGATCTTAGAGAAGCTGATGTGATTTTAGGAATCAAAATTGTGAGAAAGGATAATTCTTTAGCGTTATCTCAATCTCATTATATAGAAAAAGTTCTTAAAAGATATAATCATTTTGAACTTAAGCCAGCTGCTACACTAGTGGATCCTAGTATCAAATTAATGAAAAATATTGGGCGTGCTATGGACCAACTTAAATATTCTAGTATTATTGAGAGTCTAACGTATGCCATGCATTGCACTAGACCAGACATTGCTTAGGCAGTGAGTGTATTGTGTAGATTTACAAGTAATCCAGGACAAGAGCACTGGGATGCAATTTCTTGGGGGCTTAGGTACCTGAAGAGGACTTTGGATTATGGCTTACATTATGTAGGATATCCATATATTTTAAAAGGATATAGTGATTAAAGTTGGAATAATCTTGAATCAAAATCCTAGTCAACTACTGGTTGGATTTTTATACTAGGAGGAGCAACTATCTCTTGGGGATCCAAGAAACAAACATGTGTATCAGATTCAACAATGCAATCTGAATTTATAGCCTTAGCAAATTCATGTAAAGAAGCAAAATGTCTTAGAAACGTGTTGTATGATATTCCTTTTTGGAAAAATCCATCACCTTCTATTATGATAAGTTGTGATAACCAAGCCACCATTTATAAAGTTTCGAACAAAACTTACAACGGAAAATCTAGACACATTAGTCTAAGGCATTAAATCATAAGAAAATTACTCAAGGAAGGAGTAATTACAGTCGACTATATTAAAACGAACAAGAATTTAGCACAACCTGTGACTAAATGTCTTGTTAGGGAGATGATATATATCAACTCAAAAGGAATGGGACTAAGGTATATTAAATAATACAACTATATTTAATGGGAATCCAACTCATATCTTGAAAATATAGATAGAGTTCAATGTGGTACAAACAAGTTAAATTATAGTTATGGAACACTTGGAATTTTATACAAAAAGTTCCATTCCTATGTGCCTAGTGTTGGTTTTCTGCATGTTAGAGGATGAATGCTACTTCTTAATAAATCATATAAGTGTGAATCGCAGAATCACTAAAGTTGATTTACCTATAGGAGTGTCGAAAGTGTGGCCTCTTTCTATGGAATCAAGACCGATCCTAATGCGCTCGTGAAATCAGGATTAGCACAAGGCCATAAAAGTGCATGCTAGAAGAACACTTTAAAACTCAGAAATCGTTATGTGTGATAGTTCCAGCTAGTCTCAAAAGGTCATTGGTTCAAGATACGTTCACCATAGCACCTTGATGAAGCTTTGAATTATTTTCACTATATGGAAGTTCAAGTCCGAAAGACAATTCTCATTTATGTACTAGATTTTAGCGATAGTGCCAAAAGTTATTTATTGTCTATTTGTTTTGCGCTCTTATGTATATTAAAATTGGCGGGGGAATTGTTGGATAAATTTCAATATACTATAGTATTTTTATTATATTAATTGATGTTTTATTTTAATCTTTAGTTGTTAATATTTTATTATATTATTAGTGTTTTAATTTAAGGATAGTTTGGGTTTTATTTTAGAAGGTAGAAACAGGAGCAAATGGGTGTGAAAGATATGGGAGTACTCAAAATCCCATATTGTCCCACATTGGAAGAATACTACAAAAAGTAGTGGTATATCAACTAAAGGACAACTAAGATTCTTAGTTGACAAGTCAAATACGAGGCTATGATCCTACACATCGCGGTGGTGTTTAAGCACCAACAATCGCGACACGCGGCGCGCGAAAAGGAGATTGGGCGACTTAGGGCGCATTGCGCGCTTTGATGCCCACTTGGCACTTAGCGTTTCGTGTAGGGGATGTCCATTCGCTTATGATGGGATGCCTAATCTGAACCGTTAGATCGAAGCTGTTCCAAATAAGCATGATCTAACGATTGTTGAGTCACTACATGAAGAGCTGTGACTGTTGAAGAACATTCACCGAAATGGCTATAAAAAGAGTTCTAGGCCTCTGTTTTGGACACCGAAAACTGCTAATTTCTCCTCTCTCCTTCCTCTATATTTTGGCATTATCAAATTACAAATTTTGAGTATTCTCGGTTTGATCAAATGGTACATAGTTTGAATCAAACAACTGTTCATACACTGCATTATATCTTGAAGGCAGATTCTATAAAACCCATAGTGTACTCGCGGTTCTGTCTCAACCGGATTGGTGAGAAATTTTGCCTAAAAGAAAGCGTTCCAAGAAGGTGCCTTGCAGCGAATTAATTAACATATTTCGTTCTTTCCATAATAAAACTCCAACACCCCGGGCAGCCA
Source organism: Sambucus nigra (assembly GCA_949130495.1). Classification (NCBI taxonomy): domain Eukaryota; kingdom Viridiplantae; phylum Streptophyta; class Magnoliopsida; order Dipsacales; family Adoxaceae; genus Sambucus; species Sambucus nigra. Next base: position 110,523 of record CASBWL010000038.1, read on the forward strand.
TGGCCATACTTGCTTTGGCACATTAAACCCAACACCATAGTTGTCATACCTGTCCAACACAAACACCCGAACCACTATAGCACCTCCTTTCGCCTATCCCAACTCCGGCCATTACCCTTCTATCTGGCCATAAGCCACATCTCCGCCTTGCTTCCTACCCAAAACCATTAACCCGAAACACCAACCTGCACCTTCCTTTAACCTAACTCCATACCTGGCAGCTAAATCTCCAAACCCAAAAACAACCCTTACTATAATCTGACCATCTTCAGAGAATATCCATGGCAGCAGCGGTTTAAACCCATCGCCCCTTTGTCAGCATCTCCAGTGACTATCAGCTCCGTCCCATGTCAAACCCATCTCCATAACAAACATAGCTTATACCTTGAAACCAACAGACCCAAATCTAATTCTCCAAAACCGATTACAGCTGACCTTTATACCAAAAATCAAGAACCCCAATCCAAAACCCATACCGGACTTTCTTGATCCACCTCACGACCCATACCCACAGTAGCATACCCGAAACCCAAAATCCTAACCCAAGACTTTCCATATTTCCCACAAAATAGGAACCTCCATATCTGCCAAGTCCCACGTGCCAAGCCTTTGACTTAGCCAAAATAAAATCCCAAGAATATCTCCCCACCAAAACCCAAATAAAGGTTAGTAGGTCATTTGAGGGGGGAACTCACATAGAGTGAAATAAAGAGGGAAAGGCAGTGCCTATTTTTTACAGAGTCATGCGATAGGTTCCCAAAACGTCCCCAAAAGCAATAAATTTTTGTGTCCTCATGGGACTCATACCATAAGACAACACTTAATAGGTAATTGAGAAAATAAGTGAAATCCACATAACTTTTGGGGAAGGTTTTTTTACCCACGTCATTATTCATTTCGTACAGTTTAGAAAAATAAAATCAATTCAAAAAATACAAAAAAATAGTTTAGATTTAGAATAATTTTTAGGTTTAATTTGTATTCTTCTTTTTATAATCAAGTGGGGATATTGTGAAGAATTTGGACGCAGTTCAAGAAATGCAATTCTAAAGGAGACTTTGCGTATCGTATTCTTTCTCTTTGATTTCAATTTTTATTCATATTTTTGTGATTATGCATACTTATATAAATATGTTTGGCTAATCTCCCTGTTCAAGGGGTGGGACGAAACTGCATAGGATGTTTGTTTAAGTGATTAATTGAATTTTTTGTTACATTTCTAGGGAAATTATATTTTAATTATCATAAATTAATTTACGTATCGAGAGATAGTAAATTAATTTGGTTTTAATATTTGATTTTGGAATCGAACTAAAAATTGGTGTTTCTAAAAGTTTAAATATTAATTCGGCATTCAAATTTTATCATTCATAGAATTTTATTAAATTAATCCTAGCGGATAGTTTATTAAAAAGAGTATTAATCATAATTTTCTAAAGTGTGACATTTTTAAATTAATTTTTTGAAAAAATATTATTCAATTTATGATTGTAACGAGGGTTATAAATTTAATATTATCTCAAAATATTTCAATTCAATAAATTAAAAAATTAAAATAATTGATCACGTGATGTAATCTCATCTCTTGTATCTTCTCACATTTATCACACTCGCTTACGTGTAGTTTATTTCATTTTGCTCACATAAGATTTTAGCATTTTTATTCTCCCTTGAAATTATTTTTTAAAAAAAACTTAAAAAAAAATGAAATTGCAAGCATTCACGTTGTAGGGGGTAGTGTGACTGTGTCCTGATAAGAAATTAGAACGGATGAGGCGTGGCACACCTCAATGTACTCTACCTCCAAGGTCTTCAAGAAGTTTCAGAAGTAGCACTTGGTAAAACCTTCTTTTTCTCCTAAAATGGAGCCAAGACCATAACTACTCCCTGCAAAAAGTTGAACTTCACAACAATAATAGTATCTTTGGGAATAAGATCTCTTGAGAATGATGGTTGTCAAGATGGGAGTGAAGGAACAAGCACTCAATACTTGGAGAGAGAAGTGAGAGAATATTAGGTGGTCTGGTGTGATTTTGACAGAGTAATGGTATGACTTCAGTTTCATATATCTGATTTGACCTCACCATTTGTCCTATATATAGGTTAACATGAGGTGGTTTGGGTCTTTGTGGTGCAAAAATCAAGTGGGGAAACTTAGAAGGACAAGGTCTGCAGTATACATTCTATCCCTAAACGGTCTGTAGCCACCTATCCCCTCTAACAGACGACAGTTGGTGTAAACAAAAGTCATAAGGCAAATGTCTCCTAATGGAGACAAAATATTTGATCTGTTAAATTTCTTTTGAAACGATAACTCGTGGAACAAACTTTGTAAACTTGAGAGGGGCGTCGAGGATCACCTTATCTAAAGTCATTTTGTAAAAAAATTCATTTCTTGTGAGCAACCTTTTGGTTGCTCACTTCAGTTATTACTGGGTGTAAGCTATATAAGGACTTGAGTGACCCCTAGAGTCTCTCTATTAGTATTCTCTAAATCTTAAAGTGCGAAGTGGTTTATCTTTCTCAACAAACCTTTTTCCTCAGACACCATGCCAAAACTCTCAAGAGATCCTAACTGGCCTTTTTGGGCCCTACTTTCTCAACTAGGCTAGCTGTATAAGAAAGTAAAATATTAGTACTTTAATATTTTTAGGGTAACGAATCCTTGGGAGGAGGCCACTCTAAATGAACCTCCTTGCCTTGTGTCTTTTTTGTAGTAGGCCATTTGGGGTAGAGGGGACACTCTATGTGGACCTCCTCGCCCTCCCTCCATTTTTGTAATATATGAACTGGGGTAAAGGGGGTTGCTCCTAATGAGTCCCCTTGCCTTGGCCTTTTTGTCTGGACTCACTTACTTGAATAAGCTTCTCGTGATGAGCCCTCTCAAACTTGCTTCTTTATGTGACTTGGGTATTAGGATGAGGGACTCCTCGTGGTGATCCCTCCTCATCCAAGCCAATTGTTCGTGTATTTAGTCTTGGGGAAAAGGGTTTCTCATGATGAGCCCTCCTTGCCCTTATTCAATTTCCATTATGGTTTGAGTCTTGGGATGAGGAGCTGCTCATGGTAATCCATCCTCGTCCTTGATTCATTTATGTATCTTTGAGCTTTAGGACGAGGGGCCCCTCGTTGTGACCCTCCTCGTCTAGCTGGACACTGAATTTTTCCTTAACATCTTTTTCAGGGGCTGCTCATGATGATCCCACCTCACCATGTGGGCCTGCTTGCCCATGTGTTTTTCCTAAATGACTTGAGAACCCCTCTACATTAGCATTTTTATTGTCCCTTGAAAATGTTTTTTAAATAAAAAAATAAAAGTTTTAATAATAATTGAAATTGAAGGTATTCACGTTATTTTTTTTCCACTTAAAAGTTGGATTGATACTTGTACTTATCGAAAATCGAGTTGTTTAACAAGTTTTGTAGGTAATTCAAGGGATTTTCAGACTCGTCTTTTGAAGACAATGACATATACACAAAAAGCTTATTATCAGAATGTGGGCCCTAGTCATACTTATGTGGTAGTTATCAACTCTAGTTTTTCTTGTGCAAAGTTTCCAAGGTGGAATTTTTTTTATCTAATCATAGTATGGAAGAAGGGCAACTCATTGTCACGTACTGGAAATTTTCTGCATATATGGCTAAAAGGATCCATCCCTACCCCATAATTCTCTGGAACATTCTAAAACTCTCTATATTATCTAGTATTACCTAGTATATAATGGAGTGGTGGGGGATTTTCTTTAGTAATCTAGATCATACTTGTTATATATGGAATATTTTAGAATAGTAAGAAAGTGTGTAGTCTTTTGGAATGCTCCCATAAGTAGGTCGGAAATTTCTAGAGAAATAATCTAGTTCATTGATTTATGTTCATCTCCATAGTTCATTGAGGAGGTGGGATGCCTATAAATAGGTGGGTAGGTCATTTGGACAAACCATCCAATCCAAGCAATGTAATCTACTCTCAAGTAATAAGTATACTTTCCTTTATGTTCTACTTGTTCCATTCATCTCCCTTCTCTAGCACATGTGTTATCGAGCAATACTTAAGAGGCTTAGAGAGAAAGCATACCTTCTACTATAGCTTTTTCTATAAGTATGGGCATATGTATATAAGCTTGACGTTATGAATGAAACTATTAATTTGAAAGCTTGGATAGAGAGCCTAAGTATCCGTATCAAATATAACATGTCATATCCTAAAAGATAATAAGTAGGTATTTTTACAAGTTTAATCAAAATGGGGATTATAGAAAGAAACATGGGTTTAACAAAAAAACGTCCTAAAAAAGAGGGAGTAACATACATATGGATTGAGTTGAATTCCAGTAGTTAGAAATGCTCTGGCGCTTTCCAAATTTGCAATCTTCACCCTAGGTGTTTTTTTTTCCATAATCGATCAAATTATAGTTGGGATTCAAATCGCAATGAATTATACCATGTTCGTGTAAGAACACAATTTCCTCTAAAATCTATTTCAGATTATTCTGAGAAGAAAATAACATTGATTATTATTTACTCAGATGTAAAAAGTCACTTTATTTATTTTAACTCCCCAAATCTAATAGTTTGATTGGGATTTCTTTTCATTGTGTTTTTTTTATTGAGACATTATATATATGCTTATATACCTTCTAGATTTCATATTGATCAGACAAGGGATGACCTCCATTTATTATAAAATGGAGAAAACACATAGTTGGGATTTGTTTTGCACGCATTGTGAATGTATGAGAATTTTACAAAGCATATCTTATATTTTCCTAATCATCTAATAGTATAATTACTTTATAGTCATCTTTAAGCTGCCTAAGAATTTATTTCACTAACCTAATTTAAAAAAAACATATGATTTATTTAATGGGTTAAAATGTTATAAGGAACTATTATATTGATTAATTGTTCTTGCATTAATGAAATAGGCCTTAATGAGTATAACAACGTGGGGATATAACATTACTTATATGTTTTGGACCTCGTTTATAGGTTGTAACAACCATTATCTTATGTTATTAATAAGATCAAAAGCCACAATTGTGGTGAAATTAGCAATTTTTGTTATAGGGAAAGTTGTTATGTCTTCTCTTAATAAATTATTTCCCTAGTACACATGTCAGATATACAGTGTATAATTAAAATTTTAATATATACACAAGAAAAATAAATGAATTTGTCAATCTATTACGTGAAAATAAATTAAAAGCGAAGCACAAGTTAATTGGAGAAGTAAAATTGAAGGTCCTACATAAATATTTGTTTACATGCTGGATGGAACTTAATGAAATTGACAGAGTGACTTGCTTCCTTTAAAATTATAACCTTATATAAATTTCATCACTCGAGGTGACAAAGTGATAATAACATAGTCAAGGGTTGCTGAGTAGTAGCTGCATTGATTTTGCAATGATGTAGGCAGTGGCAGAGCACAAATTTATCTAGGGTCGGGCACAAATCATTGCTTGGGGTTCCAAGGTGGTAGACCCCTAAAAAAAATTGTCATTATTTTTACGTTTTTAAAAATATTTAATTGATAATTGTTATTTTTAGACAATTATAGCTCAAATAAAATACTATCGGATACAATAGTACAAATTCAAGAATCTATCTTATATTTGAGATATTTTATTTGATTGAAACAAAACCAAAATTCTTAAAATTATGAAGGAGGGAAATGAAAAGTTAAATTGTCAAGTGAGTGAGTGCGTAAAATATATGTGTATTTTGAAAGTTAAATGCTGAGGTGTGCCCACCATAATCATCAAGTAGCTCCGCCATTGGACGTAGGGCGTCTTCTTGAGACTATGTTATGCTAAATTATTATTATTATTATTATTATTATTATTATTATTATTATTATTATTATTATTATCATTATCATCATCATCATTATCATCATTATCATCATCATTATTATTATTATTATTATTATTATTATTATTATTATTATTATTATTATTATTATTATTATTATTATTATTACTACTACTACTACTACTACTACTACTACTACTACTACTACTACTACTACTACTTTTACAAATATTAATATCAAATTACAGAGATGAGAGAAAGATAATAAAAAATAATAACATATAAGAGATTGATCTCCTGAAATACTAAAACATGAATAAGTTATATAGAGATGAACGAAGAGAATTAAAACCAAATTTACGTGATTCGGCCAAAAATCGTGCCTACATCCATAGTTGCAGTGTTGATTGGATTCATTTATTGGGAAGAAGACATTAACAAGAACAAAAGTTAAGATCTCATGTCCTCTATCTATAGTTTAGCCACATAATACTAAGGAAATTTTCATATCTCCCCAAATGTGGGTGGTGTGTGCTATTTATAAGTTGTTAAAGGAGAGAGAAAAGACAATTCCATGTGACTCACCTTTATAGGTTAGATGAGTATATGCTTTGCATACATGGTGAAATGTCTTTCCATTGTCTATTTCCACCATTTTCATTGATATGGATCAAGTGAATGGACATTATTTTATTGTTCGGTTTACATTTGAGTATATTGTATACCGCTACAACCATCGAAGACTTATTCAAGATCATTCATGTGTCAAGACGGATCCGAATTTCAAAGTTCTTCAACATTCAAGCCTCCGAGAGATTAATTTTGATAATGTTATGTTTAACTACCTTGGCATTTTAGTTAAAGTGTTGGGATATTTTTTACAAAATATCTTCTAAGTGTTGGAGAAGATTTTTTTGTCAAAGAATTTTTTCTAAGTGTTGAGGCAGACTATTTTTTGACGAAATAAAAAAATATTTGTTTTTTAATATCTCGTTCAAGCGACAGAGGGACTTCGTTCAAGCGACATCGCTATGTCACGCGAAGTCATTTGAACGACACTTGTCATTGTTTGAGCGACGCTGACATCTCATTCGAGCAATGCCCCACCTTAATTTTTTTATATATAGCGTGTTTAACAACTCCATTTTTCTTAAGAAGACTTGCGTTTTTATCAAATACGAAAACTTCTTTGGTAGAATCATTGTCTTCTCAATTTTAAGGTTTTAATCCTTTTTGTTTACAATTCACAAGATCCCAATAGTTTATGTGAATTGTTTTGGAACCCAAGAACACATCTTTGTTAAAGTTTATCTTGTAGAGAAGATCTCCAGTACAGATCGAGGTGCCACTTGATGGAGGTACTGGTATGACTTACTGCGTGTAAATAGGGAGTACTCATGGGTGTTCCTGGACTGACTGAACTGCGTTTCGTGTGGAGTTACTGAAAAATTCCATTGCCGATTTAGGTTTCGACCTATGTGGGGGGTTTTTGAGGTTAATCCATTGCATATTTCATTGTAAGTACTATAGTGAAATAAAAAGTTTTAACCGAAAGGAGTTTTTTCCTAAAATCAGTGTGTCAGTAATTATTTATGTTGGTTTGATTTTTCACAAATAGTTGCATGTTTTAGGGCTGAATAAAATTGGATTAAAAATTGACACCGATTACATAAGGCTAACTTGGAAATTTATGAATTCGGTTTAATCGCTATCACACATACCTTCTCAAATTGGTATCAGAGCAGGTTACACTAATTTATTATGCATTCCTTTTTTTTGCAAAATTTGTATGATATTTATTTTTGTTTTTGAAAAATCTATTTTGTGAAAAACCACATTTTTTTTCAATTTAGCACTTATATAATTGGATGCCCACACTACACCAAATACCGAAAATGGTCACGGAGAAGGGGTCACGACTGGAAGCTTTGACCAGCTGGTCACAACCCAAAATTATGACCATAGTCAAAATAAATGGGCATGACCAAATTCATGACTCTGTGTGGCCATGGGTAGTCTTATGTGTGGTCACTACTCTAGACCCTGACTCCTTTGGGTCACGACTTTAAACCCTGACCCAGCCGTGACCATTATTGCACCAAGTTTCCCTCCAATTTTGGTTAAGGAAGGAGTCACGGCCCTTAGCCATGACCACAAAACTCATTACACAAGGATATGGTCACGGCTTAAGTCTGTGACCAGTAAATTATCTCTCATGACTTCGGGTCGTGACCATGGACTTATTTCCACGCTGACGTGTAAAAAATAAAGGGGTCACACCTTATGGTCACATCCCTAAGCCCTGACTATGGTCTTTATACTTAAAAAATGCTGAACAATTTTTCATCTCCCTCAAAAACTTCTAAACCCTCATTTTCCCTCCCTCTCTCCAGCGACTTCGGGTCTCTCCTTCTCTCAATCTCAAGATCTCTCTCTCTCTCTCTCTCCCTCTCCCTCTCTCTCTCTCTCAATATCAAAGGTAAATACATGTGTGTGCATATTTCTCTGCGTGTGTATTTATCTGTGTGCGTGCACTCTAAATACGTGTGTGTATATGTGTGTATGTATATACGTCTATGTATGTGTGTATATACATGTGTTTATTGTGTATATGTATGTAGCTGTGTATACATTTTCATTGTGTGTATTGTGTATATGTATGTGTGTATACTGTAAATGTGTATGTGCGTGTGTATTATAGAAAAAATACATATATATAACTCATGTTGGTTTAAGTTTCAAACTAGGGAAACTTTTAATTTGATGAATATTATTGGCTTAAGTTTCAAACTAGGGAAAATTTTTGTTTTATCGATATTGTTGGTTTAAGTTTCAAACTAGGGCAAATTTTAATTTAATGGATATTGTTGGTTTAAGTTTCAAACTAGGGCAAATTTTAATTTAATGGATATTGTTGGTTTAAGTTTGGGGCTGAAATATAAAAATACACAACTTCATTAATATTGATGTTAAATTCGGGATTAATTTTAGGGGCTTTATAAAATTAAGTCCCAAAAATGCATAATCTGTTAATTGTAGGGGTAATGTTTATAAGGGTCGATTTTAGATATTGTTGGCTTAAATGACAAAAGTAGGTATTCAAAACCTAATAAATTAACGGTTGATGATTCATTACAACCATAATTTATAGGAATAATACTCACTCCCTCGTACATAATAACTCGTTAATGATTCATTAAAGCCATTATTTATAGGAATTATAATCACGCCCTCGTTCATTTTTCTCAGGAAAAATGTGTCACGGTGCTAATAAATGGCAACAAGAGAGGGAAAGGTTGCAATTGGACCTCGCGTGTACATATTTCATTAATGAGCCTCGTAAAGTGGGTACTCCGATTTATTGGTATGGGAATAGCAAGATCAAAAAATTTAACTACCTTGTAAACCGTGGAGTTCATCTCCAGCAAGAGTACTTGTTCGATCGTATTATGTTTTCCCTTCCACAATGTTGGGATGAAGGTGTACAATATATATATCACGTACATAATCCTGATAGACCACTGACCTTTCTTATGCTATTAGTGAAGGCAAAAAAAATTCACCCATTATGGATAGAATTACGTACTAAGAGCATTGAGGAAAACTTTGATGTCTCGCGACATATGCACGTCAAACTCAATCTTGCCAATAGGCTGAAGAGGATGATATTTTGAATTCTTGTCGGTGACATCTATGCATCCATTATAGATACGCTTCCTCCTAATTGGCCATGTGAAAAAATCCATAGGATTTTCAAAATAAATCCAAAATAGATGGAGATCAAACACATTGAACTTTTGTTAAAGTCTTACCATGAACAAGTAGATTATAATATATGGTCAAAAAATTTATTTTGTTAGTTATATTTTCATATTGAATTGTGAAATTATGTATCTATTATTATAGGTACACATTTAACTTTTATTATTTTTGTATATAATGTCGGGCGATCATGGAAGCAACGCTCCAACCAATAACGTGACACAAGCACAAGGAGAATTCTCATCACCAATTAGCGAGTAATACTCAATTCCACAAATTGTTCACTCCCTTACTCCGAGTTGCGAGAGGCAAGGTACTCCCACTAATCCAACAGACACGCCCAACGCTCTTGAAACTGTCGGGTTAGTTGAGAAGAAGTCCATTGGATTCTCTTTATTGTGAAATAACCCCACGGGGGATAAGAATCACGTTCAACAGTTTAAAGCCCAATGTTTGTCCTTGGCAAAATTGACTATGGGAGTGGGAGGAGGTGACAATTGGAACCTCATAGATAAAGCTATTAAAGATGCCATCTGCAAGCAACTTACCAAAGGGTTTTCATTTTCCCCAAACTCAAAAAATAAGGTGCTTTCTCGGGCTGCTGAACAACTCCGAACGTATCAAAGAAACCTTAGGCATAATCATTTCCCTAAGGGAGCATCGAGCTCCAGCATTTTGGCGCTCAAAGACAAAGTCCCTTCGAACGTTGAGATGCCAGTCTCTTAATGGAATGATTTTATTGAGAATGAGGAAAAGGACTCCAAAATGCTATAAAGGGAGAAAAACAAGCAGAATAGAGACAAAAACTGATGTCCATCGGATTGTCTTAAAATCTTATGCAGATTTGAAGAACGAGTGGTCGATCATTACGAAAGGTAGCCCGGATGAAGAAAAGACAGCGAATCGGCCAACTTGTATGTGCATGCTAGATGAGACAAAGATAATAAATTTCCCACTCACTTGTCCAAGACTCTAGAATCAATAGAGTCTATTAGTTGTCAGTCATATTCAAGCCCGTTCGGTGACATTGACAATGATGCCATACACAAACCTTTGGGAAGGACCACGGAGGGGGGACACGAGGTTTGGGGTCGCATATGTCAAAAACAAGATTCAAACATACCGCACCTCTCGTGGACAAGATTTCTTCTGTTAATAATCATTTTGCATTCAATGATGAACGTCAATCTAGGATTGAAGGGGATATAATAGGGCTTCTGTAACAACCCACGTAATTTTTGGGGTATTTTTCAAAATATAGAGGAAAATAAAGTTTTTGATAAAATTATTTTTCTTCCTCCAGAATGTTGAGAATTATTATTAAAGACGATTTTTTCAATTTTTTTTGAAATCGGAATTAAAACGGATTTTTATATATTTTATCCCTTGTAAAAATTTTAAGACGGCGGAGTGAAATAATTGGGCGATCGACGCCAGAAGTCGATCGATTGACCCCAACTGATATTGTGCGCTGCAAGCATTTTTAAAAGTTTGTGTTGGTTTAAGTTCTTATATTTTTGCCTTATAAAAAGGGGTCGTTGTTGTCAAATTTTAAAAGTTAAAATTACCGCAAGTGCACGGGCTATTGAAATATAGCGGGTGTAAGTACGGGTCGAACCCACAGAGATTTCCTCAATTTTTATAAAGTATTGATTGCCCAACTAGACATATGAGTATATAAGAGTGATTAAGTTTCTAAAATAAAAATAAAAAATAAAAAATAAACGAACAAGTACAATAGATAATATTAAATGAGGAAGAAACTAGGACGTCAGATTCGTTTGTCAATTTTAATTAAAGTAACACATCAATTTAATTTCGTAGTTCCGAATTTACAACACAAAATATACCGACTCTCGTCGCATACATTTCGGAGAATAAAACATTACATGCGCTTAAAATATTTTAACGTCTCTTGAATTAGACACCATAAATCCCTATTCCCTCGAAAATATCATGTTCTAAATTTTTAATGTGTATTTAAGCATGGGATATCAAAACATCTAAGTGCAAGCATAACCCATCAAAAATGACAACTGTAAATTTTTAAAGCATGAATTTATAATTAATTCTTGAGGTTTAAAAATACACTCTCGTGTATTTTTAAGCGAATACCGAATTTTTTTATTTCAAATTAGAACACGTCGGAATATCTACGAAATTAAATTAACATGCGTGGTTTAATTAGTCATGACAAACATCAACTAAGTCCTAGTAATTAAACTACTCACAAGACATATTTGACACACAAATATTGCAAGCTGAAAAGAATAATTTTCATTAATAAATGTCAACTTACAAAATTTTGGGGCCAATACTTGAATTACAATGCACAATATGCTCCTCCAAAATGTGCCTCAAAAATACTCTCTACACAGATTTTTTTATCTCTCAAAGTGTGTCTTTTTTTTCTATCCAAAAGTATATTTTTTCAAAGTCTCTCTAAGTCCCCCTTAATTTATACTAACAAAAGAAACCAACAAAATAGGATAAAGTGGGGGTTAAACAGGTATGGGGGAAAGGGATTTTCGGATGGATCAAAACATGGGTTGGTGGGGTTTTGGTAATGGGCATGTGGGGGTGGGGTAATGGGTTTAGTGGGCAAGTGGGTTAGTGTTTAGGGATTTTTGCCAAAAAGATATAGGGCTGGCAGGGGTCGAACCCCTGACCTCGCGCAGCACTCTCCCTTCTGCCAACCAGCTTACACAACAACTCTTTCTAATATAAACATACACCCAATTATATTTAACAACATATTAAAACCCAAATTTCCTAATTTGCACAATAACTCAAATCACCATAACTTCTTCATTTCAACTCCGATTGATACGCCATTTGAACCAACGTGACCCTCATTTCGGTGCCAACAATATTTCAGTAGTGTCCAGGTCTCGGGATTGACTTTGGGCGTTGACCAGGGGCTTTGACTTTGACTTTCTTTTGAATTCAAACTTTGCACGACCATAACTTCTTCGTTTCAACTCCGATTGATACGCCGTTTGAGCCCAGGCGTCCCTTGATTCAAGGCCTTCAATTTCCATGGTCGGTCCGAGTCCTAAATCAGCCATTTGAATTTACAATTTTGCCCCTGAAGGTGCGTAAGTGACCTTTTCATGCTCAATTTGCGTCCGGACTTCACCGCTTTCTTTTTAAACCTGTCAATACTAAGAAAAACAATGAACACGAGATTAGCAATGAATATAAGATGTGAGCTTGAAGTTCCCAAAATTGCATTATTAACCCCATTTATTCCTAAATTTGTATTTTTCTCTAAAATAATAAAAATATCTATAAAAGATCTTTATTTATGATAAAATGGGAATAACAACACTTAGATTTGAGTGTAAATAATACAAAATAATGCACTCATCAGTCGTGGGTGACCATTTTTAAACCATATCTTGGCACAAAAATATGCAGTAAACATATTTTACTTCCTCTCTTTTTATATACACTTAGTCGCTTTATATTTATGCTTTCAACCCTAGTTTTTGGAGGCTATCTTGGGGTTGTTTTGTGGTTGGATCTTGGAAGAGTTTTGAAGATCTTTGAGGACTGATTTTGATGGTGTAATCGGATGTTTCTAGGAAGATTTATGTTGGTTCATTTTGGTGGTTTGAGGTATGCGGTTTTACACAATATCTTCCTTAATCTCGCGAGGGTTATTCCCTTTGATTTCATGTGATTATTTCACTCTTATTTGAATTGTTTAATTCATTTGGAATCTGGAAATTATTATTGGAATCTAATTTTGATTCATGTGGTATTATATTTGTGTTGAGCATGTTGTCATGAGATTTTAATATGGCAGTGAGGTTGGTCACCTGCCAATAATCCTGTTTCAGCTACTTGATAAAGTATGGCGCGGTATGGTGAGGCCTAGTGACTCAGATTAATGTGCTGTTGAGAAATTATATTGATAAAATGCTATTTAGATTTGTATTTGATTTGAATATTCGTACCCGTATTGTTACGCTTTATTCACCGCCAATATTTGTTGAACATTTTTCCTGTCGTATTGTGTACTTCCCCATATTTTCTTTTAGTGGCAGGTTAGCACGGATTTTGGGGCGCTATAGACTTATTGATTTTTAGCTTGGATATTTTGGGAATAATATTCGAGAGTACAAGATGAGAAGAATTTTATTATTTATGTTGTATAGAGCATTTGAGATTTATTTTTATTTCGAGATAGATAGTTGTGTTATTTTGAGAGACTTTTGGCGGTATTCAAATTTGAAGAATGAGATCAGTGGACTCTCTTTTTATTTATTGTGGGTTTATTTAGATGATCTATACCTTGTGGATTGATGGATTTAGTTTAGTTTTATCACAAGTAGCGCTCCGATCATTCACCCCGGGCGGGCGGGGTGTTACAGAATGGTATCAGAGCTTAGGTACACGACCACCCTCGGGTCTTGGGTTTTGGGTCTATCGTGGTTTTTGTTTCGCATAATTGGAGATAGAAATATTAGATGATCCTTTCGTGTTAGACATCTAGATTAGATGTGAGATATTGGAATTTTTGGTGACGAGATTATTGGCCTGATTTTTTAGCGTAGGCTTTCAGCGAATTTCGATGGCGAAATTCCATTGTTAGTGCGGAAGTGTAACAACCCGAGTAATTTTTGTGGTATTTTTCAAAATATAAAGGAAAATAAAGTTTTTGATAAAATTATTTTTCTTGCTTCAGAATGTTGAGAATTATTATTAAAGACGAGATTTTCAATCGGTTTTGAAATCGGAATTAAAACGGATTTTTATATATTTTATCCCTTGTAAACATTTTAAGGCGACGGAGTGAAATAACTGGGCGATCGATTGATCGACCCTAGTTGATTTCGTGCGCTGCAAGCATTTTAAAGTGTTTGTGTTGGTTTAACTTCTTATATTTTTTCCTTATAAAAACGGGTTGTGGGTGACCATTTTTAAACCATATTTTGGCACAAAAATATGCAGTAAACATACTTTTACTTCCTCTCTTTTTATATACACTTAGCCCCTTTATATTTATGCTTTCAACCCTAGTTTTTGGTGGTGTTCTTGGGGCTGTTTTGGTGTTGGATCTTGGAAGAGTTTTGAAGATCTTTGTGGACCGATTTTGATGGTGTAATCTGAGGTTTCTGGGACGATTTATGTTGGTTCCTTTTGGTGGATTGAGGTATGGGGTTTTACAAAATATGCTCCTTAATCTCGCGAGTGTTATTCCCTTTGATTTCAAGTGATTATTGAACTCTTATTTGAATTCCTAAATTCATTTGGAATATGGAAATTATTGTTAGAATCTGATTTTGATTCATGTGGTATTATATTTGTGTTGAGCATGTTGTCATGAGATTTTAATATGGCACTGAGGTTGGGCACCCACCAATAATTCTATTCTGGCTACTTGATAAAGTAGGATGCGGTATGATGAGGCCTGGTGATTTGAATTAATGTGTTGTTGAGAAATTATATTGATAAAATGCTATTATGATTTGTATTTGATTTGAATATTCATTCCCGTATTGTTACGCTTTATTCACCGCTAATATTCGTTGAGCATCTTTCCTGTCGTATTATGTACTTCCCTATATTTTCTTTTAGTGGAAGGTTAGCGCGGATTTTGGGGCTCTATGGACTTATTAATTTTTTTCTTGGATATTTTGGGAATAATATTCGAGAGTACAAGATGAGAAGAATTGTATTATTTTTGTTGTATAGAGCATTGGAGATTTATTTTTATTTCGATATAGATATTTGTGTTATTTCGAGAGACTTTTGGTTGTATTCAAATTTTATGAATGCGATTAGTGGATTCTCTTTTTGTTTATTATGGGTTTATTTAGATGCTCTATACATTGTGGATTGATAAATTTAGTCTAGTTTTCTCGCAAGTAGCGCTCTGGTCGGTCTCCCCGGGTGGGCGGGGTGTCACAGCTTCAAAATTAATTGGGAGGTGTGAATGATAAACTTGCACATATTATGTCTCTTTTAACCGATCGTATGCCCCTGCAACCCCCAATGCATCCTGTTTTCCGTCAACAGATGCCAGGGATTCCTCAAAATTTTCCTCGTTCTCCATTCCCCCCACAAATTCTGGTCCCTCCTTCAACATTCCCTTTCTCAGTGCCTCGACATGGAACATGTCTTGGATCATCGTCAACAACCTACGGGGACTATGCTGACAAATACTGTATGCAGGATTTGGGCAGTAAATTTGTCATTGGTATCTGCACGCTCATGCCCACTGTCGTAGAAACTTGAGTACATAATCGACCTTTACAGCAGGGTGAGTGCCAGATCGTGGTTAATACAGTATATAAGGGTTATGAAACTGTTCCATCACATGTCAACAATAGAGAAGGGAATTTTTTGAAAAATTATGTAGAGTCGGTTACCACTTGGCTAGTCTATCGCTTGATGAATATGTAGTAATATTTTTCTTATGTTGTAATGATATCAGTAAACAAATTTATTTAATTTGAGTTTAAGTGGTTATGTAGTATCGTTGATTATCATGTTCTTGTATTTAAGTTATTGCATAGTTTGATTGATTGGTGCATTGTTGACTTTATTAGTGCTTTGCTTTGATACTATATTAGTGCTTTACTATGAAACATGATATTTGTGCAACATGTTAACATAGGGTTGCAATTTGAAGATTATTAAATGGTTTTTCTATAATACAAAGAGTGAATGGAGGAGACTGACCATATAGCTAATAGTTATGTTAAGGGCGTTCAAGAATTTATTAGATACGCTTTTAATAACCTTAAAAGTGAGAAGATATCGTGTCCGTGCACCCATTGTATAAACGGAAAATATAAATCATTAGAAGCTGCTGAGTTACATTTAATAATGTGGGGAATTTCTCCAGATTATAAAAAGTGGACATACCATGGTGAACAACATGTACCTTATGTTCCCAAAGAATTACCGGTAACTGACCAGGTAATAGAACAACAATGAGTGGAAGTGGTAAATGATTCTCCAACGTATCATCCATTGACCGACCTAATTGACGATTCTTACGGAATCCACCACGACCAAAACCACCAACCTATGGAGACAAATAATGCTCACAATGAACAATACCAGGAGATCGAGAATATATACAGTTGAAAGCCAATGCGGATAGACCATTATATAAAGATTGCGATGAAGATCCTTCGGTATTATATGCAATGATTGACTTGCATAATTTCAAGAGTCAATTTGTCTTGTCTTAGAACAACGTAACCGAAATTCTTAAGTGTGTTAAAGAAATGACTTTTGAGGGAGAAAATGAAAAGAACCTCCCAAACGGCCTCGTGAGAGGTACAAACACCTCGCACGGGATCAATGTAACTCGCAGGAACCGATCGCGTGGTCACGAGACCCCTGGTTTAAGAAAATGACAATAATGGGAGAAAATTCACACTTAGGCTTGAAAACTTGCCGTTAGAGGGAGAAACCCCTTAGCTCCCTCCAAGAAGCCCCTTTAAGGGAGCTATCACCGTGCACGGGACAAATTTAACTCGTATGAACTGATCGCGCGATCATGGAACCCCCGATTTTAGAATATGATGATAATTTGAGAAAATTCACACTTAGCCTTGAAAACGTGTCATTAGAGGGGAAACCCATTAGCGCCCGCCAAATGGACCTTTTAGGTGGGCAATCACCGCGCACGATTCCAATGTAACTATTAGGAGCCGATTGCATAGTCATGGGACCCCCGGTTTGAGGGCACAACCCAAAACCTAGAATATCCACACTTAGGCTTGAAAACGGACTGGGGGCAAAACCTTGCAATGCCCCCCAAACGGACCTATGGGCAGTGCCAAGACCTCGATCGGGATCAATGTAACTCGTAGAAACCTAACACAGGGTCACGGGAATCCCAGTTTGAGAGCACGACACAAATTTTTGAATATCCACACTTAGACACGAAAATGTATCGTTGGGGGCGAAACCCCTTAGCGCCCCTCAAACGGCCTCGTGAGCGGTGCCAACACCTCACACGTGACCAATGTAGCTCGTAGGAGCTGACCGCGTAGTCACGGGATCCCCAATTTGAGGGCACGTCCCAAAAAAGAGAAAATTGACACTTAGGCTTAAAAACGTGTCTTTGGGGGGTGAAACCACGTAGTGCCCACTTAACAGCCTTGTGACCACGCGATCGGTTCCTTCGTGTGGTAGATCTCATTTAAATTTTTCTGTAATGGAGTCCTAGATAATATGATGTGTTTTCTCGTTTGATGTTTGATAAAGTATTTCAAATACGAATCCTCTATTGGAGTGTCCTGGATTGATGGATCTTGATGATGGCCACACTCCCCATAATGAGAATATCTAACATTACGGGGATTGTGTCCTTCATCAAGATCCACTAAACATGCCTTTAGAGGATTCGTATTTGGAATACTCTATCAAACTTCATTAAGATCCACATTTAGGCTTGAAAACGTTCCGTTGGGGTGGAACCCCTTAGTGCCCCCCAAACGGACCCGTGAGTGGCACCAATACCTCACATGGGATCAATGTAACTCGAAGAAACAGATCGCATGGTCACAGGACCCTTGGTTTGAAAAAATGGCCCAGGAGATAGAATATCCACACGTAGGCTTGAAAACGTGCCGTTGGGGTGTAAAACCCCTTAGCACCCCCCACATGGCCCCATGAGTGTCGCCGACATCTCACACGGGTCCAATGTGACTCATAAGTACCGACCACGTGGTCATGGGACCCTCGCAATGAGAGCACGACCCAAAATAGAGAATCTCCACACATAGGCTTGAAAACCTTCCGTTAGAGGGTGAAACCCCACAACGTAACCCAAACGGCCCCGTGGGAAGCACCAATACCTCGCTCGGTACCAACGTAGGCCATACGAACTGATCGTGTGGTCACGGGACCCTCGACTTGAGACCACGGCCCAAAAAAAGAGAATATCCACACTTAGGATTGAAAACATGCCGTTGGGGCAAGAAACCCCGCAATCCCCCCAAAAGGCCCAGTAGACGGTGCCAACACCTCGCTCGGGACCAACGTAGCTCGCATGAACCGACCGCATGGTCATAGAACCCTCATCTTTAGAGAATGACCCAAAATAGATAATATTGACACTTAGGCTTGAAAACGTGTCATTGGGGTGAGAAAACACTTAGCTCCCCCCACATGGCCCTGTGAGCGGCGCTAACACCTCGCACGGGTCTAATATAACTCGCACGAACTAACTGCTTGGTCACGGGACTGTAGGTTTGCGAGCATGGTCAAAAATAGAGAATAGCTACGCTTAGGATTAAAAACGTGTCATTGGTGTGCGAAACCCCTTAGCGCCCCCCAAATGGCCCCGTGAGCGACGCCTACTTCTCACACACGACTAATTTAACTCGTTGGAACCGACCGCGTGATCACGGGATCCTTGGTTTGAGAGCATAGCCCAAAACAGAGAATATCCACACTTAGTCTTGAAAATGTGCGGTCGGGGGGAAGAAATACCTTAACACCCCCCAAAAGACCCCGTGAGTGCTGCCAACACCTCGCACGGGACCAATGTAACTCGTAGGAACTGACCGCGTGGTCCTAGGACCCTCGATTTGAGAGCATGGACTAGATTTCTGAATGCTAACACTTAGGCTTGAAAACGTACTGTTGGAGGACTAAAACCCACAACGCCCGCCAAACGACCCAGTGGGTGGCGCCAACACCTCGCTTGGGACCAACGTAGCCCGTTCAAACTGATCGCATGGTCATGGGACCCCCGGTTTGAGAGAACGACACAGATTTCAAAATACCTACATGGGTCCCATGACCGGTGGTCACAGGACCCCCGATTTAAGAGCACGAGACCCCTGCGAGGTCACCCAAGGAGCACCTGTAGCAACTGACCGATTAGACTCCCGATTCGAGGATTTTTTAATTATAAAATCTGGTCACGGCCCAAAGCCATGACCATTTTATGTATCTCGAAAGTTTGGTCATGGTCCAAATTCGTGACTAAATTGATTTCTAAAGAAAACATAGTCACGGACCAATGTCGTGACTAAGTTGATTTCTACGGAAAACATAGTCACAACCTAAATCCATGATGAAGATTGATCATAAGAACACTAGTCACGACTTAAACCCGTGACCAGGTTTGACTGTACAGAAACCATAGTCACGGCTACTAGTCGTGACCAAATGGTTTTTTAATCAGGTGATGGTCACGGGTTTGGGTCTTGACCAGGCTTGTAAATAAGGTTAGGTCTATGGGTCGTGACCACATCTGTGACTATGGTAAATCCGTGACCAGGCAGTCGGTCAGGGATTTGGGCCGTGACCATCGAAATTAGTCATGCCCGATTTGGTCACGGACCAAATCCGTGACCCACATTGCCATGTCATGGATAAAGTCCATGACCAATCGCCCATTTTGGTGTAGTGCTATTTTTTATAGGTCGAATTATGCCTACCGGAAAGGATGTATGAAATCACAATTAAAGTCCATTTATGAGCGCGTTTGGATAGTTTGTAAAAGATGGTGGATGCCTCCCACTATCACTATATATAATGTAATATCTCTTAAACCTGTGACTACCTGGACTGAGGACAAATTTAAATGGAGCACTTTTAATTCACGTGGTCTGAGTACAATTTCTGGTTCCATCACTCCTGAGGAGTTTTGGCGTATGATGTCATTCCCCACATCAAAAGAAGCGTGGGAAATTTTACCTCTTACCCACAAAGGCACATATGCGGTTAGAGAGTCTAAAATTCAAAATTTAACTACTCTATTTGAAACAATTACCATACTTGAATTTGATCGTTTTGATGATTTTTACGCGTGTTTATCTGACATTGTCAACACTAGTTTTAATCATGGTGAGCCCATACCTGATGCACGAGTGGTTAAAAAGATTTTAAGATCATTGACTAAATGTTTATCCGAAGAGTGACTATTTTGAATACCTTAGGTGGTTTGGAAATTTAAAATTAGAAGAGCTAGTAGGAGACCTCCAGACATATGAAATTGACATGTTTCCTAACACTATCAGGCCTAAGGATAGAGGGATAACATTTAAATCCCAATTTAGGAAGGAACATGAAGTGTGCAGGAGAGATAATGAAAAATAAAGTGAAAGTTTGTGAGTCTGACTCTGAGGGTGAGGTTGATTTTGATATGTCCATGCTTGCAGAAAATTTCAAAAAGTTTCTCAAGTTTTCAAAACAAAATTCTTCCAATAAAAGATTTTTTGAGAAAATAAAATGAGGCCAAAGAGAGCGGTGAGAAAGAATGTGAGAAAGAGGAATAAGAGAAATGTTTTGAGTGTGAAGGGAGAGGGCATAGATATTTTGAGTGTCCCACTAGGCTAAGGACAAAGGGCAATAAAATTTCCATGCCAGCCACTCTTAGCGATAGTGAGGATGAGGTGAATGATTACGGGGATGATTCTTCACATGGGAAGTGTGTTGCCTTCTTAGTTAGCCATGTGATCACACCTAGTTTTTCCTACGCCGATGAGGATACTTGTTCACATGTGACCCCTGAGGAGAATGATAGTTTGACCATTTTGAGTGAGGCTGATAGTAAGTGTGGGAGTGGAGATGAAAGTGAGCTCCAAATTGCGTTTAGAGAATTGTACATCGAGACCTTAAAGACTAAGAAATTAAAAAAAGAGTTAGGTCTTAGGGTGAGAAATTTGGAGAGCGAGTTAGAGAGTTTGAGGGTGTTTAAAGCGAAAGCAAGTCAACTCGAGAAAGTGAAGGTTACTTTGAGTAAACAGTTGATTTCTTTACATCAGGAAAAGAGTGATTTGACCAACAAGGTGTCTAGCCTGATGACACATGTATCCCAACTCGAGAGTGATCTCAAACATACCGGGAGGTCAAATTCCCCTTAGAGAACACATCTAAGAAGGTTGGAAAGATGGTTCTCAATCCCGTTTTGGGTGATGTTGAGAGACAAGGAATAGGTCTTGATGGTGCATCTATTTCCCACGTTGCACTCGAGCCATATCTCTAGTTTGTGATTGATCCATATGGCTCTCAACCTAACCCACCTAGGCGTTCCACACCTACTAGGAGAGTTCGAAGGAGACTCTTTGAGAGAGGTTTACCTAGGCCTATTTATGTTTTCATACACTGTAAGAAGAAAGGACACCTTAGGGAATTTTATTTTTAAGTTGGGTCATGTGTCACGTTTTACTACAACACGTGTTCACACACGCACCCACACATGATGCTCTGGAAGATTACACGAGAGAGTTTACACATATTAGGGAGGAGCTAAAGTTTTTACTTAAGACTTCACATGATTTGATGGAGGTTTTTCATAGGATGTCACCACCTTAGGAAAACTCCACCGCACCAAATGGTTGAGGTTTGGACGTCTTTGCTAGAATAGGTTGATTTGAATGATGATATTTTTTTGCCTATTGCTAGTGTGTATCATTTTTTGTATTAAATTTTTGTTTTTTTGAAAAAAACAAAAAGATTTTCGTTTTTTTGAGAAAATTTTGAAAAAGCCAAAAAGATTTTTTTTTAATTTTTTTTTAAAAAGACAAAAAATATTTTTATAGTTTGTTTTGCACCATATATGAATGGGCATTTAGGACGACCGAGTCACAATTTCATCCCATATCCATATGGCGATTTGATAGTGTTTTGATATACATCATCATTTCATTTTTGTGCTTTACAATTTTTATTGTCATTGAGATGTAATTTGTTATTACTACCTACATGTTTGACTCATGAGTTCCTTTAATGAACACTTGCACGGATTTAATTGATCATTGTAATTGTTTATAACATATTGGTCGAAGTGTTTTCATTTCAATTATGTCTTTAAAACAAACCATATGCGCTAAAACATGATAATGAAAGTAGTCCACTTAAGAACCGTTTACCATGAGGATTTAATTGCAACAAAATATGATGAGTGAAACACAGGAAAGGGCTGCGAGAGTTCAAACTTAACTCTTCGTGAAAGCCACCATTTGAAAATAGCCAAAAAAAATTTTAAGGTAATAAAATGATAAATATGCCAAAAAGGGGCCACCTCAAAAGAAATATAAATGTATAATTTTTTATGAGGGAGTTTTGGATGGAAAGTATTGAAAAATGGGTTTGCACGTCCTCAGAACGTCATGAAAAAGCATTACATAGTTTTATACATTATTGGTGTGGGAATCATTCTTTACTCTGATGTGTTGATGAATTGAGTCGATGACATTTAAATTTAACGTTTTTTGACACGTAAGGACGATTTTGAGATTCATTCGTTAGGAGTACACATATTCATCGTGCACATATGTTATGTTTGATTGATTTGATTTGCCTATCGAATATGTTCACACCCATTCATTATGTTACCATGATTTGATTGTCTTTGTGTAAATTCATTGTGTGTGATTTTCTTTTGTAACATTATTTTTGCTTTTCTGTATGAAAAAATGAAAAATAAAAAATAGTTTGTGGAAGCTTTTGAGTTACTTGTTTTCATGAACGTAGTTTGATTCTTATTTTCTATGCATATTTGTTGTGACAACTCCATTTTATTTTGTTTATTCGTTTCCTTGTCTATTTTGGATAAAGAAAAAAGGGAAGTAAGAATTATGGGGGAGTTTTTGCATTATGGGAGAGATTTGATTATTTATTAATTTATGATTATATCATTTCAAACTCAATGCATCACAAAGGTATTTGCTTTGACTCATGTGAGCAGGTACAATGATTGACGATCTTTATGTTGCACACCCTGATGAGAAAAGCTTAAATATTTGATGTTGAAGATTTTTGAAGAAACGTTTAATACTTGCATCTTTAGTACCTTTTCAGTTTTGGGTTCATGGTAGGGTATTAGATTTTTATAGGCATTTTGATTTGATAATAAGGATATTTTTAGTTTGTACCGGCATAAATATAGGGGGAGATTTGTAAAGACATTATTTTATTGTCCGGTTTACATTTGAGTATGTCATACACCGCTACAACCGTCGAAGACTTATTCAAGATCATTCATGCATCATGACAGATCCGGATATCAAAGTTCTTAAACGTTCAAACCTTCGCGAGATTAATTTTGGTAAATTTGTATTTAAGTACCTTATGATTTCACTTAGAGTATTGGGTTGTTTT
Organism: Sambucus nigra; assembly: GCA_949130495.1. NCBI lineage: Eukaryota > Viridiplantae > Streptophyta > Magnoliopsida > Dipsacales > Adoxaceae > Sambucus > Sambucus nigra. Next base: position 134,187 of record CASBWL010000038.1, read on the forward strand.
TTACAAAATATTTTCTAAGTGTTGGAGCGGAGTTTTTCGTCAAAGAATTTTTTCAAAGTGTTGAGGCGAACTACTTTCTGATGAAACAAAAATATATTTATTTTTTAATATCTCATTTAAGCGACAGAGGGTCTTCGTGTAATACCCTGTATTTTTATGCTTTCTTAATTTGGGGATTTATTAAATTTAATGTGAATGAATTATATAATATAAATCTGGAAATTAATTATTTTATAATTATTAACGTGATGTGAGTTAGTAATTATGGGAAACTTGTTGAATATTACTAATGAGCAAAGTAATATATAATATTGGTTCTATTAAATATCGCGAGTGAATAGAATGACAATTTTGGAAATATAAGTCGGGACGCGCCTGTGTCGCGTCGGGAATAAATGTTGATTAATAAAAGTGAAATATTTTTAATTTATCCGTATGGTAGTTTTGAGTGCGCCAACGTGTCCGGAAGGGTCGAGATAGTCAGAAAAGTGTACCCGGGGTTTAGTTTGGGTCTCGGGTCGTTTTTAGGCTTAATTAGTACCCCGAGAGGGCATTTTGGACATTTCGCATTTTTGGGTAATTAAACCCACGAAAATTCAAGGGATATATCAGATGTCTAAGGTTGTCTTCTAGGGTTAAAACAACTAAAGACAAGTGACGGCCATAGGAGAGGGAAGGAGAGGCTTTTCCAAGCAATCCAAGGCCAACGATTCACCCGGTTGCACCGCCACCACCACCAACGCGTAGATCGCGCGACGGGGAATGCAACCACACCAAATTCATCATCAAAATAGAACGTCGAAAATCCTAGGCAAGTGTTTATCTTTCTTATTTTCGTTAATGCATCACTCATGTTAGTCTTGGGATGATTAGGATGAGTTTTATGGAAGAAACCCCAAATTTGAGATAGGAAATCGCATGTAGTAATGATTTGATTGTAAATCTGGAAACCCCTTCACATGTAGAGGATTAAACCACGAATTTATGATGTTTTAGAAGAAGAAAATTCTGGAAAAGACTGATTAGAACCATGTTAAAGAGATTTCTAGGGTTCTTGAGATTTTTATGAAGTTTTGGCCTATTAATCCATAGTTATTGATGAAAAATTGCATGATTTACGTAGAAGATGATTAAAATGAGTTTATACTGTTAGTAGTACAAATTTTTGGGCGATTGGGAATGAAAAATCTGGATTTGGATGAAGTTGTGTGTTAGAACCCGTAACTGGTTAACTGCAGAATTCGCCATACCTGCTTGATCGATCGATCGAGACAAGATCTTCGATCGATCGAAGGTTCAATCGATCGAGCCCCGACCCTCGATCGATCGAACCTTCCGGGTAGACTTAAATTCCCCTTTTAAAATTGTTGAATTGATTCTAAACTAAGAATACTCCTTAGACATCATGATTAAAATATTTTGGGAGATAATGATGACCAGTAGGATTTATTAATGATTAAGAGACCTTTAATGTAGGTCGAAATTTATATTTTTGGGGTCTTTATATATAAGGGATGATGGAATTTTGTATTAAAGGGAGAGATACGTAAAATGGTTACGATGAAAAATAGATGAATACCTACTGAATTTTACACTTGGGAGGATAGAGTCCATGAGTGTTACGTAGTAAGTTGGAATAATCCCTCGAATTATAGATAGAGATGAACCGTTATACGTGATAACAAATAATGGGATAATAAGGATAAAGTTCGTGATTATGGGTTATGGGATGAACCTAAATTGATATGATAAAAGTAGTATATTTATATGACTGTGTGTATGCATATATTATATACATGTGAAAATCATGCCCGCGCTACTTGCTATCCCTGAGGTTACCGCGCTGGGACAGTCTTATCTCGAATGGGCCTTCATGGGGGATATTGACTCGTACCCTAGAAGATAGTAATCCTAGGTACAGGCTATCGAATCGATAGTCACGGTCCTAAGAGACGCGAGGGTATGTGCTGACCTCTTGGACTTGGAAACTATGCTTCGCCTTAATATTGTTTGTGTATGCATTAATACAGTTCGAGAGTGATTCCGAACTTGTATATCCGTTAGTACGATTGATACGGGGATTGGATAGCAGAGTGTGCCCGCACCATAATTTTTATGTGGGGTGCAGTTAGGAAATATATATATTATACGAGTACTTAATATATATGAATTTCTGAAATTTGGAACTTCCTATTGTATTTATGGTAAGTAAGAAAGGAATGATGACTTTAATTTGAAAATACTTGATTTGAAAAGTATAATGTGAAACTCTATTAGCAAATAAGTTTTAAATGAGAACTTGGTGATCAAATGAAATTATCCTCTTAAACAATTATATTGTTCAGTTTTAAGTCTTACGAGTAACCAAAGATAAGTTAAACCATTGGGAAGTTTAGTGTGTTATAAAATAAGATACTCCGTTGGGAAGGTTAGTGCGATAGGCGTGCACATTAGAAGAGAGGTGAGAATTTCTCAAGAGAGTGCCGCACTAATATGTATATATTACAGGTGCCCAGCCACAAGGGCGTCTTGCATAGGATCATTTGGAAGGAATGCACTGCAGCTTAGGTGGGAGTTGCAGGCCTCTTGCTTAGATGACTTCATTTATTTGACACCACTCCTAGAATATTCATTTAGTGGGGCATGTGCCCCCTTTCCATTATTCAGTTGTTTATTTGGACATTGTGATTCAACTATTTCTAGTATTCTCACTTTGGGATTTATTATTGTCTGGATATTTTACTTTAAGTTTTAATGTTGGGATTTAGTTGTTGAATGTTTAAATTATTTGGATTATATGCTCCAGGATTATTATTATGGTGTGATTCGTTAATATTGAATTGTTGTAAAGATTTAAATCTCGGTTTATAAAATAAAATTTGGAAAGTAATGTCTAAAAATAGTTTTGACACTTAGCTTAATTGATTAGGGTGTTTAAATTGGAAAAGTTATTTTTACGATAGTGATGCTAAGAATGAACCAACTGTTCACCTTGATTTTAATTTTATAAAGGAGTGATCGCCCGGTATTTAATTAGGCGGGGTGTCACAGGTGATATCAGAGTATCAGGTTCTAGTGTCCTTTAGGATTTGTACGGCTTATTTCGTTTCCAGCTTAACATCTTTGATATAGCACCCTAATACTAGGAATGTTGTGTTCATCTCTATACATTAGGAATTCGTGCTTGTGCGATTTGTTTATGCGAATGATGAACTCATCCAAATTTATTTAAATTTTCAGATGGATCGTCAAGAAGAACTAACTAAAGAAGTTAGGGGAGTCAACGAGCAAGATCTAATTACACCTCAGGTATCTCCAGAGAGAATATCAACCGCCGAGTTAGCAGGTATTGTGGCACAGGCAGTTACCACTGCAGTATTACAGTATCAAGAACGCAGCACACAACTTATGGGGGGCAAAAGATCTAGAGAGTATAGTCAGTCTTTCATGGCTGGAAATAACAAGTGTGTGAAGATGCAAAAATTGCAACAATCTCTTCAAGACCGTAAAAGCCACAAAGGTAACAAATTGTGTAGGGAAACCCAAAAGCGTCAGGGCCAACAAAGCCGGGGGCCGAGTGAAGTCACGAAGAGGTGTTTTAAATGCGGAATGGACGGTCATGAACGTCGAACTTGTCCTGATCAGTCTGGAAAGGAACTTCGACCCAACCAGAGAGAACTTTCAGGACTCTGCTATAAATGTGTACAGCCGTGTCACAAGTGGAGGGATTGTCCTCACCCTGACATAGTTTTTTCGCAAATTTCCCACCAAGGCCAACAAGATCAGGGAAAAAGCGAGAATAGTCAACAATGTAGTGAAGTGAAGCAGTTTCGAGGGAGGTGCTTCCAATGTGGCAGAAATGGCCATAGGCGTCAGGATTGCCCAGAGAAGAATGGGGCCCCACGGCAGGAAGGTGCTAGTAATAAACCACAGAAGCCAGCTCCACCACCCTTTCCAACAGCTTCAGTTCAGCAGAGACAGCTACAGTACGGACGTGTCTATAACGTCCCCCAGGCAGCAGCTCCGCAGGCACCACCCGCGATTGAGGGTATGTTTTCTATCCATGATACTATGGGTCGAGTTTTGTTTAATACTGGGGCAACACACTATTTTATAGCTACTCATTTTGCGAAGGCCTTAGGGCTATTAGTCACAGCAGAGAGAACTGTGACGTGTGTAGACTTACCATTGGGAAGTGGTTCACTTATTTTCTTTATATACCGGGGTGTGGGAGTAGAGATTTGGTAGCTTAGTATTACCAGCAGACATGTTAGTATTAGATATGCATGAGCATGACGTTATTATCAGTATAAATTGGCTCGCAGCTTATAGAGCCATGATAGATTGCTTTGGTAAGAGTAATGTCTTTGCCATTCCGGGGCAAGAAATGTTTGAGTGACGATAGCTCGCCCAGAAGGGGGATCTTACACCTATTTTCATTATATAAAGGAGGATACCTCTAAGGAAATTGTAATTCTCCTGGATTCGATTCCAGTAGTTCGTGAGTTTTCCAATGTATTTCAAATGGTAAGTGGATTAAATATCGAAATATCTTGCGGAGAGTGAGATCACACGTGCTAAAATATTTTCCGAAGCAAGTATGGAGATAGAGTGTGGTGTCTAGTGAGGGACAACGATTGTAGTAATTTTGTTTTGGTTTGGGCAGGCATGTTACATCCGGATTCAATTTGTACGGTCAAGACGATTGGCAAGGCAGAATTATAAGTTTTATCCTCAGAGGGTGAAGCATGTTTTCTGTGACACAAGCGAGTCATTGTATTATGTTCATTAATAAATTAGCATGTGAGGCGGGTTTAATGTGTATAACTACGAACGGTATTATCATGTGAATATTTTTCCTAGTGTAGTGGGATTTTCCTTAGTGCTATCCACGGAGGATGAATTAGTAATTAATAATGTTATATGCTTTATTGAGGTTACTCGTTTTAGTGATGTGATATACGAGTATAGTATGGTATTGATTACAACTTTATAGAAATGGTCAGTACAATAGTAGGCAGTTATTGCAAGGCTATTGGAGTGGTTTCTTTAGTGCAACGTGTTCTGTTTTGACGAGGCCTCACCTGCAAGAGGGTTGAACCCTCACTTATATATTATCTATCCTAGAGATTTCGGAGGGGATATTGAGTTCGAGATGTTCGATACCGGCGCGAGGGGACTTGGTTGTTATGATTCAGTATGTATCGGGTTTACAGTTGAGCGAAAAGTTTTAACTCAGTATTGTGGGTAGCGCTCAAGACTTAGTGATAGAAAGGGTACATTATTATATATATCCTTTAGATAGAAGGCATTAAGAGTGATACCCCTATTATTAGGCGAAGGAGTTTCAAAAATTCCGATTGTATGTATTCGAGATTCATGGAACGCAATTTCCAACACCCAATTCTGAACGATAGTACAATTGGTGAGATATTCTTTGTTAAGTGTAATTACGGGAGGAAATGTAACTTTTCTGCCAAAAGACGGAGTAAAGGGGTAAATGCTATGGAAGGAGGACCTAACGGATCTCGATAACCGACAATACTAGGCAATAGTGTATCGGGAGGGTTCCTTGTTTGGATTTCGCTTTGCGAGACATCCCACGCATGAAACTTAGTGTAAGGTTGGAAATAATGAGACGTTTGGTCACTATTCCATGAGTTCGGAACCCCAATCGAAAGGGGATCAAGTAATTATATCTTTAAGAGGGAAGTTAAATTTTGATTTAAAGCCAGTGGAGCCGGTTGTGTTGTAAGAAAGCATTGAAAGTTTTTCTTTGTCACCACGAGTTAAGGGGGCGGAATGATAATACGGAAGATTTAAAATTTTAATTTTTAGGGTGATTAAAGTATTGTAATCACGCTGCAAGCACTTGGGAAAACAAAGAATTTGTTTATTAGTATGGAGCGTATGTGATGCTTACGCTAGTATGCACGATTTATAGGGTGTGTAGACATCCTGGTTAACTTATGTTAAAACTCGTCCGAGATGAAAGGGCGTGGCAATGGACGTGTGGAAAATGTGTTTGTGGGGCTAACAGAATGAAGTGGAAGTGATAGAATGGATTAAACATCACAGGAGGGGCGATAATCCATACGTAAGTGTGCAATTAAAATAACATAACCTAATTTGATGTGAAGGTTGTGGGAAGCCATTTAAGAAAGGGTATCCCTTGAATAAAGTAGAAAATTAATTATTATGAAGAACACTCAGAGCGGAGTAGTTATTAGTCAAGTGTGAGAGCGAACTGGCGCATGCAAAGCGTGATGATGTTAGAATGGTGTAAAGGATTCAGAAGTACGCTTCGTGGAGGAAAAGAGCACGGGTCGGAACTTTCGGCATACATCAAGGAAGGAAAGGGAATGTTACATGTCACATAATGTGAGACAATTCAAGGAAAGATCGATGTTTAGCGGGACTTAGTAAGTAGTCCCGACATGCACCGCCCATGGGTAGGGTTCGGTTGGAAGAGGAAAAGCGACCAGAGAATTTTTTGTTTATCAATAATTCCTGAAATGGGAAGGTGTCGGTAAAGCCGATAAAGTTCTTGGATGGGTTACCACCCTCAGAACAAGATCAAGGCAATGTTAACTAGTGCGCCCCAGACTTCCTTTGAAAGGAAGGATCGCACCAGTGCATGGTCGGCACAGTAGTAATTCCTGAATCGGGATGAGATTTGTAAATCCCACCTTTTATATGGGATTTCAGGAACCGACGGAGATAAGGTTTCGTTTCGAAAAGGATGTATCACCCTTAGCCAGGAAATGGGCGCACGGTGATTAGAAATTAATGGAACCACGTGAAGGAAATTTTGGAATCTTTATACAGTGTTTTCAGGAGTGATCTGAAAAGGCACTCATACCTGTTAAATCGCGTATGAGGTGCTTATTAAGGTTTTGTTATGGAAGAACCTCGAATATTCTCCTTTCGTATATTTAGAGGTGAGTGGATACTCAGAATTTTAGATCGGTCGGGAATACTCCGATGACTATGGTGAAATTCCACGACTGTTTTAGGCGAACAAGAGTGGTTAGAGGTTTGTATGGTTTTCTCAGAATGGGAGTTTTGTATATAGATAAATCCAAGTAGCTGCCATGTAATGAGGCACAACCTATGCGAATGTTGTCGATTAGGAGCACCATGTAAAGTGTCTGCAATAAGAATGTTAATCAAGCTTGTTGTGAGGCGGGGACTATAGTGATTAAGCTCCTTACTATGTAGATAGTCTGCGTACAAAGAGAAATCCATAATTGTTCTACCAGTTAGGCCTTATTTTCCGAATTTCGGGACGAAATTCCGTTATTAGGGGGGAAGTATGTAATACCCTGTATTTTTATGCTTTCTTAATTTCGGGATTTATTAAATTTAATGTGAATGAATTATATAATATAAATCTGGAAATTAATTATTTTATAATTATTAACGTGATGTGAGTTAGTAATTATGGGAAACTTGTTGAATAGTACTAATGAGCAAAGTAATATATAATATTGGTTCTATTAAATGTCGCGAGTGAATAGAATGATAATTTTGGAAACTTAAGTCGGGACGCGCCTGTGTCGCGTCGGGAATAAATGTTGATTAATAAAAGTGACATATTTTTAATTTATTCGTATGGTCGTTTTGAGTGCGCCAACGTGTCCGAAGGGTCGAGATAGTCAGAAAAGTGTACCCGGGGGTTTAGTTTGGGTCTCGGGGCGTTTTTAGGCTTAATTAGTACCCCGAGAGGGCATTTTGGACATTTCCCATTTTTGGGTAATTAAACCCACGAAAATTCAAGGGATATATCAGATGTCTAAGGTTGTCTTCTAGTGTTAAAATAACCAAAGACAAGTGACGGCCATAGGAGAGGGAATGAGAGGCTTTTCCAAGCAATCCAAGGCCAACGATTCACCCGGCTGCACCGCCACCACCACCAACGCGTAGATCGCGCGATGGGGAACGCAACCACACCAAATTCGTCATCAAACCAGAACATCAAAAATCCCAGGAAAGTTTTTATCTTTCTTATTTTCGTTAATGCATCACTCATGTTAGTCTAGGGATGATTATGATGAGTTTTATGGAAGAAAACCCAAATTTGAGATAGGAAATCGCATGTAGTAATGATTTGATTATAAATCTGGAAACCCCTTCACATGTAGAGGATTAAACCGTGAATTTATGATGTTTTAGATGAAGAAAATTCTGGAAAAGACTGATTAGAACCTTGTTAAAGATATTTCTAGGGTTCTTGAGATTTTTATAAAGTTTTGGCCTATTAATCCATAGTTATTGATGAAAAATTGCATGCTTTACGTAGAAGATGATTAAAATGAGTTTATACTGTTAGTAGTACAAATTTTTGGGCGATTGGGAATGAAAAATCTGGATTTGGATGAAGTTGTGTGTTAGAACCCGTAACTGGTTAACTGCAGAATTCGCCATACCTGCTTGATCGATCAATCGAGACAAGATCTTCGATCGATCGAAGGTTCAATCGATCGAGCCCCTGCCCTCGATCGATCGACCCTTCCTGGCAGACTTAAATTCCCCTTTTAAAATTGTTGAATTGATTCTAAACGAAGAATACTCCTTAGACATCCTTATTAAAATATTTTGGGAGATAATGATGACCAGTAGGATTTATTAATGATTAAGAGACCTTTAATGTAGGGAGAAATTTATATTTTTGGGGTCTTTATATATAAGGGACGATGGAATTTTGTATTAAAGGGAGAGATACGTAAAATGGTTACGATGGAAAATAGATGAATACCTACTGAATTTTACACTTAGGAGGATAGAGTCCATGCGTGTTATGTAGTAAGTTGGAATAATCCCTTGAATTATAGATAGAGACAAACCGTTATACGTGATAACAAATAATGGGAAAATAAGGATAAATGTCGTGATTATGGGTTATGGGATGAACCTAAATTGATATGATAAAAGTAGTATATTTATATGACTGTGTGTATGCATATATTATATATATGTGAAAATCATGCCCACGCTACTTTCTATCCCTGAGGTTATCGCGCTGGGACAGTCTTATCTTGAATGAGCCTTCATGGGGGATATTGACTCGTACCCTAGAGGTTGGAATCCTAGGTACAGGCTATCGAATCGATAGTCACGGTCCTAAGAGATGCGAGGGTATGTGCTGACCTCTTGGACTTGAAAACTATGCTTTGCCTTAATATTGTTTGTGTATGCATTAATACAATTCGAGAGTGATTCCGAACTTGTATATCCCTTAGTACGATTGATACGGGGATTGGATAGCAGAGTATGCCCGCACCATAATTTTTATGTGGGGTGTAGTTAGGAAATATATATATTATACGAGTACTTAATATATATGAATTTCTGAAATTTGGAACTTCCTATTGTATTTATGGTAAGTAAGAAAGGAATGATGACTTCAATTTGAAAATACATGATTTGAAAAGTATAATGTGAAACTCTGTTGGCAAATAATGTTTAAATGAGAACTTGGTGATCAAATGAAATTATCCTCTTAAACAATTATATTGTTCAGTTTTAAGTCTTACGAGTAACCCAAGATAAGTTAAACCATTGGGAAGTTTAGTGTGATATAAGATAAGATACTCCGTTTGGAAGGTTAGTGCGATAGGCGTGCACATTAGAAGAGAGGTGAGAATTTCTCAAGTGAGTGCCGCACTAATATGTTGTTGTATTGGCCTGTAAACATTTTAAATACTTGCTAAATAAATTTTAAATCATCTACACTATCGGGCTCTGACCCGTTTCTATTTCTCTTTCTCTCTTGTATATATATGTATATATTATAGGTGCCCAGCCACAGGGGCGTCTTGCATAGGATCATTTGGAAGGAACGCGCTGCAGCTTAGGTGGGAGTTGCAGGCCTCTTGCTTAGACGACTTCATTTGTTTGACACCACTCCTAGCATATTCATTTAGTGGGGCATGTGCTGCCCTTTCCATTATTCAGTTGTTTATTTGGACATTGTGATTCAACTATTTCTAGTATTCTCACTTTGGGATTTATTACTGTCTGGATATTTTACTTTAAGTTTTAATGTTGGGATTTAGTTGTTGAATGTTTAATTATTTGGATTATATGCTCCAGGATTATTATTATGGTGTGATTCGTTAATATTGAATTGTTGTAAAGATTTAAATCTCGGTTTATAAAATAAAATTTGGAAAATAATGTCTAAAAATAGTTTTGACACTTAGCTTAATTAATCAGGGTGTTTAAATTGGAAAAGTTATTTTTATGACATTGATGCTAAGAATGAACCAACTGTTCACCTTGATTTTAATTTTATAAAGGAGTGATCGCCCGGTATTTAAGTAGGCGGGGTGTCACACTTCGTTCAATCGACATCGCTATGTCACACGAAGTCGTTTGAATGACATGTGTCACCGTTCGAGTGACACTGACATCTCGTTCGAGCGACGTGCCGCCTTAATGTTTTATATATATCATATTTAATAGCTTCGTTTTTCTTAAGAAGACCTGCGCTTTTATTAGATACAAAAACTGCTTTGGCAGAATCATTGTCTTTTCACTTCTAAGGTTTTAATCATTTTCGTTTTCAATTCACAAGGTCCTAATAGTTTATGTGAATTGTTTTGTAACCCAAGAACACATCTTTGTTAAAGTTTCTCTTATAGATAAGATCTCTACTGTTGATATAGGTGCCACTTGAGGGAGGTACTGGGATGACTTACTGCGCGTCAATAGGGCGTACTGTGGGTGTTTTAGGGCTGACTGAACTGTGGTTTGTGTGGAGTTGTTACGAAATTCCATTGCTTATTTAGGTTGCGACCTATGTGGGTTTTCTGAGGTTAATGCATTGCAGATTTCATTGTAAGTATTCTAGTTAAATAAAAGGTCTTATCCGAAGGGAGGTTTTCCTGAAATCTATGTATCAACAATTATTTATGTTGGTTTGATTTTTCCACACGTAGTTGCATGTTTTAGGGTTGAATAAAATTAGATTAAAAATTGACTCCGATTAAATAGGGTTAACTTGGAACTTTGCAAATTCGATTTAGCTGCTATCACACATACACTCTCATCAAGGATACCCAATTTCAATGAACTAGTGAATTGTAAGCCAATTCACATGGGTTTGACAAGGTTAGAGCTCTCTTATTGGAACTTTCAGTTTGATTCTTAGTAACTCATTGAATCCTCATTTAGATATCTGTATTCTACTTTAGAATACATTTTCCTGCAATTCAATTTTCTTGTTATTGTGATACTATATTTCTTGTAGAGTTTCTATTAAGAATGTCTGAAACCCCTAAAAGCAATAAGGCTGGAGATGGTATTACACCATCTACACCTATTGGATTAGGAGAGTTGTAAGGAATCTTGTAGAGACTAGCTAATCTCTAGGAGGCTATGCAGGGGAATATGAAGCAATTGACCCATGGTATCGTGGGTGGAGAAAATAGACTAGAACTGAACCTCATCACCCATGTGTTTGGAGAGAACACAAATCAAAGGCATGAGAGGCCACCTCCATCCACGTAATGAGAAAGGTGTACCATGAACGAGCTATGGAAATCCCTAGGAGACTGGATTTTGGTTCGCAAGGACAACGAAACAATCCAGAAGGAGATCTAAAATTGATCGAAGTTATCAATCCTACTGACCAGGGAAAACATCCACTATGCGATCAACACAATATGATGATGATAAGAACGACATGATGATAGAGCATCCCAGTGTGCTAATGAGGTTGAGAAGAGGCTTTGCTTTTGATTGATTAGGCCCTAGGGTAGCACTAGAACATCTGTCTAGGGGCCCTAGAGAGCTTAGGGAGTGAAAACAAGAGGCCTAGAGATATAAGACTAGAAGGATTACATACTCAACTGTGATACCCAACCTATTCTAATATCGGGTGATCAATACTCTATTAAAACAAGATAAGTATCCATTATGATTTCATTCCCAGCATCACTCTCGCCAAAAGTAATAAAATAGAAAATAAAATAAAACCGTATATACAATAAAGCGATAGAATAACTGAATGCATAAACAAATAATCATGAACCAAATAATCCATTGTCCACTACAAATAACCATCCATCATAAATAACAAACTGATAAATAATAAAGTCCAATATAAATAAAATAATATCCTTCTACGACAAACGCACCCAAAAGATAAAACTAAAATGAAACTACACCCTATATATACATAATCAAACTCAGGAAGTTAAAACAAACTCATAGCATCCACAACTACTGCTCTTAATGGCATGAAAGATTTATACATGTTGTCCCTGCATACCTAGGGTTTTGAAAATTAAGACTAGATATTTGCTCGTGTGTCAAAGCCAGAAAAATTTTGAAAATATTTTGCAGGTAATTATATTCTTTAAATTAATAAAACACGTAGTGTATTACTTTCACAATTAATTTATCAGTCGTACACACATGAAACTTATCCTCACCTCTCATCTACAGTGCACAACTAAAGCATTAATTTTGTTATGCTAATTATGCTACCCAGTATAACTAGGACAATAATTTATATCAAAGCCCAAACTCGTTAATAATCAGCATTAGCTAACCATATCCTACCCTCTACTGGTATACTATAGTAAACGCTAACATAATGCACACTTGCTATAATTAGATGTACACACGATATAATAACATAGCTAAAGTCGTGCTATAAACAGATATTCACACAATATGATAACATAGCTATGCATGTGCTATAAATAGATATACATATCACATCTCGTATACATACATATATTTTACTCTCTATGTACATATAACTACATACCCACAGTCGGAACCTCACGGATGCATCCCTCATGTGCTGTCAGGCTCCAGGCGTATCATACATCACACTGAGCCACCGAGTCGGAATCTGACAATCAAATGCGAAATGTAAACACATACAATGGAGGTGGTCATAAAAATACGTCTGGGAGTCACAACCATACCTCATCACACCCCACCGGTCTACAAACCAACACTTATCCTCGCACATGGATAGTGGCCATGTCGACTATGTGCAACCTCCTAATGATAGCACTACCTAGTAGGTATACTCGATACAAACAAGGCACAATCACACACACACACACACACATATATATATATATATAGTACTGCTCTTGTGCATACAATTCCGCATTTTAAGCGTGCGGACCGAACATGTGTCACCATGCGGTGAGCCTAAAAATTATAGGCTAAATTATAGGCACTCTCTCTCTCTTTTCTGGGCTCACCCCCAGGTTACACATGTGCGGTCTGCCCTCTTAAAATGCGGACTGGTATGCACAAGAATAGTAGTGTGTGTGTGTGTGTATATATATATATATATATATATATATATATATATATATATATATATATATATATATATATATATATATATATATATATATATATATATAAGTTACCCTAATATATATATAACGTACTGACCTCGTATGCAATTCCCACATCATATGAGTATACCAATTTTAAAGTGAAAACCAATATCCTAATTATACATGTAAGAGTTCACTAAATTGAATTCCCAATACGTCTCACCCAAACCGATTTATCTGTTGGCCTAACACATATACTAAACCATGGAAATATTCCCTAGTAATCCCACTCTACCCCGGAAGCCCCCGCGCTCATTCCTTAATCTCTAACAATTTAAAACAGCGCGTATACACAATTTGATATGGTTTGGCAACCGAATCGGTTCACTTGGAAAACCAAACTAGTTCGGTCCACTGAACCAATTCGCTCCCCCGGAGAACCAGTTTGGTTTGTTGTGCTTGCAATCATCTTCTTCCTCCGATTTTCTCCTACAAAACCCTCCAATAGAGGTCCAAAGCCTCCCAAAACATCAAATTAACATCCCACATCAAACCCTAACCAACCTAGAATCACTATAACTCCAATATATACTCGAATCCATAGTCAAAACCCTAGGATTCCTAATCATTAGTCAATTCGATCAAACCCATAATTAATTAAAATTGAATTTTCATTGGTTCTAAAACCCTTTCAATGTTCAACATGTTCATAGTTGTAAACCCATAATTAAATTACAAAATTCTTATGTGTTCGTCACCAATTAATATCAAATACAAATCATAGGTTACACAACTTAAATCTCTTCATTCTAATTATTAAAGTTTCAATCTTTTTAATCATAGATTTCTACCTAAGTGATCATGAATGTAATGTACTAGATCGTTGTAATCAAAAGCAAGCAAATACTTTCCCTTTGGATGTGAATCCAAATTTTCTCTTCGTATAGATAAATATGAATTCAAGAGATGCTCTTCTCCTTTCTTTTCCAAGGTTATCTTCCCTCTTTCTTCTTTTTTCTCTTCTCCTAATTTCTCCCTTAATCACAATTATGCAGAGGCCGAAAGTGAGGTTGTCATCCACATATATAATGATAATATACTTCTTAGTTACACTATAATCCCTTTATAAGTCTAGCCTTATTGGTAAAAAGACACATATACGGGCCTTACTACATCTAAAAAGCCACCAGAACCCAGCTATAACATTCGGGTACCTATTCTGGACTATTTTGAACCATTTCGGATCACTGGTGAACTCAAAAAGGTCATTAGAGTAATCCTAATACAAATACACAAACATCTAATTAACTGGGACCGACATGTGCGTACAATATGCATCGCCAATACATACATAAATCCGCCAATGTAACTCTCTATCGACATAATATAATAAATCGTCACTTTTCATTCATAAATGACATATAATAAATCAAATCTCCATTTACTTGTCATATGGAAGTACATAATAATAATAATAATAATAATAATAATAATAATAATAATAATAATAATAATAATAATAATAATAATAATAATAATAATAATAATAATAATAATAAATATTAATCCTTAACTCGCTAAATAATATTTACTGAAACCCACTTAATAACTCCAATTAAATTAATAAATCCATGCACATGTGAAAATTAAATATTAATTAAATTAAGGGGTATTACATTCTCCTCCCACAATAACAAAATTTTGTCCCTGATATTTGAACGTTCCTACCACAAAGATCTCTTGATACTTTTTTCGCATGTCATCCGCGTGATCCCACATCAACTTAACGACATTATGGAGTCTCCACTGTACACGTACTAATGTACCACCTTTGACTGGAGCTTTCGCTCACTACAATCCAAAATGCCAATAGGTCTCTCCTCATAAGAAATATCTGGATAGAAGTCTATCTCCTCCAATGCTATATGCCAGTAAACCACATCATCCCTAAGATACCTCATCAATAATGTTACATGAAACACATAATGAATCCGCTGCAAACTCTCTAATAAGGCGAGCCTATAAGCAAACGGACTTACCTCTCATTAATACGAAAATGACCTATATACATAGGCGCCAGTTTTACATTCTTTACAAACTGCATCACTCCCTTCATGGGAGATATCTGCAACGACACCTAATCGCCCACATCAGACTCTGGGTGTCTCCAATTCCCATTGGCATAACTCATGTAAAGGTCATGAGATAATCGAATACGACTCCTGATTAACTCAATCCTTATCGATGTATCTCAAATCACATTCGGGCTGAGAAGGTTGTTATCCCCAACCTCTGACTAACAAGAGAACAAATGATAAGGTATCCCGTACAAAGCCTTAAATAGTGGCATGCCAATAAAAAACTGGTACGAGTTATTATATCCAAACTCCACCAATGTCAAATACTTCTCCGATCTATCCTTACTATCGAGAATACACATCCTCAGCATATCCTCCCACAACTAATTCACCCTCTCCATCTACCTATTGATTGACGAGTGATACGCCGTGCTTAAATGCAACTTTGTCCCCATCACCTCCTTAAAATATTATTCGTTCTTGAAACCATGTTAATGTAATAACCCTCGCTTATGGGACCGTATTTTATAATAATTACTTAGCATAGTAATTAGAGACCAGTGTTGGGTTATGATTTGAATATTGATTCAATGTAGAAAGTCGATATTTATTTTGAGTTAGCATACATATCATAATTATGGGAAAATATTGCTATGTCATGCTTATTAATATCATCCGAATTTAAAATGATATTTGGCTTAATATTGAGACCGGAATCTAATTTGAATTTTAAAATGTCCAGATGATAATTTGGAGGTTGCAGTTGATTCCGAAATGTGCGAGATAGTCAAATTATGTGCCATATTGTATTTTGTAGTTTTGGGCATTTTTGACTGGTTGTGCTTTAATTATGCTATCGCGTATTATTTTATCGCACTTTTGATTAATTAAGTGGAGCAATTACCTTAAGTCACGATTGATGCCTACTAAGTCTTCTAATTTCCCCAAATCCCTTCCTAAACCTAAGAGAAGAGTAGAGAGAAAGCTTGGAGATTGAGAGAGATTTCTTCTACACCAAAGAAATCTGCATATTTGCTGAATCAAGGCAAGTTTTTACTTGCTATTTGTTGTCTTGAGATAGATGATTGGTTATGATATTGATGTATTAATCCTAGTTTAGCAAACTTAGGGTTTTATTAAGAGTTTTGGGTTTTGATTTACTCCCAAAATGATTCTTGAGGTTTTAAGATGATCAATACCATCATTGATGTTCTTATAGTGTTAATATATGAGTTTGGTTTGGAGAAGATTAAGTTTGGGTAGAAAATGGAGTCCAAGACTCCATAGCCATTTCTTGGCAAAATCGCAGGCCCGAATCGATTCGGCCCCCTGGGCGAATCGATTCGGCTAGGGGCAGTGCTCAGGTCTTATTGACCGAATCGATTCGGCCTCCCATCCGAATCGATTCGGCAGTTATGCAGAAACCCAAATTTTCTGACCGAATCGATTCGGCCTCCCATCCGAATCGATTCGGCATTTATGCAAAACCTCAACTTTTCTGGCCGAATCGATTCGGCCAAGGGGGCGAATCGATTCGGTAGCCCTGCATTTTCAAAATTTTTCTTTTTCATTTTTAACCCCTTTTCTTTAGGATTATTGATTAGGGACCTTCTTAAATGAAGTAAACATAGGGTTTAGAGTCCTAGTTGAGTTGGGTCGACATCCTAGACTCGAAGGGGTTCGTCTAGGATTCTTTCAAGGGGGAATTTAAAGTGATGCTTAGGCATTTCTTTGTCTTGTAGTTTTATAAGGGTCTAGAACTTATTAAGGTCAATTTTGGAGACTTTAGAATTCAGCTTGAGTTACATTTTGACTTGATGGTTCATATTAAGGCCTAAAAGAGGCCTTGGGGATAACTTTGGAGTTTAAATTCCTTTTGAGGATGCTATGTCGGTACTACTTATACTTAGTCCTGCATTAGCTTATTCATTTAATTAAAATGAGAAATTGTTAAGGTAAATGATAATTTACTTAATCATGACATGGAAATTAATAAAATGAAGGTTACACACCTCTCTAAATACCATCTTAAGGGAAGTCCGTGCGATAGGTGAAGCCCCCTGGCTAATGAATGCAGGGTGGATATAGTCCTAGGCCATATGAGCGCTTGTTTTATTTTTCTGCGATGGGTAGGAGATTTTAGGTGTGGTCTTGACTACCCCGCAGGCATATGGCCGCTTCCCGACGTTTTCGATAGGATCCCAGGTTGTCTTATGTAAGGCCCTGGAAGATGATGGTTATTTAGGGACGAGCCCAGTGGGGATACCCGGATGGGCGGTCTTAGAATCGTTATATTTATATTATAACCATTCTAATTTTCGAGTGGGACTCGATGGAACATTAATGCCATATAGAGCAAACTTATGCCGCAAGGAGCATGTTATTGAGATTAGTGCCATATAGAGCACACGATGATAATTATATTCCTGATAAGGAATGGAAAGTGAATATTGAAATTGTAATATGATGAATGATGATAAAGGCTCATAAGTACTTTTAATTCTGTTTCAACATGAATCTCACTCTATAGTCCTTTATCAGTTTTAGTTCCTTATATGCTGTTAACATGCTAGACTATCATCCATGCTTAACTGTGCATCATTATCATACATGTCATTTATCTATTGATCACATATACCCGGCCCTGACCGGTTTTCTTTTCTTGTTGTACCTCTATATGTATATGATCCGTTCAGGTGTTCCTCCGCACGGTCGCCAGTAATGACTTTCCTTCCTGCATGTTTTGAGGAGCCGTGACACTGTGCGGGTCTCACGGGATTTTTGTGTAGACGCCTCTGTTCATGTTTCTAGTTATGTTCAGTTCATTCGGGCTTGTTGCCTAAACAGTTGTAATTGTATAATGAATTTATTATGTAACACTTGGTACTAGTTGTATATTGCATGACTGTATTTGACCGAAGTTTCATTCGGTCCCTTGTATCTTTCGGGATTTCTTATATGCGCATGTGGGGGTTTCCACCCTCTATTTCTATTATGGGTTGTTGAAAATGTTTTTCTTTTTATTTCAAATCAAAGTTTTTGATGACCCGTTTTCTGGAATATAGAGTGGTTATTCCTTATACTTTGTATATTGTCGTGATGCTGAGGATGATATTATCCATGATTTCCTATTTTATCGGGGTATAGGGCTGGCCACCCTTTATTTCGGATAGCGGGTTGTCACAGTTAACATGCACCCCGCTCATCCTCACTATCTCTGCAATGAAAAGTTGGGCATACTGCCCTGTCGTATAATCCACCCAAACTGGTAAGAAATGCGCCACCTTGGTTAGCCGATCCCTAATAACCTAGTTGGAATCGTGACCCCTATTTGACCTCAATAACCCCATGATGAAGTTAATTGATATACTCTCACATTTCGACACTGAGAAATCTAATGGCTGCAAAACCTCGGCTAGTCTCCTGCGATAAATCTTCACCATCTGATAAGTGGTTTACCTAGAAACAAACTCTGATATGTACCATTTCATACTGACCCACCAATATTTCCTCCTTTTATCCTGGTACATCTTATCTCTCCGAGATGCACCAAGAATCGTAACCCATGTGCTTCCTCCATAACTACGTGTCATAGGTCCTCATCGTCTAGGACAATCAAACTCCCATTGAAGTGTAAGCCACCCTCAAAGATGACTGAGTAAGACTCCACTCAACTTGCAAATAATTGTTGTATTCTTTCCTAATAAGAAGGATCCCTTACCTATGCCTTCAAAACCCTCAAAATAATCTCGAGTGTGAGGGTCATCGTTGTTATATAGGCTTAGACTACCACCTCCTTCTGACAAAGCTCAACCTATTTCGCCTTCCAAACTGCTGTCAACTTCCCTGTAGGCATACAACCCAATGCATCTACCATGATACGAAATATCAAACTGTCTAGCGCACCCATACACCCTCTACCACATGCACATACACAATTATCAGCAATGC
Organism: Sambucus nigra; assembly: GCA_949130495.1. Taxonomy (NCBI): domain Eukaryota; kingdom Viridiplantae; phylum Streptophyta; class Magnoliopsida; order Dipsacales; family Adoxaceae; genus Sambucus; species Sambucus nigra. The sequence goes on from CASBWL010000038.1 coordinate 153,532, forward strand.
AAAAAAGTCAACCATACATACCATATATGACCATACAGTAGATGTATACTCAATTACCTTACAAATCATGAATCAACCCTTCTTGAGATTTCCCCACTTACTCAGTAGGTTGTTCAAACATCCCCGAGTGCTCTCGATAATTCACTCCTTGGAGCCACTGGCCTTAAGTCATATAATAGCTGACTTCTCGATGCCTTACATATTCAAACATGTAATGCCAAATGATTAAAATAATGTCTTAAAGACCAACGTCTTTTAAATCTCGACACCTTCTAAGCCTGTGTGAGGGAAGTTTTGCAAGAAAAATCCAAACGAGGAAACATCCAATTGCACGAACATTTTGTCCAGTCGGCTATCGAGATTCATTGTCCCAAGACACATTACTGGGGCCCCCAAGGTGATGTACTCCTACAGATAAAACCCACCCCCCAAAAGCTTCTAAATTTAATCTCTTGACTACCACATCTCTAAAGGAGTCATACGATACGGTGCAAGCACTATTGGCCTATTCACCGGCGCTAAGTCGATCACAAACTCAACATCCCAAATCGGTGGTAACCCATATATCTCCTGAATCACATCATTAAAGTCCCTAACGATAGGGATTGTGTAACAACTCCCATTTTCTCACGTAAAGGATGGAAAAGCTCAATACGTCGAAGATGTGGATCATAAACAATTTATATCGTTCTCATCACTTAAGGGATAAAACCTTCTTTATTTTATATCAAAATCCACAATGAATAAAAAAAACTGAATAAAGTAGATTTAATACATGAATAATAAAAATTGAATCATCGTACAATGTCCATAAGGTAAAGATAAGTACAACTGCTATAAATAAACACTTGGTCTTATGGCCGTACAATTCCATTATGAAATAAGATGACAAAATACTAAAGTACAACCTATACTAGAATGAATGGAGCGAAATCCACTACGTCCAACGCAACTGCAAGCCTGATCCATCGCTAGTACTGTTATCCTTGTCATTAAGAATACCTAGGGGAAAAAATTTATGATTTGGGTCATATCCCTAAAATTGCACGGATTCTTCACCAGTAAATATGCAATTTTTTACTAACTCATACTTCACGTCTCTCGATCGACCCTCACATATAACAAGTACCTCACCTCTCATCTAGAAGCAGTCGTACTCGTACCCTCAATCAAAATGCCAATTGCAACTTCCATTATTTAATCTATCATGTAAAGAATAAGCCATCTAGCTATGCAGTAAATAAAAGTGGGTACTTTATGTCTAACACCCCAATCCCCAAATGGAATTTAAAATGTTAACTACACAATTTATATAAACTCGAAGAATATTCTTATGTAATATAATATTCCATAGCCCTTGTATATCTATTCAAAATATTTAATAATTTAATTTATAATCCTCGTCATCTACCGCACTACACTATACGTTCCATTCTCTTAGATTACCAAATTATTAATCTCATTAAAAATTTGGCTATTCCATTAATATTTCCCTTTAATTTTTTTCTACTTTCTTAGATTATTCAATTATTATTATCATTAATAATTTCCAACCGCATTAATAATTAGGACTCATCTTAGTCCATAATTATTCATGTCATTTTATTAAACCGACTTTATTATCATTAAGCATTGCCAACATCTTTAGACTAAGAGGGCATATTCCTAAATAAGGTACACCACAATATGTAAACGGATAATATATATCTATATAATAAGGAGTAGGATGATTTTACTATTCCATAAGTTGAAAACTTAATTAGAGGCTAGGATTGAGTCACCAAGGCATTAAATTGAGGGTGAGATCAAAATTCACACAATAAACACTACAACTCATCACACTTGATTGTATACTCTATATTATATTTACAATTTAACCTACTAAAACATACTTTCCCCCTCATTTTCTTCCTAGATTTTCAATTCTGATTTAAACAAAGAGCTTATTTTGGTAAAACACACGAAAGTAATTGGGAGCTCACACACACAAACCCTCTTATTCCCCCCGATCATTTCATTTCAGCACAAACCCTCCCTCATCCCTTCTCTCACCTCCGCTTCACTTGGTTATGACCCTCCCCCACAACCCCCCTTCCCCCAAATCCTCCTCCTTCCTTTCGCTGCCTCCCCCTCCCAGGCTGCTTCCCCCTCCATCGCTGTGTCCCTAAGGTATGTCTCCCCTTCACTTGGTTACGACCCTAGATGATGATTTGATTTTTTGTGCAAAATCTCCCCTCTCTCTCGCATTATATCTCTTTAGTTTTTTATTTAATGTTTTATTTTGTGGTTCTTTGATTTGTTTTTTCGTGTTTTTATCTAGGGTCGTAGAAAAAATAAAAAAAAATTGTTTACATCTGATAAATTTTAGGATTTGTAATTTAGGGCTTCATAATTTAGGTTTTGTGTAAAAATTTATAAGAATCTTCACGTTGCCGCCCTCTCTTACAAACGTAGGTTTGAAATTAGGGTTTTGATTTCCAAAATGGGTGGGGGAAATTAGGACCGATCAGTGTGTTTTGATGTTAGAGGTTATTAGGGTTAGATGGAGTTTATTACGGTTCTTTTATCTTCATTTTTGTTTTGCACTTATAATTTAAATTTTGTTATGCTCTGTTTTGCAGATTAACCCTCAACTAACAATCAAATTTGAAAATCAGGTATACTCTTTTATTATTTCATATATTTTATTCCTAAAAGTTTGATTTGCGGTTCGTATATGGTGAACAATTCTTATTGTTGAGATGTAGATCGATCCTCAACTCACAATCAAATTTGAAAATCAGGTATACCCTTTTCTTATTTCATATTTTTATTCCTAAATGTTTTATTTGTGGTTCTTATATTTTATTTATCTGCTGAAGGAAGCTGCGTTGCAGATGTTTTATTTCTCTGCTGTGAAGAAGTTCAATGTTGTGTTCAATATTGATTTATGCAAGTAATATTTCATGTTCATTAATCTAGATTACTTAAACTTTTAGGTTCAAGAGCCCATGCAAGTGATCTATAGTTTGAAAGCATATTATAGAACTGTATTGAATCAATTCCTCAAGCAAAGAAACTCAAATACATTTTTTTGTTTGTTTCAGGTGTTGAGTTTCTTGAATAAATGCACTTCCCCACTCTTATAAGGTACTATTTTTACTGTGTTGTATTATAGGTGTTCAGCAAAATGATCAAGTGATTCTTTTTTTGCAACATTTTTTTGATTTCATTTATATGTGTATGTACATACATGAGTGTATGTGTAGTTGAATAAGGCATCTAAACAGTTATTTGTTAATGAAATGTAGCATCTCTATATAAATGTTAAAACCCGTGTTGTATAGTTCATGGTGAGGTGGAATGAGATCTAAGAAAGGGAGTGAACCTTTATGTATTTCCTAGAATGTCGCAGTTCTATAGGTGATTTTGAGGTGTAGTTTGAGTTATCTTCCTTTAATTTGTCCCATTATGAAATTTCAACTTTCCCTTTTGATGTGCTTGAAATGTCTATCCCAATGCAAACAACACACCTTGAAACTACATGGCTTGCAGTGTTGATTAAAAGTTCAATCACTTTTTTTAGTTATGCATTAATTAATTTTAAAATTACTGTTAGTATTTATGTTTTTTATTGTGTTCCCCTGTTTTATTTAATTTTTATTTATTATTTTTATTATATTTAATTTTTGCTAATGAATTCTTCTCGTATATTTTTGGTATTGGCAGACCTATATATAACTAAATCTCTTCTCATGTCTCACTCCCAGTACCACTCGGTGTTGTATTTAAGTTTTATGCAGGAATTTTCTAACTTGGTATTGTATGCCTATGATTGAAACTTGGTGGTATTGGTCAGACCTATATATGTCCGTTTTGACTATATTTATCACGATACAACTGAATTGTAAGTATTGTTCAGATGAAATTGCTACCAAAATTTGATAGTAATTCAATCAATGATATAACGAAAGCAGAATGTTCAAGTTGAAACAATTAGAACAGCCATTGGCTTAGTTGTCAGATTTGTGAGATACCACTTTTCTATTTATTTAGTTTGCTAATTCCGTAGTCCACTGTTCTATTTTTTTAGAGCATTTTTGCGTTGCGATCTCCTCTAATTCACAATAAGTAAATCCACTGTTCGAATGGGGTTGATCTATATGTTCTTGGGGTTCCTCTAATTCCGTAGTCCAGTTGAAGACATATTAATTGGTATACTGTACTTACAGTTATTTCTTTATAAATAAGTTAATACGACGTTGTCTTTTTATTTTGGTCTAAATTTGATTCAATAATGTGCTATTCTTTTTGATAATTTTTTTGGGTTTGGCTTATTTTACTATTAGTTGTTTCACTTTGATTATTGGTGCATCTTCATATGTATATTACACTTTTAGTAAATTGAGTGATGAAGAAGAGTTTTATGATGCACGGGTTTAAGGTTATTCTTATTTAGGGGATTTTTTCTTTTCATTTATAGAATATTATGTTTTTTTGGCTCTATAACTTCTCCAGAAAATTCAGTATTCAATACATGATGTTTCTCCAATAAAGTACCTCTAAAGTGATGATTTCCCATTAATACACAATGATTTAGTGATTTTCGATGGTATTGTGCTAACAGATGTTCACTCCTGGATCAGACTTACTCTCTACTGTTGATCCAAAAGGGGAAGCCAAATCTGGTGCTACTATTACACCAATTTTAACTCCAACTACACAATTCAGACCGCTGAAGATCTCATACTGAAGGCAAATCAATTGGATTTCGATCAGGCCCTATACAATGGACGACATCCGATCACGCCCTTACAGCCAGATATTCAGGCCCGATAACTTTATTTTTTGGTCAGTCCGGTGCTGGAAATAATTGGGCCAATGGACATTACACCGAGGGCGCTGAGCTTATTGATTATGTTCTTGATGTTGTTCGTAAAGAGGCCGATAATTGTGACTATCTTCAAGGTATTCTCTTTTTTGGTACATCTTCCTACAATGTTTTCTTATTTGTTGATATCGTCTCCCTTTACTTAACTTGTGTCACACTCTTATTTTTTTATTTTTAATATCTGTTTTCCAACACTTGGACGAATGTGGGGATGTTACTATAAGTATGGGGAAGCAATCTCATATGTGTTTGTTATTGTTTATAGGGATTTGATTTCCCAGTGTAAGTTGAATATTACAGTACACGTCGCACTCGAATTAAAAGAACCTTTGGCACAATAATATGCCTGACTTTTAAGTGTTAAAAATGCATGATTTTTGTTTAAATACACATGATTTTTATTTAAATACAGATATACATTATGATCTATACCAGACCTTTCGATTTTGTTGTTTTAGTTTTAATGTCTATTTGTGTATTTTGAGTTTAGAAGTGATTGAAATAAGTGGATTTTGACGATCATTAGCTGTTTTATCTTTCCCTATTAGGTAAATCAAAATTCTATTAATTTGATTTTTTTCCTTCCTATTTTCAGCAAAGGGTGTTCTCACTAAGTTGAGCAGTAATAAAATCACACCAATAGAAGAAACAACTGCTGAAGAAATTCTCACTAGGTTGAGCAGTGATTTACTGAAAGCAGTATTGGTGATAATATACAATAAGGGCAATAACGGGGCTCCATCGCAATCAGGTGTATTGACTCTAATATTGAGAAAGCAACCAGCACCACTTTGAAAGTAAAAAAAGAGCCTGGAATCCGAATCCAAAAGAATTGACAAGAAATATGCCGAGCAACTTTCCCTTACAAATAGATGAAACGAATCAGAAATAATGGTATACTCTTAACTCTATCTACGATTCTCTCTTCTACTATTACGAATATCCACTAATTCTAGGTCAATTATGTTCTCAAATGGTACTTTGTTATCCATACTAAGAATTGTTACAGTTATTTCATCCATGTCAAGTTTTAAAGACTTAGCATATGCCTATTCAATCCAGAGTTAGCATGTGCCTATTCAATCCACAGTTATTTGAAAAGGATGAGAACATGAGATGAAAAGGAGTCAGAAGCTAACATTCAACTACGACATTCCTTCGATGTCCCCAATTACTTCGGGAACACATGGATAACTACTCTCATATTTGAATTTATTTCTTTCCTTCCAAAGAGTCCAGCAAATAAACATAGGAATAATTCTGCAATACATTCCTTTACAAGATTTGAACTTTATCCATCATGAGACGTGCCACCCACGCAAAGAGATAGCTTGCAAATTAATACAACACTTCCTTCTAAAGTAGCCCCAAACAGAGATGGCCAACTCATCTTGAATAAAAATATGATCAAAATCTTCACTTTGGCAATCAGAGCAACATAAGCCTTTAGAGGGCCCCTAATACCTAATTTATAGTCTTAAGTCAAGGGAAAGAAAGTCATTCATGAATCTCCACATAGAATCGAAAACTTACCTGGAACAAACTTATGCTAGATCAGCGCATCAGTCCAATATCTCATTTTTTATCTTATTTGATCCCAAGCAGAAGAAAGAAAAAAACTTATTGAGTAGGCTGCCAGATCATATGTTATGGTTCTTCTCTTAGAAGCCTTTGTAAAGAGGTAATTTCCCCAAAGCAGGATCAATAACCCATTGCCTTAACATCCCAATGCCCCAAGAACCATCAGTAAGCATAAAATTTTTAACGCGATTTTGGGGTTAATGACAATTCAAATCCGTAATAGGACCCATACCAGTCCAACAATCCCATCCAAAATCGATTTCACCTTTTCCCCACGGTCTACAAAATATTATTTTCAGCCTTCTCTCTAATGTTTAAAATTCTTCTTCAAAATTTGGCATATTGGTATCAAAATGCTGATACTTTGTATATGTTAATTTAAACTCTCATCTGTAGCTTCAAGACATTCGTTTGATATTTAACTATAACATTTTTCTAACTATACTTTTTTCCTTTTTATATTTAGGTGCTCAGTCCTGCAATAAAGGACCACAGATCATTTACCGTGCTGCAAAGCTGATGTGGGTGTATCTAATTTAGTGATCACTTTGCAAACATGTGTAGATTGTGCTGATGAAAATAATGGGACCAATGAGTCTCCTTAAGATGGTAGGAGAATATCAAATCAAGTCGTAGAGAAGTTTTATACATTTTTTTCTTTAATTGGAACTTCTTTACTATGCCAAGCTGGCAGAACTTTACTAATATAGCCTCTACTTGGTATTTGCGATTTACAGGCCCTACCTCTTTACTTGGATAAGATTTTCAACCAGTACGTTGCTATCATACTATCTATGACTTTTGTTCTATTTTTTGGAGAGATAAACTACATAAAAAATTTATGACCAGGCCTTAATTTTTTCAGTAATCCCATTTGATTGAATTGGATTAATATTTCATTTAACCCAGTATATATTTGCAGCTACCAAGGAACTGGATATGTCGTGGACTGCTGAAGGTTTATGATGAGAATTCATTTCCCCCATTTGTGTATTTTGGTTTCTCAAGTACTAATTTGGTCTTGAGTTATACATTTCTCAAGTACAAATCATGACCCTTGAATCACTTGAGCCCACATAAATACTGAAAAGAATCATTTCTAGCTTTTCTCTCAATCTAAAACTCTGTCTCACTATATGTTTTTCGTATTTTTAATTAGTTTTTTTATGGAGTTCCAACTGTAAAGTTTTGGTTTTGGGTTGTTATTTACATTGGTTTGTTCAACTTTGCTAACGTTTTATTATATGTTTTATAGGAACATACTATCTTGAGGTTTGTTTGGAAAACTTTTTTTTATAGGTACGTGCTATTTGTTTCCTAAAATGCCTGATAGAATAAAGTTTTTCAGTATTTTAGCTTTTTTTTTCTAGATTAGATTAGATATTTATAGGTAATGATGGACTTCGTTTTGTATTTATATATGACAACAAATTATTTTTTACCCACTGGAAAGTACAAGCACTTCCTCTGATGAGCTAGATCAATTTCTTTGGTACAATTACGATAATCATGGTGCTGCTAGAGAGATGTTTGGATCCATTTCATCAGAGTTGAAATCAACATTTTCATCTCTGAACCATCCACCATGGCAGTCATGATTCGAACCAGCTGCTGTGAACTTGAGTTCTCTCTCTCGACGTTCTCGATAGTTACTGCTGCAGAACTTCGTCGTCCCCAGCTTATACTAATCCAGCAGAACTTCGTTACCAGATGAACTTCATCACCAGTTGCTTTGTTACTAGCTGCAGAACATCTGCTTCGTCACCAGCTGCTTTGTTATTTATTTCTTAACAAGTTCTTGATTTTGAGTTAAAAGTTTTTTGAATGACACACAGACTTATTCGGAGCTCCGAATTTTATTCCTACCATAGATTTTTTTATACTTTAGTGTGATGCTTACTATGTTTTGGTTGTATTCATCCTAGGGATCCTAAAGTTTGTTTTTCATATGGTCTCATTTAATTGCAATTAGCGATTAAGTTTGTTTATCAAGCAAATATGGAGCATGGACATCTCCAAATCTACAAAATAACCCATAGCAGCTATAGAACTGTTTGAGTATTACATATTTCAACTCTATAAGTCCCATGTCCCATTAGAAAAATTATGAAAAGTATGTAATTACTTCTAATCTCATGTTTATGATTGTAATTTCGTTTGAATGAGTAAGAAATTTCAGTTGAATGGTTTTCGTATTTTATATGTTGTTTGGAATAAATTTCGTTTGATGTTCTCGTGCTCTCATGTTTGTTATAGTGGGCTGAGTTGAGGGCCAGGCATAATTTCAGGTATTCTATATCGAGCTCTTTGCATTGATAGACTTTTGTATGCTTGAAATCAAAGAATGGTAATACAATACACTCTCTTATTGTGTATTATTTTTTGCATTTCTTGCGATTGTGCATTTAATATACATAAAAAAAAATTTCTGTTTAAAGATAAATATTTGTTTATCTATTTATTGCAGAGCATATTCACCCAACAGTTTGTGCAAGGATCTTGAAAATCCATAGATAAATTAGGCTTGCAGGATATTGAAAACAATACCTGGGTCAAGGAGGGAGGAATTAATGGCTGCCATGGGGGGTTCCCTTAATGAAGGGTCACTGAACAAGAAGAGGAGCAGAATAACATATGATAGCCCTTCAAGTTCTGCTCCCAAACGCAACCTTAGCATCTCTTTCATGCGCCCCTTCAAGTTCTGCTCCCAAACGCAACCTTAACATCTCTTTCATGCGCCCTTTGGTTGCTGGAGGTTTCATTCGAACATATGAAGCTTGGTGATATACACAATGTATATATTAGGTGTTTCAACTTTGCATATGTAGATGTTAGTTTTTAACCTGTGTATAATCTCATGTAACTGTTTTAGACCAAATTGCTCCCTAAGAACTGCCTTCTCAGTGAAAACAAATAGAGTGTTATTGGGGTTCAACAGAGCAGAGGATGGGTGCACTATGCCCATGGACTAGAGCCACATATCATGCTATTCAGGATGCCTTTGAAGAACCAATCTTAGTAAAACCTCATTAGTTGGCTCTCTCTAAAACAACTTCTCTTCATTTCCTCTACAAATGAAACATTTGATAGATATTTGTGGTTTATGCTATGGTTTTGGGGAAACGTTTGGATATGTTCTTAATATGCTTTTCAATTCTCTTAGCTGTGGAGAATTTTCAATTAATTGTTATGTTGTGTTGGTTTTCAATTGGGCTATTTGAGTACATAGTATTATATGTGACGTGGTACATGAATTATCAGTACATGGTATTATATTTGAGTACGTGGTACATGGTATTATATTTGAGTACATGGTTTTAAATTCATTCAAATGTAATATCAGTACACCTGAATTATCAGTACATTTCAATTCTATATATCAGTACACCTGTACTAATATTAAATGTAATATCAATACTGATATTATTTAAGTTTCAATTCTTACATTATTTCAATTCATTGGTTGAAAACTCTGGTGTACTGATAACATATAATATTAGTGATATTATATAACTTTCAATCTAATTAAACATTTCAATTCATTCAAATGTAATATCAGTACATTGTATTGTTGCGAAGTTTCATAATGGTATAATTGTGATTGTTTTGATGTTTATCCGAGGTTCAATATGGATTATTAGTGTTGTAGATTTTTTTAATTTCTTAATAGGGTGGATAATGATATAAACCAAGGAAACTTTGTTCAAATTTTATAAATCGTTTTCACATTTGCGTTGTAATGAAAATCGACTAAATTGTTTACACATTTCAATCTTTGGAAAATTTTCGCCATGCCTTTAGGCAAGGGAATTCCGCTAGTATATATATATATATACCCGTAAATATATGAGACACACAAAGGCATCTACCGTTTGTGTATCGTTCGTGCTCTATCGTCCTAAGGTAACAGTAGAAAACAGACATAAGTTGGGGCGCGATCCCTATGCAGGATACTTGTTCACGACCCATACCCAGCAGTAACACAAGCTATGTCAGCGTCAACACCTACCTCCTCATATTTGGCGCCTCCACGTAATACCTATATGTCCTACACAATCGCCAAGCCCACCTTTTGCAGTCATGTGGTACCCAGTGTGAACTCAAGAACCCCCAAGCCGATAGGACAGCCCACGAACATTTGTATGTCCACAAAAAATAATGTGATACATATTATCATCCAATGTGTATAAGAAGTTACTCTATAACTACTTTAATCCCACTAAAATCTCAATCCATATAGAATATAGCCTTCCAGTCTTAACTATAACATTTTAGTCAATTATTCCATAACTCATTTTAAGTCGTTATCCTATGACTACTTTCTCGATTAAACATTAAGTCTCGTGCACACCTTTTAGAGATAAATCACATTTGCTTCATAATTTATTTCTCTTTAAATGTATAGGTACAATTATTCCCAACTAACCTTTCCAAAACCACTGTATGTATAGTTATCATCAAACTAACCTTACCAACACGATTATAGGTATAGTTACCCCAAACTACTTTTACCAACACATTTAATGATCTTAGTATGTTGTCATCTTGACTTAGACTTAAATCATTCCAGATTACTGATAATTATTCTCTCATTGTTACCTTTTCTATAAGGTTTATATGTACATATATAAGGAGTAAACTAGAGCGAATAAGGGTTATATGTACATATATAAGAAATCTACTAATACGGGTAAGTAATCCCACTTAATCGACTATCACAACCGACTTTAACCATTTAGATTTAGGCCCCTAGGCTTAGGATACATTCCTACTTAAAATTTTTATACGGTAATCATTTGAGGAAATTGATTATTAATTTTAACCTCATACATTCGACTTATCTCAAATAAGTTTTTCTTCTTATTTGAACTCTCCCTGAATTAATCATAAGATTTTCTTTGTATATTTTAGGGTCTTAACCTCTAGGTTCCCTAACCAGAATTTTCCAAATAATCTAGGTACATCCTGACCTTTTATATATTTATTTCATATAGATTTATTTAAGAATCCGACATGAACCATCTTGTTCATATGGTCTCGTACACCCTTTTGTAGGAAAATCATGACTAATTTAAAAAAATTAGAAATATACGAGGTCAACACCCACGCGATCGCAGCAAATTTTTTTACGAGAAGGTTATTTCGAATAAATTCGATAGGAGGACGAATCGATTTGGTTTGTCTATTAAGACGAGAGCAGGTCTTTTCCTAGACGGGATTTTTCCAATGCTTTCTAAGTCTATCTATCAAACTTTGTTCTTATGATTCAAAAATCTCAAATGGGTTATGGGAAGGGGTTCTAACATGAAATAACATCATTTTAAACATTATTAAACCTACAAATAATTCTTAGATTACCACTAAATAATTAAGAATTTGTCAAAAACTCATGAACATGAAATTTCCAGATTTCATCTTATACTACCCCAATGATTTCCAGATTAATTAGAGGGTTCTACAACATTTTTTCTACAACTAATATTCCATTTAAACCACATGAATACATAGTTGATACAAGGGGTTATAGATCTAAACATGAATTACACAATTATCATTAATTTTTGCCCAATTCAAAAGGTCTCTAAAAATGCAGTCCCAACACATGATTCAACCTTATTCTAAGCATGGTATCCACCTTAATATATGATTGTCACAATTTGAATAAGAATGGCAAGAGAATCCTTGCCTGGAATTTATAGAGGATCCTCTCTTCCTCCTCCTAGGGTGGTTGTTCCTCCTCCTCTTGGGTGGTTATGTCTAGGGTTCTTATATGTAACTCCCAAATGAGTGGGTTAACTCTAATTATGCAATGTTAGTCTTCAATTCTCGAGTTGGGCTTTAAGCCCCAAATTTGGACCCCAAATGAGACAAAAAAAAATATCTAATTAGTCCGATAATTATCCAACATATATATATATATCATATATATATATATATATATATATATACCCCGGGACCATTACTAAGGGTCTAAAATGCCCAAAGGAGCCCGTAATACCTCTCAAAGTGTGTCCCAGATATTTTTATCCAAAAATATATTCTAATTATGATGTGATACCTGTAAATACTTTTATCAAAAATAAAATTCAATCTAAGTTTATTCCAAACCATTGAAGTCTGACTCTAAAATTTATAAATAATATTGAGTCTAATAACTCACAACCTTGATTAATTAATTTCACCGAATTAAATTAATCCTTATTAAATTTTATTTTATTCCAAAAATATACGGGGTATTAAATTCCCCCCCCCCCCCCCCATAACGGAATTTCGTCCTCGAAATTCAAAGTAGTATAAAGTCACATTTCATTTCGCACCGTTAAATTATGTTTATACCCAATTAGTCCATGCTCATATCATATGAGATAAATGAAAAGGCTCATTTATGCCTATCATAACGTAACTGGGGAACCTATATAATTGATATTACATGCATGCACACACGCACCATTAACGAATATGAATGACACATGTACATCTAATTTGTACCATTCACACTCAGCATAACCATACATCAAATATACCACCACATATGTATATGTAATAAGAAAACAACGATCTTAGTATCCAATTTCCTTCAACTCGTAACTTTTGCCCATTTCGTGCGTGGGATGTCTCGCAAGTGAAATCCAAATAAGTAACCCTTCTGATGCACTACTGTTCGTCTTAGCCAGTTATTGAGATCCATTGGCCCAAGGCTAGAGGTAATCATAATTATAAACATTTTCATAAATCATTTACATTTCAATTTGTGCCCATTGCCAACCGAGGTCTCATCACGCTTAAGAAAACACTACTAGATAGCTTTGTCGGTCACCCAGACCCAATTTGCTTAAAATCGAGAAGGAATCAATATGTGAACCATAACATTCTAAAATTTGCCAATTTCTAAACAAACCACTCATCATATACAAGAGTTATGTCAAACTCCTTTAGAGTCAACTGACCCTTCCATGCCCAACACTTCAATCACCACAACCTAGGTAGGACATTCTCTATCTGTATTAAATCTATAGTGCACTTAGTAATTTCTAGGTCCCCAAAGGCATGACAATTCTAATTAGGTCTATCGTCACCACTTTAGTAACAATGTGGAAATACAAACATTAAACATAGTCATATAAAATCTCAATAATCGAACCGGTCACTAGCCTTACATATACTTTGTTGCCTATACTCACTAAGGCAATACTTTCCTAAATCATACCATCACGTTTTCTAGCAACACTTTCCCCCACATAAAGGGACCTTGTTCTAACCTGAGCATAACCCGATTTATCCTAAAATTTTGAGTTTATTCACACGCATCTACACCCTTGGGTTATTAAAATTTTCAAATCACACTCATGTGTTGCTTACCTAAGCATACTCAAGTTTCTATAGGTCCTTACACGACCTAAGTTCCCATTGTAATTCATTATTTCAAAACTAGGCTCACCCCTAAAAAATTCTCACAATAATCTGCACGATTACGGTGAACACTAATTTCTAACCAATCTTGTCTCTTAGACATGACCAAAATCATAGCAAACCACATAAGATTAACATATTCCAAGTAAATATAAATCCATTCCCAGGAAAAATTATCATAGTCCAACTTAGCTAACAAATAGGCCTAAAATAAACACAAGCTTCCGAGTATGCATGCATATGTACCCACACACCAACGAAACAATGTTCTTTCTCTCCCACGACGGTCAATGTACAACACTCTCCCAAATACAAAGTCTATCCTTTCATTGTTATTAACAAGACCCTAGTGAACACTAAGTCCCAATATCAAACAAAACATATCCCACATACTCCAAGGTAGGGAAAAATTAATCATTTCCCATCGATACTATCACTAGTCTCTTTTTTCGCAATTAATTTCATTTATAACCCGATGACCATCTCGTAGTGGTTCCTGGTCCAAATGAACTAACCTCTTGTAGTGCATTATTGTTCATTACCATATCTTCAAATTCTCTAAATATTTTAACTTAAATTACTCGGCACCAGATTTCCCAAACTACTCGCAATTTTGGAAAGTGATCCACATAAAGGTCTTTTTGGATTTCACTCCAAAACTAACCCTTTGCCTGAATGGGTAGTAACCAATCGCAAAGAATACAGTGACCCCTAATAATAGGGATCCACATCAAAGGACACAACGTAGAATGTAACTGTAATACCCCGTATTTCTACATATTTAGAATTTAATTAAGGAGCTATTAAATAGAAAATACGGACTGTATGATTCAATTACGTGAGTAGAGTAATTTAATGTGATCTTTTATTTAATTAATGATCTTTTATTTAAATTACGCGAGTAGAGTAATTTAATGTGACCTTATATTTAAATTACGTGAGTAGAGTAATTTAATGTGAGATTTTATTTAAATTACGTGAGTAGAGTGATTTAAGATAGTCCAAAGGTTAAATGGGATGATTTAATAATATAAGTCGAGTTACTGAAAATGACTTGAGAATAACTCATGAATTTACCTTACGTCGTGACGAGTGATATGGACGTATATGATTTAAATCTTAACCGAGAGCCAAACATGGGCTAACGAGAGGTCGAGATAAGAAATATTACAAGAGTTACTCAAATGACAATTTAGAGGCTACAGTTAGCTCCATAAGGGTCAAAATAGTCAAAATAGTATACCCAGGGGGTACTAGTTGGGCCCTGGGATATTTTTGGACTAAGTCGGGACCATGCAGGGGCATTTTGGTCTTTTAAAAGATAGGAGTGGGAATACCTACGAATTTTGGAGTCTTTTACCATTTGATTAAATAATGGATTAGGGTTAGAAACCTCATAACTCACGGATAGGCCATTAGAGCGAAAAGAGAAGTCATTCTCAAAGCCCAAAAAGAGAAGTGTGGGAGACTTAAAGGAATCCTTGGAACTCAAGCAATTGAAGAGTGAAGATTTAAGGAGACAAACAATCAAACTCTACAGCAACCACGAAATTAGATCACCTACAAAATCTAAATCTGAGTTATAATATCCATGTATAAGATGAGTAGAATAGATGTTTTGTGAATAATTCCCGAAGAAAGATTTGATACATGTTTGGGATCGGACTCGTATGTAGTTAGATTACATCTGTGGAGGATTTAATTACAGAAGAAATTTGATTCCTATGAAGAAATATAAAACTGGTTATATGATGATTTAAGACAAAGAAAACATATATCTAGGGTTTTGAGAAGTTAGGAATAATTGTGGTTCCTGGATGATTTTCATGAAGATTTGATGTTATATCAACGTTAGGAATAGTCTGTATTCATATAAAAACTAATTGGTGAAGTTAGTAGAGAGTTCCATAAGGTTTAAGGGAGTTTTTGGTGATTAAAACTTGAGAAAAACGTAACAGGTAGAGGCTACCCAGAATGATCGATCGATCGATTATAAATCGATCGATCAATGATGAAGGTCGATCGATCGACCCTTGTTGTTTTCCCAAAAAATCTTATTGAGTGAATTTTCTTCGATGGTTATCACTTAATGAAAAGTTTATGGTGATTTTATACCTCTCCTAAGACTTGATAAACACCAGTAGGTAGAGAGTTGAGACCCATCATAGTCATTGAGAGAAAGACTTAGAAAATGGTTAGATAAGAAAATAACGAACGGGTCGAGTATCGAAAGTGGTGAATTTAAGTTACGAAGAGAGTTAACATGAATTCAAAATAATTATCAATAGGGTAGAGATGAATTAACTATTGAATTAATTGAAGGGGTAACTAAGGCCCTTAGAGTATTGCACATACTCAATTAAATGCGATAGTGAAATAAATCATAAATTAACAAGTACGATGAATATATGAGAATAAAATATTACGTACTAAAATGATCGATAGGTCGGGTGTGTACCTACTGAATTGTATGAACTTTTAGGTTAAGATAATTATACCGAAATGGATTATGCTAGGGTCTATGAGAGATTCCGAACTAACATAGAGTTATTATATGTTTGAGGTAGATGAAGAATACCGAACCAAACCTTAAAACTGGTGTTATGACGAAAGAGTCCGAGCGAGAATATGTGTATATATATAAATAGTTAGGGTGGATGTATTATACCGAACCAACTCTTACGTGGGGTCGATGAATCATTCTGAACCAAGAGTCCTTTATGTGTATTATAAGGACATATTAGTGATAACTAATATTTAGTATATGTCGTGTGATAAATGTACACTGTGTGTAAAATCTACTGACATGGGATAGTAGATAATAACATGGATTGGTAATACTTTAAAAATAATTAAGTAGTGAGATTTAATTAGAAAAAGAACAAAGATAATAAGAAATGAATAAGTTATTTACGTGTATAACATACGAGTTATGGACTATTAAAATACTGCGTGTATGATATGGAAATTTAGAGAGCAAATAAGTCCAGTGGAGAGGGGTATGGTAACTCAAGAGAGTGTACGAATGCTTAACATGTATAATCAATAACTCATATTTCTGGTAACTGCGTGCAAAATATTTTTAAATGTTTTGAGTACTAACTCTTGCTATGTAAAAATCTTTTTAAAAACCTTTTAGGTCCCCAGCCATAGAGACACCCGTCATGACTTCATTCCAGTGATTTTGGGAGCTGCAGCATATGTGGATGTTGCAGCGCTTGCTTAGATGATTCTCTTCCTTCAGATCTAGTATGTAGGATCTCAGTTTTAGCATTCTCAGTTTGGGGACTTGTTGTCCAATTTTAACATTTGAAGTCATTCTGTCATATTGGATTTTGAGATTGGTTTTATTTCAGCCGTGCTTTTCAGCGAGACTATATTTCATTCAGTTATTTATGATGATTGGTTGAGTACTGCTTAATCTTTATTATTCCGCATGAGTTATTTTATCTATTTAAGGAAGTTAAAATTTGGCACTAGCTTAATTTCACTTAGGTGGTTAGTATTTAAAAAGTTTTCGACAGTGATGCTAAGAATGATCCATTTAAGAAATCTGTTTTGAATTAAATTAAGGCTTTATCACCCAAGGTTTAATTAGGTGGGGTGTCACAATAACAAGCTCGAACACATAGCCTAAGGACACTAGAACCGTGCTCCGATACTAACTATAACAACCCCATTTTCTCACATAAAGGTTGTCCGGGCTCAATATGCCGAAGATGGGGCTCATCGATAATTTATTCCGTTCTCAGCACTTGAGGGATAAAAACTTCTTTATTTTGTATCAAAATTCACAATGAATGAAAAAAGATGAATAAAGTAGATTTAATACATAAATAATAAACTGAATCATCATACAATGTCCATAATGTAAAGCTAAGTATAACTGTTGTAAATAAACACTTGAGATTATGCCCATATAAATCCCAGTATGAAGTAAAATGACAAAATATTGAAGTACAACCTACACTAAAATCAATGGAGAGAAATCCACTACGTTCAACGCAACTGCAAGCCTATCCATCGCCAGTCCTACTATCCCTATCTTGAGAATACTTGGGGGAGAACATTTATAATTTGGGTCAGAACCCTAGAGTTTCAAGGATTATTCACCAGTAAATATGAAAATTGTTACTAACTCATACTTCACGTCTCCCCAGCGACGCTCACATGTAACGAGTACCTCACCTCTAATCTTGAAGCAGTCCTACTCATATCCTCAATCAAAATGCCAATTGTAACTTCCATTATTTCATCTGTAATGTAAAGAATAATATATCTAGCTATGCATTAATTAAAAGTGGGTACTTTATGTCTAGTACCCCAATCCCCGAATGGAATTCAAAATCTTAACTACACAATTTAAATAAACTCGGAGCATATTCTTATGTCATATAATATTCCATAGCCCTTGTCTGTCTCTTCAAACTATTTAATAATTTAATTCGTACTCCTCCTCATCTAACCCGTTAAACTATAAGTTTAATTCTCTTAGATTACCAAATTATTATTCTCATTAACAATTGGCTATTCCATTATTATTTCCCTTTAATTTTTTCTACTTTCTTAGATTATTCAATTATTATTATTATCATTAATAATTGCCAATCCATATAGAATATAGCCTTCCTAGCTTAACTATAACATTTTAGTCAATTATTCCATAACTCATTTTAAGTCATTATCCTACGACTACTTTTTCGATTAAATATTAAGTCTCATGCACCGCCTTTTAGACTTAAATCACATTTGCTTCATAATTTATTTATCTTTAAATGTATTGGTATAACTATTCCCAACTAACCTTTCCAAAACCACTATAGGTTTAGTTATCATCAAACTAACTTTACCAACATGATTATAGGTTTACTTATCCCTAACTATCTTTACTAACACATTTAATGATCTTATAGCATTCTCTCCTCTTGACTTAGACTTAAATCATTCCAGATTATTGATAATTATTTGCTCCTTTTTACCTTTTCAATAAGGTTAATATGTACATATATAAGGAGTCAACTAGAGTGAATAGGGGTTATATGTACATATTTAAGAAATCCACAAATATGGGTAAGTAATATCACTTAACACTATCACAATCGGCATTAACCATTTAGAATTAGCCCCCTAGGCTTAGGATACATTCCTACTTAATATATTTATACGGTAATCATTTGAGGAAATTAATTATTAATTTTAAGCTCATACATTCGACGTATCTCAAATAAGAGTTTCTTTTTATTTAAACTCTCCCCGAATCAATCATAAGCTTTTCATCGTATATTTTAGGGTCTCATCCTCTAGGTGAACCTACCAAAATTTCCCAAATCATCTAGGTACATCCCTACCTTTTATATATTTATAAGAATCATGCATAAATCATCTTGTTCATATGGTCTCGTACACCCTTTCGTAGAAAAATCATTACTACTTTAAGAAAAATCAGAAAAATATGATGTCAGCGTCCACACGATGGCAACTAAAGTTTTTACAAGAAGGTCATTCCAAATAGATTTGTTAAGAGTCGAAATCAAATCGATTTGTCCAGTAAGCCAAGAGCAGGTCTTTTTCAAGACAAGATTTTTCCATTGATATCTAAATCTATCAAATTTTGTTCTTATGATTCCAAAATCTCCAATACGTTATGGTAAGGGGTTCTAACATGAAATAACATCATTTTAAACATGATTAAGTCTCCAAATCATTCCTATATTATCACCAAATCATCAAGAATTTGTTAAGAACTCATGAACATGAAATTTCCAGATTTCATCTTATACTACCCCAATGATTTCCAAATTAATAAGAGGGTTCTACAACATTTTTTCTATAAGTAATCTTCCATTTAAACCACATGAATACATAGTTGAGACAAGGGGTTACGGATATAAACATGGATTACATTATTATCATCAATTACTATCCAATTCAAAAGGTCTTTAAATATGAAGTCCCAACAGATTATTAAATATTTTTCTAAGCATGGTATTAACATTAATAAGTAAAATTTGAATAAGAATGGTAAGAGAATACTTACCTGAAATTTGTAGAGGAGCCTTTATTCCTCCTCCTAGGGTGGTCCTTCCTCCTTCTCTTGGGTGGTTATGTCTAGGGTTATTGGATATACTCCCAAATGAGTGGGTTAACTCTAATTATGCAATGTTAGTCTTCAATTCCCGAGTTAGACTTTAGGCCCCAACTTTGGACTCCCAAATGAGCCCCAAAACAATATATAATTAGTCCGATAATTACCCAACACACACACACACACACACACACACACACACACACACACACACACACATATATATATATATATATATATATATACCTCGGGACCATTCCTAAGGGCCTAAAATGCCCGAACGAGCCCGTAATACCTCTCACAGTGTGTCCCAAATATTTTTATCCAAAAATATATTTTAATTGTAAAGTGATACCTTTAAATAATTTTTATCAAAGATAACATCCAATTTAAGTTTATTCTAAACCATTGAAGTCTAACTCTATAAATAATATTGAGTCTAATTACTCACAACCTTAATTAATGAAATTCACCGAATTAAATTAATCCCTATTAAATTTTATTTTATTCCAAAAATACACGGGGTATTATAGATTGAATCTAACGAGACGATTATACTCTATGGAGTCTCCTCCCTAATATAATATGAATGCTTGCTCATCCCTCCCTATGGACGAGGCATCACCATAACAAACATATCCTTCCCTGGAATAGCAAATATGATAGTCCTACTATAACAGTTCAGCATCGATCTATGTGTTACGAATAGTCCATACCTAGGATAACATCATATGCGTACATATCTAAAACGGGAAGATCCTCTACTAAGCATAACCTTTCAATGTCCACACTTACTCCCCTGCAGATGGAATGAATCAGAGCCCCGCTACCCAACGATGAATAAATGGTCATAATAATATCTAACATTATGATCACTATACCCATATCACACATGAATCGAGTGATAAAAAAGAATTTGATGCACCCATGTCAAACATTACCCGCCTCATGTGACCATGAATAGGAAATATAATTGTAATCGCTAGCGGCGCTGGCGGAAAAACACGTCCACGAATGTCATACACACACCCAAATTGTAACTTACCTAGTGGAGCCGATAATTTTGGACTTACTGGTGGGGCTGGAAGATGATGTAAGAACTTCCATTATCGAGCGTTATGGTGATGATCCCTATGTAACACCCCACCTAATAAAATACCGAGTAGCTACTCCTTTATTAAATTAAACCGAATATACAGTTGGTTCATTCTCAGCATCACAGTCGAAAAATATTTTTATTTTTCAAATAACTCACCCAATTCTTAATTAAATTAATAGTTAAAAACATTTTCCATAATTGTTACCATTTAAAACCATTACCACAATACTGAACAATAATAGAGAAGTCTCATAACACAACTCAATAACGAATAACAAGATTAAATCTAACTGGATAATATTTACCAGTTTAAAACATCCAACACCAATACAACAAAACTAAAATGAAAGTACCAACATCAACCCAATACAATCTCTGAAAAAGGTAAATGGAATAACTAGAATCCTAGGCAACATGCCCTAAATGAGAAAAGTACTAAGATATAGGAATCGAAGAAATGAAGCATCTAAGCAAGTCTGAATCTCCAGTAATAGCAACTCATGATCAAACATCCATACCCTAAGCTGCACATCCCTGATGTCGGGCACCTGTTAATATAGATATAGTAGAGAAGATAATATGCAAGGAAACGGGTCAGAGCCCGATTGTGAATGATTTTAAAATAGCAAGTGTTTAACAAGTGCAATAGAGCATTTATTATGTACATGTTAGATTCTAGTCTCTCACTTGATATTCTCACCTCTCACCTAGAGTGCATGTCTAACGTGTTTGAGTAACATCCTAATTCAGGTTTCCTTATAACATGATTCTGTCCCATATAATAACCCCGTATGTCCCATACCATACGTAATATAATTATTCACAATTTATTCTATTTAATACGAATCTCCAAGCCTTAGGATTAAGTATTCTTTTACTTAATTAAATTATATTCCTTTTATTCACAGTCAATGACAATATCACGTAGTATATTGAATCACAATATATATATTCACCCTATCATATATACTAATATAGCACCTCCCAGACACAGCTACGGTGCATGCATACTCTGCTATCATGTCCAGTCACAATTCTCATTGTCTAAAGGACAAATGGTTCAGTGTCTTCCCCGAATCATAAATAACATAACACATACGTTGGAGGCGAGCATACTCCCCAGCCAAATGAGTCACGCACATACCTACGTTCCCATTCAACCGTCCAAACTATCATATACGCTGATAGAACATATCTAAGGTTCTATGCTCTGGGTAAGAATCTAAAAATTCTCGCAAATTGGGTGCGGAGAATAAGATCGTCCACAACATGAAACCTCCACCTCGATAGCAAGTAGCGTAGGTATGTCATACACATAATAAACTATACTATAGGTATACATCCACCTATATATAATATCAACAAGGTATTCACACAACCATAAGATAATTCCCATACGTAGTATTATCTATCTCTCAAATCCTACGTATTAAATATTATGACTTTACTCTTTAATTAATTATTCCCGAGCCTATCTCACTTCTCGAAGATTAAATAAAATTTTCTTCATATATATTCAGTAGGAAATTCCCTTATACCCTACTGGTCCATGTCATCATACTCCCCGAATTATTTTGAATAATCTCATCATTAATTAGGATTATATTTGATAAAACATATTATCTCATAACCTTATATTCTTTCACTCAGGTGTATTCACATATGGACTTAAGATTTTCCAGGTGATTCAAATGATACCCACCCTATTAGTCCTTTCCTTAATCTTCACATAAAAGAATCACAATCCAAAACGTCAATCTATCAATCATAATTCATTTGATTAACTAACATAATTCTCTCTAATTTAAATCCCAAACATATTAACATTAATCCGAGTTTTACTTACGACCTACTACCCTCCCATAAGTCCATTATGTTCAAATAAAAATCACTAAAAATCCTACATGTTTTGGGATTAAATCAAGCATTAAAAAGGAAAAAAATTCATCAATTCTGGGGAGGTCAATCGACCGATGGTCAGGGGTCGATCGATCGAGCTGCATGGATCAATCGATTATCAGCCCAGATTCTGCAACTTTTATTTTACGGGTTTCATAACTTTTCATCATTCAAATCTCTATTTTAACGTCCCAAATTTCTTATAATTCATACCACATGATATAGCAACAAATGTAAATAATTCCTACTATTCTAAGCAACCTAGAATCATTAAGAGATTGGATTAAAGAGAATATATTTCATATTTTCTAGAAGACTAAAAATATACGATTCCTCAAGAATAAGCCTATAACTTTCTGAATTTCTCCAACATGTGATGTTTATTTAGTGGATTGGTGTCTACCAAGAATGTGAGATTAATCCTACATATTTTTACTTTCCATAAATGAATTAACATTAGTTTGTTTATCTTCAAAATATGTCATTTCTCCTCATTCCTAATTATCCTAACATGGACATTCTACAAACTAGATTGAAATTGTCAAATCACTAGCCTCTAATGCTGATCTGATCCTTTGGGGATGAATGTCAAATGGTGTTTCTCCCTTATCCGATCACCTTCCGGTGGTGGGTGGTGGGTGGTGGTGGTGACCTTTGGCTCTTGGGTGTTCCCCTAAAGGCTCTTCCTATTCCCTAGAGAACTCCTCAATTTCTCTCAATTTCTTTCTCTCTAACTTTGTAGAATGAAATGAATAATCTAAGATACTTAGACTTATAAATAACCTCCCAAATTCGTGTACACTATTCACCTCCCAAGTGAAAAGACCATAATACCCCTTCGGGGTGACTATTCGGCTCGA
Source organism: Sambucus nigra (assembly GCA_949130495.1). NCBI lineage: Eukaryota > Viridiplantae > Streptophyta > Magnoliopsida > Dipsacales > Adoxaceae > Sambucus > Sambucus nigra. Next base: position 177,336 of record CASBWL010000038.1, read on the forward strand.
AAGTGCCCCGAGACCCTATACAAACGTCCGAGTAGACTTTTTTGACTATAAAAACACTTCCGAACACTTTGGCGTAGTCAAAATGACCATTTAGATGACATAAAAATATTCCTCTTTTTATTTTATATAAATCCAGTCCCGACACTACTTTCACACATGTCTGACTTATTCACCAAAGTTACTGTATTAACTTTTCGTGACAACTTCTAAAATTATTCATAGGTAAAGTCATATGTTACTTTGGTTATCTAATTAATATTAAAAATATATCATATATTACTATATTCTGAGGTAATAATTAAATTCGATTTAATTTCAAATTATTCAATTAATTCAAAATAAATCCCTTTTTAAAAGTTACCAAAATTGCGGGGTATTACATACTTCCCCCCTAATAATGGAATTTCATCCAGAAGTTCGATAAAGAAAAGCGTACCTAGTACAAATAACTCGGGATAATGTTCGCGCATATCGTCCTCATGCTCCTAGGTAGATTACTCCATATTATGGTGTGCCCACTGGACACGCACAAGCGGTACTACTTTCGACCTCAAGCGTATCTCAGTGCGGTCTAAGATCATCACTGGTCCTTCCTCGTAAGAACTATCTGGATGAAAATCCACTTCCTCCAATGCAATATGAGTGTGACCCAACTCATCTCTAAGATACCTTCGCAATGAAGAAATGTGGAACACGTCATGTATACGATGTAGGTGTTCTGGTAGCCTAATGTTGTACGCTACTCGTCCCACTCTCTCTATGATTGGAAAAGGTCCCACATACTCATCTCTAAGATACCTTCGCAATGAAGAAATGTGGAACACGTCATGTATACGATCTAGATATTCTGGTAGCCTAACTTTGTACGCTACTGGTCCCACTCTCTCTATGATTGGAAAAGGTCCCACATATCTTGGTGCCAATTTACCCTTCTTCCCAAATCGCATTATCCCCTTCATCAGACATACTCGCAAAATTACCTGGTCCCCCACGCTAAATTCCGTGAAGTACCTCTTAGCATCAGCGTAGCTTTTCTGTCTATCCTGCGCTACACGAATGCGACTTCTGATCATTTTAATCCTGGCAGACGTATCCTGAATAACTTTTGGTCCATGTAGCTTGTTGTCCCCTACTTCTAACTAACATGCAGGAGAGCAACAAGTTCTACCATATAATGCCTCGAATGGGGCCATAACAATGGTGAACTGAAATGAATTGTTATATACAAATTCCACCAAAGGAATATATTATTCCCAACTCCCTCCAAAATCGAGAATACACATACCCAACATATCCTCTAACATCTGGTTAATGCATTCTGTCTGACCATCTGTCTGTGGGTGATAGGCTGTACTCAACAGCCCTTCAGTACTCGTGGCCTCTTGAAAACTTTCCCAAAATCGAGAAACAAAGATCTTATCCCGATCGGACACAATATTAAGAGAAAATCCATGTAACCTTATTTTCTCGGCTATAAAGAGCTGTTGTTGTCAAATTTTAAAAGTTAAAATTACCGCAAGTGCACGGGCTATTGAAATATAGCGTGTGTAAGTACGGGTCGAACCCACAGAGATTTCGTCAATTTTTATAAAGTATTGATTGTCCAACTAGACATATGAGTATATAAGAGTGATTAAGTTTCTAAAATAAAAATAAAAAATAAAAAATAAACGAACAAGTACAATAGATAATATTAAATGAGGAAGAAACTAGGACGTCGGATCCGTTTGTCAATTTTAATTAAAGTAACACATAAATTTAATTTCGTAGTTCCGAATTTACAACACAAAATATACCGACTCTCGTCGCGTACATTTCGGAGAATAAAACATTACATGCGCTTAAAATATTTTAACGTCTCTTGAATTAGACACCATAAATCCCTATTCCCTCGAAAATATCATGTTCTAAATTTTTAATGTGTATTTAAGCATGGGATATCAAAACATCTAAGTGCAAGCATAACCCATCAAAAATGACAACTGTAAATTTTTAAAGCATGAATTTATAATTAATTCTTGAGGTTTAAAACTACACTCTCGTGTATTTTTAAGCGAATACCGAATTTTTTTATTTCAAATTAGAACACGTCGGAATATCTACGAAATTAAATTAACATGCGTGGTTTAATTAGTCATGACAAACATCACCTAAGTCCTAGTAATTAAACTACTCACAAGACATATTGGACACACAAATATTGCAAGCTGAAAAGAATAATTTTCATTAATAAATGTCAACTTACAAAATTTTGGGGCCAAGACTTGAATTACAATGCACAATATGCTCCTCCAAAATGTGCCTCAAAAATACTCTCTACACAGATTTTTTTATCTCTCAAAGTGTGTCTTTTTTTTCTATCCAAAAGTATATTTTTTCAAAGTCTCTCCAAGTCCCCCTTAATTTATACTAACAAAAGAAGCCAACAAAATAGGATAAAGTGGGGGTTAAACAGGTATGGGGGAAAGGGTTTTTCGGATGGATCAAAACATGGGTTGGTGGGTTTTGGTAATGGGCATGTGGGGGTGGGGTAATGGGTTTAGTGGGCAAGTGGGTTAGTGTTTAGGGATTTTTGCCAAAAAGATATAGGGCTGGCAGGGGTCGAACCCCTGACCTCGCGCAACACTCTCCCTTCTGCCAACCAGCTTACCCAACAACTCTTTCTAATATAAACATACACCCAATTATATTTAACAACATATTAAAACCCAAATTTCCTAATTTGCACAATAGCTCAAATCACCATAACTTCTTCATTTCAACTCCGATTGATGCGCCGTTTGAACCGACGTGACCCTCATTTCGGTGCCAACAATATTTCAGTAGTGTCCAGGTCTCGGGATTGACTTTGGGCGTTGACCCGGGGCTTTGACTTTGACTTTCTTTTGAATTCAAACTTTGCACGACCATAACTTCTTCGTTTCAACTCCGATTGATACGCCGTTTGAGCCCAGGCGTCCCTTGATTCAAGGCCTTCAATTTCCATGGTTGGTCCGAGTCCTAAATCAGCCATTTGAATTTACAATTTTACCCCTGAAGGTGCGTAAGTGACCTTTTCATGCTTAATTTGCGTCCGGACTTCACCGCTTTCTTTTTAAACCTGTCAGTACTAAAAAAAATGACTTGAACAAGAGATTAGCAATGAATATAAGATGTGAGCTTGAAGTTCCCAAAATTGCATTATTAACCCCATTTATTCCTAAATTTGTATTTTTCTCTAAGATAATAAAAATATCTATAAAAGCTCTTTATTTATGATAAAATGGGAATAACAACACTTAGATTTGAGTGTAAATAATACAAAATAATGCACTCATCAAATACCCCCAAACCTAAACTTTGCTAGTCCTCGAGCAAAACTAAAATTTTAAAATCTAACTCACTTTCGTAGGAATCACGGTTGCACTTAGCATGTGCAACAAGCCGTTAAACCCCTAGGTTGCCCTAGTGGACGAGTTTTGTCTCGTGAGGGTTTGTAGTGAATATACCCACAAAATTCAAAAACTTGACTCTATTTACAAAAGACTTAAAAGTAATATAACCAAGTTTGAATGCAAACTTCATAAATATAGCAGAACTTCATTTTTCAATCTCAACTTATCGTGTGTGTGTGCATGGCCAATATAACCGTCCATTTCAAAAGATTTGATCGTTACATTTCTTAGCCGAAAGTTCGTTTTGATTTCAAGTGCTCACGGGATGCGCTCATAAATGAACACTCGTAGTTGGATAATTTCTCTCGGTATATGTGAATAAAAGAGTAAATTTATATGGACAAATTTCACATATACATGATCAAGAACGAACTTTTTATAATGGATGAATATGATCTCATGAACGGAAAATCGATTACTTTTTGAAAACATTGAATCACACCATAGATCCTATTCATCTTCTCTCCACACTTTAACTAACTTCACTTGAGATCGATTAGGACTTTCTTTGGTTTTATTGTAGGCTCGAATTTTGGCTAGAAAGAATGGCTTTTGGAGTTCAAAATTTATGAGAATATAGAAGTTTTTCGGTATTTTGACTTTTAGGTACTTTTTCTCACCTCCATTTTTCTTTTCTCTTTCTTTTTTTCTTTTCAAACTCACATTTTTTTCCTTTTTTTTTCTTTCTTTCTTCTCCCTTTTTTTTTTCCTTTTACATCATTGTTGCAATCTCATTTTCTTTTGGCCTTTTTCCAACCGTAATTTTACCCTAGTATTCTCAGAAAATGGGTATGGCTTCTTTTTATGGGTTTTAAACTCCTAGTTGGAGCTGGGTAGGATAGTGGGCTTTCAACAAAAGACTTATCTTCTTTTTGGCTCAAATGGGCTTACAATGTAATAATGTAAAAAATGTTGGAGTTTGGGCTTAATTTTTTGGCTTTCAAACGAGGGCCTAATCTCATTTCTCAAGTTTCATTAAGTTGAATTGTGTCTCAAGATGACTTACTAAGACTTTTAGTGCATAAGATTCTGATTTTGACCTTTTGCTTTCAGTAATCGAACAAAACAATGAATTTGAGATCATCAACGAATTTATCATTGAAGGAAAGTTTGAGTTTTTTTTTAACTCGGATTGATTTAAATCTCTCGAAAACGATGAATGGCACAATATCTCACCGGGCTAAAATCTCCACATTTATTCTTTAAGCATATTAACTTTCGCCTCAATATCCATTTTCGATCATATTATATGGCTAACTGTAATATATTATAAGTTGAGAGATTTCTGAATTAATTCTATATTAAGAAATTGTTTCAAAACTCACTTATATTGAAAATATTTTTGGATTTTTGATTTTTTTTTTCCAAAAATACTATCCTTACCCCCAAACCTAAATTTTACATTGTCCTCAATGTATACAAACATCAAAATATGGACAAATAAAATAAAGTAGAGAAGTAAAATGAGGATATTACCTGTGAATTTCCACTTGTGTCACCTACTTACAAACTATACAAGTGTATGTTAGCCATAAAATAAAGCTAAACAACCTAAAAAAAAAAATCTAAGAAGGAGGGACAAAAAAATTATATACAAAGTTTTGACAATTATCACCATCACCATAAATTAATAATCGAAATAGTTGTGGGTCATTCCAATTAATAATCTTTATAGTACTAAGTAAAAAAGTAGTATAAACTAGTGAATATGACCGCATAACATAAATCCAAAAATTAAAGTCACGGTCATAATGGTGATCACCGACATCATCAGAAATAAAGAATTTCAAAGCACGTGAATCATGTGTCGATGCATCACATTGGGGTAACAAATCACAATAAGGATCCACATATTTACTATCCCTATTCTTAAAATAGTCATGTAAAATTGGAGATGCATACTCCAATCCTAAATGTGAGACTTTACAAAAAATACGGGACGAAGATGTATCCCACGGGAATGTATTCTCTTCGTCAAAAATGGGAGGACCATCATAATCACTAGAATTATCGAGAAAATCGGGTAACAAATCCTCCACTAGATTTTCTCACAGATAAGGTGAAGTAGCAATTTTATCAATTGAATTATAAGAAGAAACTTGACAAAAGTCAACATCTAAATAATCACAATTATTACTTGTGTCAAGTTTATTAATTTTCTTCAGACAAAATTGATTATCTTCAATTATTTCATGACTATTTTTAGAAATCTCGTCATTACAACGTTAGTTCACTTCTTCCCAGTTGATACACTTTGGTGGGCAAATTGTAATTAAAGGAGTTGGACTCTCGTCCATGCCATCTTTAATTGATTTAAAAATTATTACTGACCCATCCGACTCAAATCGAAATATGTAGTCATCCGGATTTTCAATATTTTCTAGCCACACATCCAAATGATCAATATAGGAATCCGAAAAATATGATGGGATAACAATATTGGGATCACTCATTGTAGTTTATTACGTCAATCTCTTTTCTTTTTTCTTTTTTTTTTTGCATTTATTTAGTGTGCTTCAGAAAAATAACATAAAAATAAATACACCATTTCTAAAGTGCGACACACACAAAAAAAATAGTGACAAGGAAAGAAAGAAAAAAAGAAAAAGAAAATTAACACGACACGCGCACTAATGGTGTATTCAACACACAAACAAAACTGACCAAGCACACTTATGAAACAATTTTTTTTTATTGCTTTTATTCTGGAAATTACTATTGATTTTTTTTTTTTTTTTTTTGGATTAATTTTTTTTTTTGTAGTCTTTTTTTTTTTTTTTTTTGTAAACTTTTTTTTTCCACTAATTAAAAAAAAACGAATCTGGAAATTTACATTAAAAAAAATATTTTTTTTTTCAAGTTTTTTTCAATTTTTTATGTATTTTTGTGATAAACTAGTACTAAAAGTGCTATTTATTAAAAAAAACTTAAATAAGAATTTTTTTATTTTTTATTTTTATTTTTTTGCTTTTACTATTTTTTTATTTTTATAGCAGCGATAAATTCTGAATGTTTCCGAAAAAAAAAAATAATATCAATTTTTTTTTTAAATTTTTAGATAGTTTATTACAAAACTAGTGTCAAAACAACTATTTATTCACTAAAAGAATTAAATCTAATATTTTGGATTTTTTTTTAATAAAAAACAAGGCTGCTGGATTTTTTTTTGGTTTATTTATTTATTTTATTTTTTTTTAGGATTTTTCGATTTTTTTTTTTGTCTTTTTGAGTACTTTTATGACAAAACTAGTGTTAAAAACAACTAGTTATTCATAAAAGACTTTAATTTTTTTTTTTTGTTTATACAAACTCGAAAATCTGGAAGTTTCCAAAAAAAAAAAAATTATTATTTTCGAAATTTCCAAAATTCTAAGTACTTTTGTGACAAACTAGTGTAAAAAAACAACTAGTTTCTCATAAAACACTTAAAGCTTTTTTTTTTTTTTTTAACAAATTACAGCAGTTTTGAAAAAAATTCCACGAAAAAAAAAATAATTACGAGTTTTTACAAATATTTAGGTAATTTATGACAAAATTAGTGTCAAAAACACTATTTAATCAAAAAAGATTTAACTTTGTTTTTTTTTCTATATTCTGAAAATAAATAAAAAAATTGCTGCTGGAATTTTGAACTTGTCGGATATTTCCTTTTTTTATAGTATATATATATATATATATATATATATAAAACTAGTCCGAAAATCAATATTCTTAAAATCGACCGAAATCCCCGGCAACGGCGCCAAAAACTTGTTGTCAAATTTTAAAAGTTAAAATTACCGCAAGTGCATGGGCTATTGAAATATAGCGTGTGTAAGTACGGGTCGAACCCACAGAGATTTCGTCAATTTTTATAAAGTATTGATTGTCCAACTAGACATATGAGTATATAAGAGTGATTAAGTTTCTAAAATAAAAATAAAAAAATAAAAAATAAACGAACAAGTACAATAGATAATATTAAATGAGGAAGAAACTAGGACGTCGGATCCATTTGTCAATTTTAATTAAAGTAACACATCAATTTAATTTCGTAGTTCCGAATTTACAACACAAAATATACCGACTCTCGTCGCGTACATTTCGGAGAATAAAACATTACATGCGCTTAAAATATTTTAACGTCTCTTGAATTAGACACCATAAATCCCTATTCCCTCGAAAATATCATGTTCTAAATTTTTAATGTGTATTTAAGCATGGGATATCAAAACATCTAAGTGCAAGCATAACCCATCAAAAATGACAACTGTAAATTTTTAAAGCATGAATTTATAATTAATTCTTGAGGTTTAAAAATACACTCTCGTGTATTTTTAAGCGAATACCGAATTTTTTTATTTCAAATTAGAACACGTCGGAATATCTACGAAATTAAATTAACATGCGTGGTTTAATTAGTCATGACAAATATCACCTAAGTCCTAGTAATTAAACTACTCACAAGACATATTGGACACACAAATATTGCAAGCTGAAAAGAATAATTTTCATTAATAAATGTCAACTTACAAAATTTTGGGGCCAAGACTTGAATTACAATGCACAATATGCTCCTCCAAAATGTGCCTCAAAAATACTCTCTACACAGATTTTTTTATCTCTCAAAGTGTGTCTTTTTTTTCTATCCAAAAGTATATTTTTTCAAAGTCTCTCCAAGTCCCCCTTAATTTATACTAACAAAAGAAACCAACAAAATAGGATAAAGTGGGGATTAAACAGGTATGGGGGAAAAGGATTTTCGGATGGATCAAAACATGGGTTGGTGGGTTTTGGTAATGGGCATGTGGGGGTGGGGTAATGGGTTTAGTGGGCAAGTGGGTTAGTGTTTAGGGATTTTCGCCAAAAAGATATAGGGCTGGCAGGGGTCGAACCCCTGACCTCGCGCAACACTCTCCCATCTGCCAACCAGCTTACCCAACAACTCTTTCTAATATAAACATACACCCAATTATATTTAACAACATATTAAAACCCAAATTTCCTAATTTGCACAATAGCTCAAATCACCATAACTTCTTCATTTCAACTCCGATTGATACGCCGTTTGAACCGACGTGACCCTCATTTCGGTGCCAACAATATTTCAGTAGTGTCCAGGTCTCGGGATTGACTTTGGGCATTGACCCGGGGCTTTGACTTTGACTTTCTTTTGAATTCAAACTTTGCACGACCATAACTTCTTCGTTTCAACTCCGATTGATACGCCGTTTGAGCCCAGGCGTCCCTTGATTCAAGGCCTTCAATTTCCATGGTTGGTCCGAGTCCTAAATCAGCCATTTGAATTTACAATTTTACCCCTGAAGGTGCGTAAGTGACCTTTTCATGCTCAATTTGCGTCCGGACTTCACCGCTTTCTTTTTAAACCTGTCAATGCTAAAAAAAACAACTTGAACAAGAGATTAGCAATGAATATAAGATGTGAGCTTGAAGTTCCCAAAATTGCATTATTAACCCCATTTATTCCTAAATTTGTATTTTTCTCTAAAATAATAAAAATATCTATAAAAGCTCTTTATTTATGATAAAATGGGAATAACAACACTTAGATTTGAGTGTAAATAATACAAAATAATGCACTCATCAGCTGTGCATATTGCCATGTAGCATAATCAATCCATATCGGCAAGAAGTGAGCTACCTTAGTCAACCGATCCACAATCACCCATATATAATCATGACCTCTGAGTGGTAGGTAGTCCGATGATAAAATCCATGGAAATACTCTCCCATTTCCACATTAGAATCTCTAACGGCTGAAGAAACCCTGCTGGCCTCTGATGATCCACTTTCACTACTTGGCACATCGCACATTTAGAGACAAACTCGACAATATCTTTCTTCATTACTCTCCACTAATATTGTCTCCGCATATCTTGATACATTTTGTCCCCATCGGGATGTACTGCAAATTTGGAACCATGCGACTCAGTCATCACCGCATGCCGCAACTCTTCCCCTTCCAGAATAATCAGTCTACCATTAAAGCGCAGGCCTCCCTCTGAGCTCACTAAGTAAGACTCTACTCCTTCGGCCAAATGTTGTCGAATTTTCTCCTAACAGAATGGATCATCTAACTGGGCATGTACTACCCTCATCATAATCTGAGGAGTAATGGTCATAACAGACATAAATGACCTAGCTACTGCATCCTGATGGACTAGTTCCTTCCATTTTGCCTTCCACACTGAGTCTAGTTCACCTTCAGGTCTACGACTCAAAGCATCGGCTACCATATTAACCTTTCTCGGGTGATAATGAATCTCAAACTGATAGTTCTTCACGAATTCAAGCCAACTGCGCTGCCGCATATTCAACTCTCTCTGAGTGAATAAATACTGTAGTGACTTGTGAGCTGTGAATAAGAGAAACTTTTCACCCAACAAATAGTGTCTCCATATCCTAAGGGTAAATACGAAAGATGCAAGCTCTAAGTCGTGGGTAGGGTAGTTCTTATCATGAGGCTTAAGCTTTCTATAGGCATAAGCTATAGCCTTCTCTTCTTGCTGTAAAACCCCACCATGTCGCTGTAATGATGTGTCAGTGGATACGAGATACTCCACTCCTGGCCTAGGCAGTGCTAGTACCAAAGTAGAAGTCAACCTATCCTTCATTTCATGAAACGCCAACTGACATGCATCATTCCATACAAACGGTATGCCTTTATGGGTTAGATTTGTCATCGGTCCCGCAATTTTTGAAAAGCCTCTGATAAACGGTCTGTAGTAGCCATTTAATCCCAAGAAATTGCGTACTTCCGTAGGTATCATGGGTTGTCCCCACTCCCTCACCGCTGATACTTTTCTAGGATCAACTAAAATACCTATTTCTGACACTACATGACCCAGGAATGGAACCTCTTGGAGGCAAAACCCACACTTGTCGTACTTGGCATACAACTGATGCTCACGTAGTGTCTGTAGGACCTTCCACAAATGCTCAGCGTGCTCTTCTTGTGTATTAGAGTAAACCAGGATGTCATCTATGAAGACAATGATATACTAATCAAGGAACTCTCTGAATATTCGGTTTATCAATTCCATAAATACATCCGACGCATTGGTCAACCCGAACGGTAAAACCCAAAACTTGTAAGATCTATATCGAGTCAAAAAAACAGTCTTTGATACATCATGTTCTCTGATTCTCAATTGGTGATAACTAGATCTCAGTCTATCTTTGAGAAGTAAGTTGCACCTCTCAACTGATCAAACAATTCATCGATATGGGTAAAGGGTATTTATTTCGAATCGTGACTTTATTAAGTTCCCAATAATCAACACACAGCCGTAAGGATCCATCCCTCTTCTTTACAAATAGAAATGGGGCACCCCAAGGTGAGGTACTCCTACGGATGAAACCCTATCCCAATAATTCCTCGATTTGATCCCTCAATTACCTCATCTTTACAGGAGCCATACGGTAGGGAGCAGAGGCTATAGGTCGATTACCCGATGCTAAGTCAATCACGAACTCAATTTCCCTACTAGGAGGTAATCCATGTATATCCTGAAATACATCGGTGAATTCTCTAACAACTGGAGTTGAATTAAGGTAAATTACAACTCCTATAGAGGTATCCTCCTCTAAGTAATATAAATGAATAGACGATCCTCCCTCGGGTCGAGGCATCGCTAAAATAAATATCTCCTTACCAGGAATAACGAATATAATACTCCTACCCAAACTGTCGATCGTGGCTCTATAAGTGACTAGCCAGCCCATCCCAATAATAGCATTGTATTTGTACATATCTAATATAATCATATGAGTTGGTAAAATCAAACTCCCAATCTCTATACTCACACTACGACATATAAAGAAAATAGGCATGTCATGACCCATAGGTGAATATACATAAGTAATAGTATTATTGGTTGTCTCTAACAACCCTGTGGCTCGAGAAAAACTAGTTGATATGAAAGAATGTGATGCTCCCATATCAAACAAAAATCGCCCCATAACTCCATAGATAGAAAACATTCCGTCAATCGCTGGTGGTGGCTGCTGAACTGTCGCCTACTGAACGTTGTATACACGTCCATACTGTTGCTTCCCCTGCTATAGTGGAGCTACTGGAATGGCTGGTAAGGTTGGCATCTGGGCCGGTGCTGGAAGAGCAGTTGGAAATATAGGCTTATGAGGCTCTCCATGCGCACCCTGATGCTAGGGCATCTTACCCTTATCTGGGCAGTCCTGTTTCTTGTGACCAGTTTTGCCATATATGAAACATCTACCTATAAATTTCCCCCCATTACGACCCTATTAGCCATGGCCAGGTTGACCATTTCCACATATGCCTTGGCCCTGATGGACCTGCAGATTGTGTTATTGGCCCTAGTGGCCTTGCCTATTACCACCCTGACCATAACGAATTCCTCCCGATCTCAGACGTTTCTCATAATCCCCTAGCTGTGAATTCTGATCACCCTATTTATGTTATCCCTGAGGTGAAGACGATCCACGACCATTTTCTCCAGTATGACCCCACTGAATAGACTCAGTTCCCCTCTTACTTCCCTTGACATGAAGATGGTGGTCCTGTTAATGAAGTATGAAAGCATTCAATACATCATTATAGGTCTGTAAGGAAAGATTTCCCAACAGATTGTGGTGAATCCTATCCCTGAACAACTGAATTTTCTTCTCCTCAGTAGGTACCTCTCCTGGCACCAAATTGGTCAGCATAGTAAACTCTTCTTCATATTCTGAAAGAGTTGGCGCTTGCGTTCAATTAAGAAATAATATAATAAATACCATTTTTAACCCAAATAAACCCTAATCATTCAACTAGGTGTGATTGAAACAATATGAAATCATGCACAAGATATTCAACACACAAAGTTTAAGGAAAAATCCCCCACAGGGGCAAAACCATTTGTATATCACTATAATTTGTAAAAGACGGTTTACAATCGGATTACAATGAAGTACAGGTTGACTAAGAATTACCCTCGGGTATCGGATTCTGTAGTCGCGGCTGGAATATCCCTTTCCAGTAGGGTTGGCGGCTGGAACTATCCCTGTCCAGTAGGGCTGCAATGAAGAGGAAGGAGCGGTCCACTTCACAAAGGGTTGAACAACATCAATGGTGTTCTAGGGTTACCAAAAGTGACTCACAAATATATGGAATTTGTGTGAATCAAGGGTATGAATCAATGGACTCAAATACCATGAAGACTTAAAAGTTATGGTACTCAGAAAATCGTGTGTAAGTCTTCTCGAAACCACCCTCTGATCGTGGTTTAAATAAGGAATCAAAACCCTAAAAAATCTGCATCACGATCTGGCAAATTCTATCCAGGGCGGACCGGTCCGGGCCTTAGGCGGATCGGTCCGATGGCAGACCGGTTCTTTTAATTTGAGGCTGATTCGGTTCGCATTCGGTTCGGTGCTCACTGGCTTCAATGTGCAAGACGGATTGGTCCGGCAGGGAGGCGGATCGGTCCGGAAGCGGATCGGTTCTTTTAATTTCTTGGCGGACCGGTCCGGGCTGTCAGCGGATCGGTTCCTTTTTCATTGAGGCGAACCGGTCCGGCTGACTGGATTTCTGATTCCTTCCTAGATTCGGATTCCGTTGATGATGATGTGGACATGAATTTCTTCAACGGTGTTACGGCTAATGACATATACAAGTATGTTGGACAAAATGTCCTTACAAATCTCCCCCTATGTCTATGCCGGAACAAACATAAAAAATCCGAATTATCTATAATCACAATGCCTATACAAATCTACCCTTCCATGAACCCAAAAACTGAAAGTGGTACAAATGACTAAGGCTGCATCGTTTGTTCTTCGAATCTTCACATCAGAAATCTCAACGCTTTTCTCATCAGGGTGTGCAATATGGGATTATCAAAGATGTACCTATACACATGAGATAAAGCAAATACCAAGTGACGTATCGAATTTGAAATGAGTTAATAAACATATACGTATATACCAGATTTATGATAATTCTCAAATTTTAAAACTCCCCCATAATCAGATGAACTCCCCCATAATCAGATAATTCATTCTCCCCCTTTTTATGATGTCCCCAAATAGACAAATAAGAGAAATAAAACAAGCAAACAAGTACCGGGGTGACACAAGGTATAAATCACACCATGAATGAACATAACACAACCAAGTCGGTGATGGCGTAAATGAATGGGTGTGATCAAAATTCGATAGGAAAATCAAAGCATACAAACATGACATATGTGCACGATGAATATTGGATATTCCTAACGAATGAACTCAAATGCTTCCTTTGGTGTAAAAGATTGGAAATATAAGACATTGACTATATCAAATCTACAAATCAAAGCTCAAAGTGATTTCTACACCAATAACGTCCAAAATGTTTTTCATGCGTTTTCAGGACTTTCAAGGAAGTGCAAACCCGTTTTTCAATCTCCAACCAAACTCCCTCAGATTTATATTTTGAATAGAGGAATACTAAATTCTCAAACTTTGGAGAATTGGGAGAAAACCTAAATGGCCCATATATGGCATGTATTGCTTTTTATTGCCTTTTCTATTTTTTCGGGCTCTTTTAACCTCTTAGGACCGCGGATATTAAAATTCCTCCATTTTTTAGGTCCTTTTAAACGGTGGCTTTTGCACAAAGGATAAAAATCAACTTTTGCAGCCCCTCCCCATTTTACAATTTAACACACAGTCTCACCAAAACGGTTTTCACATGCATTCCAATCTTGTCAAGTTTTATCGCATATTGTACATTGTATAGACAGAATTGAGATAGGAATACTCAAGCCAATATGTGATAGACAAGTGCAATAATCAAATATAGCCGTGCATGTGTGCATTAAAGGATATATGAGTCAAACATGTAGGAAGATATCACTAATTACATCTCAAGGACTCCAATCAATGTTAAGCACATGGATGAAATGATGTAGCCTCTCAAATCTCTATCAAACAGTCACATGGATATATAGAATGAAGTTGTGACTTGGCTATCTTAAATGCTCATCCATAAAAGGCAAATCTCTTTTTGAATTTTTCAAAATAAAATCTTTTTGTGTTTTTCAAAGAATAATAAAAAAAATACATAAAAGCTGTACAACAAATCTATGGTACATATAAAACAGACTAGCAATAGGAAGCATATGATATGAACATGAAGAAGCATCCTATTCTAGACATATACCAACCCCTCAGTCAACTGTGCAAATCCCCAAAGACTTCCTAAGACTCTCAAATCTAAGGGCATCTAAAGGTTTCGTGAAAATATCGGCTAACTGACGGTCCGTGAGAACAAAACTCAGGGTTACGACCTTCTCCTCAACTAACTGACGAATAAAGTGCTCGCGTAACCTGATGTGCTTTGTGCGCGAATGTTGGACAGGATTGCGAGATATGTGTATCACGCTCGTGTTATCACAGGAAATGGTCATGGTGTCCTGTTAAATCCCATAATCCTCCAACATTTGCTTCATCCACATGAGTTGCGTGCAACAACTCCCAGCGGCGATGTACTCAGCCTTCGCAGTGGACAAAGAGATGGAGTTTTGCTTCTTGCTCAACCAAGAGACAAGTGCAGAACCAAAGTAGAAACATCCACCAGGAGTGCTCATACAACCATCTGCATCTCCGGCCCAATCGGCATCCGAATAGGCGGATAAACGGTCATTGGTATCAAAGGAATACCAAATGCCGTATGAGAGAGTTCCACTCACGTATTTGATAATACGTTTTAGAGCGAGTAAGTGAGACTCTTTCGGAGATGCCTGAAATCGCGCACAGACTCCAACACTATAGGTTATGTCGGGACGACTAGCAGTCAAGTAGAGAAGACTGCCTATCATACTCCGATACAAGGTTTGCTCAACGTCCTTGCCTGAAGTGTCCTTACTAAGCTTGGTAGAAGTACTCATAGGTGTACGTGCATGCTTAGCGGAGTCTAAACCAAATTTCTTCACAAGGTCTCTAGCATACTTGGATTGGGAGATGAACATCCCATCCTCTAGCTGACGAACCTGGAGACCAAGGAAGAAAGTAAGCTCACCTACCATGCTCATCTCAAACTCACTTTTCATCTCCTCCTCAAAGTGGTGAGCATGCTGGGAGCTTGTGGATCCAAAGACTATGTCGTCCACATAGACTTGGGCAACCAAAATAGCACCGTCATCTCTCCTGACGAACAACGTCATATCAACTCCCCCTCTCTTGAAGCCACGGGCTAAGAGATAGGAAGTAAGCCTCTCGTACCAAGCACGGGGTGCTTGCTTTAAACCATACAAGGCTTTCCTCAGATAGTAGACGTGATCAGGGTGCTTAGGGTCTTCAAACCCTTTTGGTTGTTCCACATAAACCTCTTCCTCTAGAATGCCATTCAGAAAGGCACTCTTGACATCCATCTGATATACCTTGAAGTGCAGATGACATGCGATGGCGAGCAGAAGACGGACGGACTCAAGCCTCGCAACAGGAGCAAATGTCTCCCCAAAGTCTACACCCTCTATCTGTGTGTAGCCTTGAGCGACCAACCTAGCTTTGTTTCTAGTAATAGTACCATTTTCATCTATTTTATTCTTGAAAATCCACCGGGTACCTATCACATTAGTATCACTAGGTCGGGGGACAAGTTCCCAGACATTGTTCTTCTTAAACTGAAGCAACTCATCCTGCATAGCGGATATCCAGTGTTCATCCTTGAGTGCTTCTTTATGGTTCTTGGGCTCGACTTTGGACGTGTAGCAAAGATGGCTAACAACGTTTTCTAGCTGAGCACGAGTCTTGACCCCTAGAGTAGGATCGCCAACGATGGCAGATGGGTCATGACTCTTGCGAACCCAAGCAGGTGTGTCCCCTAATATAAGAGTAGGGTCCACAGAGTGTGAGAGAGGAACAGGTAAATCACTGTCAGAACAATCCTCATCCTCACACTGAAGATTAGGATCAATAACCGTCAGAGGTTCGTCATCTTGCACGGTGACGTTTATTGATTCCATAATCTTAGAGCTCTTCAGGTTAAACACCCGGTACGCCCTACTATTCGATGAATATCCTAGAAATATTCCCTCATCGCTCCGGGAGTCGAACTTTCCTAATTGCTCTCTATCCCGTAGGATGTAGCATTTACTCCCAAAAACACGGAAATATGCTAGGTTGGGCTTCTTGCCAGTCCACAACTCATAAGGAGTGTGAAGTGTGTGTGGACGCAGATACACCCTATTCACCGTATGGCATGCAGTAGACACTGCCTCTGCCCAAAATCTCTTAGAAACTTTACGACCTAGAAGCATAGATCTAGCCATCTCTTGGATCATTCTATTCTTTCTCTCAACAATCCCATTTTGCTGAGGAGTTCTCACAGCAGAAAACTCATGTTTGATCTCGAGGCTATCACAGTAAAGGTCTACCTTTGCTTCTGTGAATTCAGTGCCGTTGTCACTACGTATTCTGTTAATAGTGACACCGTGTTGATTTTGCAGGACACGACACTTGGTCGTTAAAAATTCTACAGCATCGGATTTCTCTCTCAGAAAATCTACAATGGAGTACCTGGAGAAATCATCTACCATCACGAGGATGTACCTCTTACCACCTAGACTCTCAGTACGAGTGGGACCCATAAGATCCATGTGAATCAACTCTAGAACACGAGAGGTGGTAATGGAATGAAAGTTCCTATGAGGACTACGAATTTGTTTTCCCAACTGACAGGGTCCACAAACGGTCGAAGTTAACTTTCCAAGAGATGGTAAGCCACGTACTAGGTCCTTTTTAGCTAAACGATTAAGATCTCTAACGTTCATGTGACCTAGACGTTGGTGCCACAGATCCATAAGAGTGATCGTGGCGCTGTTGCAGACAAGTGAGGATTTGGGCTCAGTCCCATAACAGTTATCCTCTGTCCTCACCCCTTGCACTAATAGTTTACCGGCTTGATTATAGACCTTACAAGCTTCCCGGTCAAACTTTACTGCAAAGTCATCGTCGCACAGCTGGCTGATGCTGAGAAGGTTTACTTTCAAATCTTTGACGTACAAGACATTTTCTAGCTTAGGAAGTCCTGGTAACTCAACTGTACCTCGTCCTACAATGCTAGATTTGCTACCATCTCCAAAGGTGACTCTCCCATCATTATAATCCTCAAGATGGGTAAAATATGAGACATCACCTGTCACGTGTCTGGAGCAACCACTGTCAAAATACCACTGTGATGTATTATGGGCTTTGAGAGTGACATGGACAACAAGGTCCTTTTTCTCTTTCTTAGGAACCCAAGAGTAGGTACCTTTTTGTATTCCCTTGTTGTTGTTGGTTTTAGCCGGAATGCGGGGCGCATTCATTGATGGTAAGGTCATCCGTCGGAATTCCTCCATCAAACTCTGAGATGTGGCGGCTAGAAACTCAACACGCTCTCTCAGACTGGCAAACTCATCAGTCTGATGTGGTGGAGCAAACGTACGTCGTGTCCGACCCAACTTATAGCAATCATCCCGAAGGTGTCCATTTCTTTTGCAATGGGAGCAAAAGGGCACAGTATTAGGAGGACCTTGGTTTGCTTTTCTTGGTCGAACTCTCCTTCTTGGTTTTTTATGACGGCCATAAGGAGTTGTAGTAAACTCAGGAATTGGTCCGGGTGCAATTTGGGACGTGGAGGCACCATCAAAACCTCTTCCTTTCCTGTCACCAAAACCTAAAGCGGGACCGATGAGCATCTTTCCCATCTTCCCAGATCTGTCCTCGATTTGTACCTTGACTTTCCTAGCTCTCTCAAGGTCATGAGTAAGCTGAGCAACAAGGGCTTCAAGTTTCTTCCGAGACTCCATGGAGGAATGGAGCTCACTAGTAAGACTAGCCACTTGTTTAGTCAAGTCCGCTTTCTCTTTCTCAAAACTGCTCTCTCTCTCTCTAAGAAAATTCTCTTTACTAACCCAGGCAGACTCTCCCTCTCTCATGGCGGTGCAGGTGGAGGACTCTCTCTCTCTCGTCTCTTCTAACTCTTCTTCTAACGCGGTGATCCTAAGAACTAATGCCTTTTTACGTTTTTTAGTTTTGAAAGACTCATTATATAACTCGGTGTAGGCGCGTTGAAGGTTACTCTCGTCCTCACTACTTTCCTCCTCTCCCTCACTCTCTTCGCTCTCGCTGTCGAGGTGTCCCTGTGAAGTAGCATCCTCATCGTCGTGAGATGCACTAGGAGTACTCACATGACTAGCCATGAACGCGGTGAAGTTACGCTCATGCGGTGACTCATCTCCCGAGTCCACCGACTCGACCTCACTGTCGTCACTAAGGGTAGCATTTAGGACAGCTTTACCCTTTTCCCTATTCAGACGAGTGGCACACTCAAACGCTCTGTGTCCCTTACCGTCGCACTCAAAACACCTCTCACTGTCTTTAGGGGGTTCTTTGAAATCTTTCTTTTCAAACTTATTTTTCTGAAAATTCTTTTTATCTTTGAAATTCCCATTTTTCTTAAATTTCAGAATTTTCTTGAAGTTTTTAGCAAATATGGCCAAATCATCTATGTCAAACTCACATTCAGAATCAGAAGTTTCTATCTTTCTAGATGACTCGACTCTCTTTCTTGCCGACCCCTCACTTTTTCTCTCTTGGGCTTTAAGGGCAATTCCCTTATCTTTTGGCTTGGCAGATTTAGGAAACATGTCTATTTCATAAGTTTGTAAATCTCCTACCAGTTCTTCCAATTTTAGTGTATTTAAATTACCCAAGGAATTTAGCACAGTGACTTTAGGTATAAAACGCTTAGGAAGGGAACGAAGAATCTTTTTAACAACTCTAGCATTTGGAATATGTTCACCAAGATTATAGCTAGTATTAACAATGTCAGACAGCCTAGCATAAAATTCATCAAAACATTCATGTTCATGCATGGTGATGGTTTCAAATTGAGTTGTTAAATTTTGCAATTTTGACTCTTTAACAACATTTGTTCCTTCATGGGTAAGTTGCAAAACATCCCATGCTTCTTTTGACGTGGTACACGTCATTATGCGTTTGAACTCATCAGGTGTGACAGACCCAGAGATAGCACTTAGACCCTTAGAATTAAAAGATGACCATTTAAATTCATCATCAGTCCAAGAAATGTCAGGTTTCAAGTTGGTCACATTATCAACAGTCACAGTGGGAGGAGTCCACCCTCGTTCAACTAAAATCCAGACACGTTCATCAATGGCTTTTAAAGCCGACCTCATACGGGCTTTCCAATAAGCATAATTTGTCCCATCAAAAATAGGCATTTTATAATATGATTTCTCCATTTGAACACGCTCTTTTCAAAAATCAATTTATTTCAAAAAATTGATATCTTTAGAAAAATTTTGCCGAAAATAGGAATACGCGATAGATTAGCGTAACCTGCTCTGATACCAATTTGAAAGAGTTGGCGCTTGCGTTCAATTAAGAAATAATATAATAAATACCATTTTTAACCCAAATAAACCCTAATCATGCAACTAGGTGTGATTGAAACAATATGAAATCATGCACAAGATATTCAACACACAAAGTTTAAGGAAAAATCCCCCACAGGGGCAAAACCATTTGTATATCACTATAATTTGTAAAAGACGGTTTACAATCGGATTACAATGAAATACAGGTTGACTAAGAATTACCCTCGGGTATCGGATTCTGTAGTCGCGGCTGGAATATCCCTTTCCAGTAGGGTTGGCGGCTGGAACTATCCCTGTCCAGTAGGGCTGCAATGAAGAGGAAGGAACGGTCCACTTCACAAAGGGTTGAACAACAGCAATGATGTTCTTGGGTTACCAGAATTGATTCACAATAGGTTTGGAAGTTGTGTGAATCATAGGTATGAATCAATGGACTCAAATACCATGAAGGCCTTAGAGTTTATCTACTCTGGAAATCGTGTATAAGTCCTTAGAAAACCAACTCCCCGATCGTGGTATAAATAAGAATTCATTTGCCCTAAAAATCTCCACACGATCTGTTCGTGGTTATCCAGGGCGGACCGGTCCGGGCCTTAGGCGGATCGGTCTGATGGCAGACCGATTCTTTTAATTTGAGGCTGATTCGGTTCGCATTCGGTTCAGTGCTCACTGGCTTCAATGTGCAAGACGGATCGGTCCGGCAGGGAGGCGGATCGGTCCGGAAGCGGATCAGTTCTTTTAATTTCTTGGCGGACCGGTCCGGGCTGTCAGCGGATCGGTTCCTTTTTCATTGAGGCGGACCGGTCCGGATGACTGGATTTCTGATTCCTTCCTAGATTCGATACTCGGATTCCGTTGATGACGATGTGGGCATGAATTTCTTCAACGGTGTTACGGCTAATGACATATACAAGTATGTTGGACAAAATGTCCTTACATATTCAGCAACTGATTTCCCTTCCTGGGTGAGGTCTAAGAGTTTCCACCACATCTCAGTCTGAACTACAGAAGGAAAGTATTTTCGATCGAAACGCACTCAGAAGTTCTGAATAGGCAAGATATCCCTTTCCTCTACTGTGGTAGTCGAATCCCACCACTATAGAGTTGCACCAACTAACTTGAATGTAGCTAGAATTTTTTTCTAAACCTCAATACATTCATACATTCGCAGATGCCGCTGGATGTCTTTCTTCCATTGGCTAGCTGTTACGATGTCGGAACCCCCTTTGAATTCTAGTGGATGTGCCTTTTAGAAGGCCTCCCTAACACATTCCTAAGTAGTGGGAAACCCTTGCGCTGGTGCTTGTGGCACTGCCTGTGCTGGTGGAGGTTCTTGTTGGGAAGCCTCCAAGGCAGCATTTACTTCTTGAGCAATAATGGTAGTAACCTCTGCCACATTCATAATGCCCTGAACTGGAGCGGGTTGTGGTATTGGTTGTGATACACCTTAGGCTCTTTGTGCACGACGTAGAGGCATCTGAAATGAGAAACATCAAAATCTGCATTTTTAAAATACCACATAAATAGCTGAAGTCGTAAAAAGCGCAAATATGATTCTCAACAATCCTAATGATAGGGCTCTATATCAAAGAAAGCTAAGTAGAAAGCATAAGTAAGCCGCACAGATCATAAAGACTCTAGAACCTGATGCTCTGATACCACCTGTAACACACCTCCTAATTAAATGCCGAGTAACTACTCATTTATTAAATTAAACCGAATATACAGTTGGATCATTCTCAGCATCACTTTTGAAAAACGTTTTTCTTTTTAAAATAACTCACCCAATACTTAATTAAGTTATGTGTTAAAAACATTTTCCATAATTGTTACCAATTTAAAACCATTACCACAATACTAAACAATAATAGAGAAGTCTCATAACACAACTGAATAGTGAATAACAAGATTAAATGTAACTGGATAAATCTTCCCAGTTTAAAACATCCAAGACCAATCCAACAAAACTAAAATGAAAGTACCAACATCAACCCAAGACAATCTCTGAAAAGGTAAATGAAATAACTAGAATCCTGGACAACATGCCCTAAATGAGAAAAGTACAAAGACATAGGAATCAAAGAAATGAAGCATCTAAATAAGTCTGCATCTCCAGGAATAACAACTCATGATCAAACATCCATACCCTAAGATGCACGTCCCTGATGCTGTGCACCTGTTAATATAAATATAGAAGAGAAGAGAATATGTAAGGAAACGGGGCAGAGACCGATTGTAAATGATTTTAAAATAGCAAGTGTTTAACAAGTGCAATAAAGAATTTATTATGTACATATTAGATTCCATGATCTCAGTTGATATTCTCACCTCTCACCTAGACTGCATGTCTAAAGTGTCCGAGTAACATCCTAATTAATGTTTCCTTACAACATGATTATGTCCCATATAATAACCCCGTATGCCCCATACCATATGTAATATAATTATACTCTTTAATATGAATCTCCAAGCCTTAGGATTAAGTATTCTTTTACTTAATTAAATTATATTTCTTTTATTCACAATCAACTACAATATCACACAGTAGATTGAATCACAGTATATATATATTCACCCTATCATATATACTAATATAGAACCTCCCAGACACAGCTGCGGTGCATGCATACTCTGCTATCATGTCCAGTCACAATTCTCATTGTCTAAAGGACAAATGGTTCGGTGTCTTCCCCGAGTCATAAATAACATAACAAACATATGTTAGAGGCGAGGATACTCCTCAGCCAAATGGTTCACGCACATACCTATGTTCCCATTCAACCGTCGAAACTATCATATACACCGATAGCACGTATACCAGGTCATATGCTCAGGGTACGAATCTAAAAATCCTCCCAAATTGTGCACACAGGATAAGACCGTCCACAACGCGAAACCTCCACCCCCATATCAAGTAGCGTACGTATGTCATACACATAATAAACTATACTATAGGTATACATCCACCTATATATAATATCAAGAAGGTTTTCACACAACCATAAGATAATTCCCATACGCAGTATTATCTATCTCTCAAATCCTATGTATTAAATATTATGGCTATACTCTTTAATTTATTATTCCCGAGCCTATCTCACTTTTCGAAGATTAAATAAATTTTCCTTGATATATATTCAGTAAGAAATTACCTTATACCCTACTGGTACATGTCATCATACTACCTGAATTATTTTGAATAAATCTCATCTTCAATTAGGATTATATTCGATAAAACATATTCTCTCATAACCTTATATTCTTTCACTTAGGTTTATTCACATATGGACATAAGATTTTCCATGTGATTAAAAAGATCTGAACCCTACTGGTCCTTTCCTTAATCTTCACATACACGAATCAAAATCCAAAATGTCAATCTATCATCCGTAATTCATTTCATTAACTAACATAATTCTCTCCAATTTAAATCCCAAACATATTAACATTAATATGGGGTTTACTTATGATCTACTGCCCTCCCATAAGTCCATTTTCTTCAAATAAAAATCACTAAAAATTCCTAAAAGTTTTGGTATTAAATCAAGAATTAAAAAGGAAACAAGTTCATCAATTATGGGGAGGTCAATTAATCGATGGTCAGGGGTCGATTGATCAATCGGTCGTTCGATTGAGCTGTATGGGTCAATCGATCAATCACCCAGTTATCTGCCCAGATTCTGTAACTTTTATTTTATGGGTTTCACCACTTTTGATCACTCAAATGTCTATTTTAACTTCCAAAATTTCTTATAATTCATACCATGTGGTATAGCAACATATCTAAATGATTAATACTGCTCTAAACAACCAAGAATCATCAACATATTGGATTAAAGTGTATATATTTCATATTTTCCAGAAAATTAAAAATATACGATTCCTCAAGAACAAACCTATAACTTTCTCAATTTCTCC
Source organism: Sambucus nigra (assembly GCA_949130495.1). Classification (NCBI taxonomy): domain Eukaryota; kingdom Viridiplantae; phylum Streptophyta; class Magnoliopsida; order Dipsacales; family Adoxaceae; genus Sambucus; species Sambucus nigra. The sequence goes on from CASBWL010000038.1 coordinate 201,073, forward strand.
AACATGTGATGTTTATTTCATGGATTAATGTCTACCTACAACATGAGATTAATCCTATATATTTCTACTTTCCAGAAATGAATTACATTAACTAGTTTATCTTCAAAACATGTAATTTCTCCTCATTCCCAATTATCCTAACAAGGACATTATACAAACTAGATTGCAATTATCAAATCACTTGTCTCTATTGATGATCTGATCCTTTGGGTATGAATTTCCACTGGTGTTTCTCCCTTCTCCAATAACCTTCCGGTGGTGGTTGCTGGTGGTGACCTTTAGCTCTTGGTGTTCCCACAAAGGCTCTTACTTTTCCCCACGGAACTCCTCACTTTCTCTCAATTTATTTCTCTCTAAGTTTGTAGAATGAAATGAATAATCTAAGATCCTTAAACTTATAACTAACCTCCCAAATTCGTGTGCACTATTCACCTCCCAAGTGAAAAGACCATAATACCCTTCTGGGGTGACTATTCAGCTCCAAAGTGCCCCGAGACCCAATACAAATGTCCGAGTAAACTTTTTTGACTATAAAAACACTTCTGAACACTTTGGTGTAGTCAAAACGACCATTTGGATGACATAACAATATTCCTCTTTTTATTTTATATAACTCAAGTCCCGACACTACTTTCACACGGGTCTGACTTATTCACCGAAATTATCGTATTAACTCTTCGCGACAACTTCTAAAATTAATCATAAGTAAAGTCATATATTACTTTGGTTCTCTAAGTAATATTCAACATATATCATATATTACTATACTCTCAAGTAATAATTAAATCCGAATTAATTTCAAATTATACAATCAATTCCAAATAAATCCCTTTTTAAAAGTCACCCAAATTACGGGTATTACACCCTATCCCTATTTTGGCATACATGACACATGTGGCCCCGATACCCACATATGAAACATCTACCTATTAAATATGCTTGCCTCTATCCTTGTTGGCCCTAGCGAGGCTGCCTCTATCCCTGGTCATGCTAGCCTCGATAACCACGACGCTACTAGCCTTCAATTTGTATCCCGTAACCCTACTGGTCCTGAGGAGTATGTAGTTGGCCCTGCTAGAAAGTTCCATTACCTTACCTGAACCTCTTAAATGATTTCCCCTACTGGGAATCCCTCTCTTACTACCTACTCTATTGCTGCAGAGCCCTGTTAGCACCGTTGCCCCCAGTCTTGCCCTGCTATCTCGACTCGTTAGTCCTCTTCACTCCCCTCAGATGGAATCGATGATCTTGATAGTGAAGCAATGCGATGTTAATGACATCAATATAAGTTCTCAATGTCGAGTGACAAAAAAAAATGCTAACGGATCCTCAAAGTAAGCTTGTACTTAAACTGGAGAATCTTCTTCTCATTAATATTTATATCATCTGACATAAAGTTCGTCAAGCGGGTGAAATTTTTCTCATAATCAGCAACTATCCGACCCTACTAGGTGAGATCTAAAAATCTCCTTTTCATCTTTGTTTTCATGGCTGATGGAAAGAACTTGTGGTTATACCGCACCCAAAACTCTTAAATAGTAATAACATATCTCTTTTCTAACATGGTACTATTAGCTTGAATGTGGCTAGTTCCTGCTTCTGAGTGTCATTGCACTCGAACATACGAAGATATCTCTGGTTGTTTTCCTTCCTCCATTGTCTTTCTATTATCACATCCACACTACCCTAAAACTTTGGCGAATGACCCTTCTACAAGCCCTCCCTGACTTGCTCCCAAATCGACGGCACTCGGTGAGTCTGCACTAGTGTTACCACTAGTAGTTGTGGTTATAACTAGGGTAATTTTTGCATCATGGCGATCATGGAAGAGTTAGATACCTATTATATTATTATTCTACTACGATCACAGTCACCTAAACAACCTGCGTATCCCACTAATCCTTCCTCTCTATAACCCTTATCGCTTCACGTGCTGGTCTACCTCTCCTTGTATTTGGTATCTATAATAAAACTGCAATTTTATGAGATTCCACTTCAAAAATAATAAGTAGTAGAAGAACATAAATGCAAAATATGAAACAATAGTCCTAATCATAGGGCTCTATATCAAAGAAACGCAACACTGACAACATAACAAGTTCACCCAAATCATAAGGATACTTGAACTTGATGCTCTAATACCAACTGTGACACCCTTCTTATTCTAGTAACGGTTGATCAATCCTCTATTAAAATAAAACAAGAATTCAATATGATTTCATTCTCAGCATCACTGTCGCTATAAGTAAATATAAAACACAATAAAGCCATACATACAATAAAATAATAGAAGTAATGAATGCATAAATAAATAATCATGAACCGAATAAACCATCGGCCACTCCAAATAACCATCCATCATAAATAAAAATCAATAAATGATAAATTCTGGCACAAATAAAATCCTATCCAACTAAGAGAAACACGCCCAAAAGGAGAAATTGGGAAGAAATCGGAATTCAACTGAGGTGGCTAAAAACTTATCTTCCACAGCTACTGCTCGCAACAGCACAAAAGATCTACCCATGTTGTCCTTACTGCTGCTATTGCACACTTGGGATTTCAAAACACAAGAAAAAAGATTTGCCCATGGGTCAAAGCCCAAAATTTTTTGAAAATATTTTGCAGGTAATTAAAAATTTTAAATGAATAAATCATGTAGTGTATTACTTTCATAATTAATTTACCATTCACACTCAAATGAGACTTATCCTGACCTCTTATCTATAGTGAGCATCTAACGCATTCATTTTATTATCATAATTATGCTAACTAGTCTAACTGGGATAATAATTGCTATCCAAGACCAAAATCGCTAATAGTCACCATTCGCTAATCATATGTTACCCTCTCTAGGTATACTGTAATAAATGGCAACATAAATACATACTTGCTGCAATTAGAGATACAAAAAATATAATAACATAGATAAACTCATGCTATAACTAGATATTCACACAATATAATACATAGCTATGCCCGTGCTATAAATAGATATACATATCATATCTCGTACAAATAAATATATATCACTCACTATATACGTATAACCGCATCGCGAAAGCTAGAGCCTCACAGATGCATCCCTCATGTACTATCACGCTCCAGGAATATCATGCACCAAACTGAGCCATCGGGTCCTAATCTCATCACCATACCCAAAGCATAAACAAAAATAATGGAGGCGGTCATAAAGATACATCTTGGGGTTGCAACCATACCACATTGCACCCCACCAGTCTCCAAACCAACACTTATGCTTGCACATGGATAGTGTGCATGAAAAAGTACTATGACCAAGGGAATCAATCCATCACCTGCCGGTCAATGCCAGGATGGATTGCCAATTACATACATTCAGCTAATGATAGCACTATTGAGTAGGTCGTTCAATATAAACAAACAACAATCACACACGCACACACGCGCACACACACACACACACACACACACACACACACACACATATATATATATATATATATATATATGTACAAGTCACCCCAATACTTATATATAAAAAGTACTGCCTTGTATTCAATTCCCACAGAATACGAGTATACCAATTCTGATGTTCGAACCGACATCCCGATTATGCATATAAGTTTTCACTCATTTGAATTCCTAATTAGTCTCACCCAAACCCGTCTATCCGTTGGCCTAACACATGTACCAAACCCTTGTAATATTCCCCAGTATTCACACTCTATCCCTGAAAGCTCCCACACTCATTCATCAAACTCTAATGGATCAAAACAGTGCGTAAATAAAATCTAGGTTGGCTAGTAAACCAAATCGTTTCACTTGGAAGACCAAATCAGTTCGATCAACCGAACCAATTCGCTCCTCCTGCGAACCGATTCAGTTTGTTGGGCTACCAGTTGTCTTCTTCCTTAGGTTTTCTCCTCCAAAACCCTTTAATAGTGGTCCTAAACCTCCTTAAATATTGAATTAACATCCCACGTCAAAATATAACCAACACAAAATCATTATGACTACAAAATATACCTTAATCCATAATTAAACCCTATGATTCTTAATTAATCAATTTAATCAAACCGAAAATTAATCAAACTTGAAATGTTATTGCTTCTAACACCCTATCAATGTTCTACATGTTCATACCTGTAAACTTAGGATTAAATAATTGAAATTTTTATGTATCCATCATTAATTAATATTAAATACAAATCACAGGTTACACATTTTAAATCTCTTTATTCTAATTCTTAAAGTTTAAATTTTTTAATAACAGATTTGTACCCAATTAATCATGAATGTAATTAACTACATTGTTGCAATCTAAAGAAATTAAATACTTTCATTTTGGATGTGAATCTGAAGTCTCTCTACATAGGGATAAATATGAGTATCGTAGATGCTCTTCTCCTTTCTTCTCCAACGTTCTCTTATCTCTTTCTTCCTTTTTCTCTTCCCCTAATCTCTCCCTTAATCACAATTATACAGAGGTGAAAAATGACGTTGTAATCCACTTACGTAATACTTTTATACTTCTTAATGACAACATAATCCATTTTTAACACTATCCCTAAGGGTAAAAAAAACCTCATACCACTATACGATCCCTACTATGTCTAAAAAGGCCCTAGAACCGATTTATAATACTCGGGTACCTATTCTAGAATATTTTGACCCATTACAGATCAAAGTATATTAAAAAAGATCATAAAAGTCTCCCAACTGCAAATACACCAATATCTCATTAATCGGGCTCGACATGTGCATACAGTACACGTCGCCTATTAATATATAAATCCACTGATGATGTAACAATCCATCAATAAAATATAATAAACCGTCGCTTTTCACTCATAAATGACATAAACAAAATCACCTCTCTATTTACTTATCACAAGTAAGTAAATAATAATAATAAATATTAATCCTTAACTCTCTAATTAATATTTACCGAAACCCATTTAATTTCTCCAATTAAATTAACAAATCCGTGCACACATAGAAATTAATTATTCATAAAGAAATGGGGTATTACATCGGCCAGATCCAAGAAGAGTGTATGAGGAACACTCCTAAGGATATTTCTAGAAGGGAAGAGATTTTGGCTGACAGTCATGGAAAAGCACATAAGACTTTCAATGACGAACTGGAAAGAGAAGGATTAGCAGTATAAGGGGTCAATTCAATGCTTGGAGGATCGACTCGGAGATTTAATAAAGAAAAATAACCCCTTGTAGTGGGGATAAGTCAAGGGATATCCATTTGAAGCATCAATTATTAGTTATCTAACCCCACCAAAGTCTAAAAAATCGTTTATAACATCGAGAGACGATGGAAATAATGATCTGGTGATGCATGTACAATAGTACTAAGTTGGTTCCAACATATACTCAATTTCTGATGAGATAAGGTGTAGGGAATTTTTAATTAATCTAACTAGATCGGACTAGATATGGTACAATGGGCTCCCCGGGGAAGATAACTAATTTCAAACAACTGGTTGACCTATTTATAAATAACTTCTACTTCGGCACCAAGTCGAGGAAAATGGTAGCTCGCTTATTAATCATTTTCCAAAAGGAGGATGAAACGAAAGGGGTGTACTTCACCTGAATCAACATAGATAAGTTGAAGGTGATAAACTATGATGGAAAGATAGTAATTACTACCATTATGATCAGTGTGTTACCTAGAAAGCTCTACTAGTCATTCGCAAAAGAGCCTCCGATCACAATAGCTGAGCTTCTGAACAAAGTAGGAAAAAATATGAATATCGAGGAAGCAATGGTTGTAATGGTGTTAGGTCATAGGAAGTCCGATGCTGGTGGGATTTATGATAGGAAGTACAAATCCAAGGAATTTAATAAGCTAAAGTCGAAGAAGCTTGATGAATACACACCGCTCACTATGGGCGTTGATCACATCCTCGATGAGGTCAGACGAAGTGAAAAGCTCAGGTGGAAATACCTCAAACCTTGATATACCAAATCAAATTATGTGAGTTCCATAAAGACCATGATCTCACTACTAATAAGTGTGTATCTTTGAAAGATGAGATCAAATCCATGATCTGATTGGGTAAGGAAGTATGTGGATAAGTTTAGTTTAGAATCCAAACCCAAAGGCAATAAAAAGTCGAGAAGATGATAAAAGTATCTTTAAAAGGCTAGAGAGATAAAAAGTGACGCCAAGGTGAGGAATCGTTTAACGAAATTGACCCCGATTTTCCTAAGAAGCCCATATATTTGCTAGATAATGTCGGTATAATTTACTTTAGATGTCATTTCATTGATGGATGAGATGTTGGCGGTGGAGATGGAACACTAAAGAGGAAGGCATACCTAAATAAGGAGAAGGCCGGAGCGCACGTGCGTGAGGTCAATTTCGTTAAAGCTGTATCAATGCACCCTAAAAAGGTAAATAAAGATCACTTTATACTCAGTTTTTCCAAGTATGATTTATATGGATTGATCTCGCCCCATGGTGATCCACTAGTAGTAAGTATGTTGATCTATGAGAGGTTTGTTGCAAGAATTCTAGTAGACAATGGAAGTTCTATAGATTTTGTTAGTTTATGAATATTTTAAAAGTCTCAAGTTGTCATAAAGAAAGCTATAGGGATACCACAATCCACTCATTGAATTCTTAAAGGAAAAGGTGTAACCATTAAGAATTATTGAGCTCGAAGTTATAGTGAGAAAATGGACGACTGACAAATAGTGGTGATGATTTTCTTAGCTTGGGCTTATAATATCATCTTTTGGCAAGGTTGGTTTGAAGAAGTTTGCAGTTATGTCCTCCACAGTTCACTAAGTCATGATGTTTCCTACTCATTATGGAGTAGGACAAGTCAAAGAAATCTAAATAGTCTGAAGAGAATGCTACTACATATCGGTTGAGAAATAATAACGTGAGTAAAAAGGCATAAACTTATTAAATTGAGATATCAGATACTTAATATGAAGATAAGCTAGTAACTAGATAAGAAGCCGAGCATATTGAACTTGTCATTTTAGAGGATGAGCATCCACAATGGATAACCCAAGTCAGGTCGACTCTCGATCCAGCATTGAAGAAAGACGTTTCATATTTCTCAAATTAGGGGAACAACGTATTCACATGGATCCATGATGATATGCCTATAATTAGTCAAAATTGTCCTCTTTCACGATTTCATCGTTAGATAGGATGCAAAGCCTATCAAGCAGAAGCATGGGGTATTATCCGAGGAGAAAAGTATGGTCAATTTGGAAGAAGTGGTCAAATTAAAGAAATAAAACTTCATTGAATACATGAAATATCCGAGTTGAATCTCAAATGTAGTGATGGTCCTAAAAAAGAATGATAAATGGATCATATGTGTTAATTTTACTGACCTTAATTGGGCCTGCCCAAAATATCACTACTCATTGCCCTGAATTAACCCACTGGTCGACACCAAAGTATGGCATGAGCTACTCAGCTTCATATACGCTTACTCGAGATATAATCAGATAAAAATGAAGCAAAAAGATCAAGAAAAAAATTCATTCATTATTAATCGAGGTATATTTTTCTACAACAGTACATATTTTGGGCTAAAAAATGTTGGAGCAATGTATCAGAGGCTTGGCAATAAGGTTTTCTAAAAGAAGACTAGGAAGACTATGGAAGTTTATGTAGATGACTTACTAATGAAAATTAATATGGCAGTTGACCATGTTCGTGTTCTCGATGAGACTTTTGATGAGTTGAAGAAATACCAAATGAAATGAATTGATGCATACTGTGTCTTCAGAGTCAGACTATGAAATTATTTGGGATTTACTATCAATCAAAGGGGTTAGAGGCAAAATCAGATAAAATCAAAGTGCTCATCAATATGCAATCTCCAGAAAGCAATAAAGAGATCCAGATTTTTAGTGGGAGAGTCACTGCACTCAAAATATTTATGTCAAGAGCTACAGACCTATGTCTTCGATTCTTTAAGGTCCTAAAAAAGTCATTAAATAGAATAAAGAATATGGAAAAGCCTTCCTGGAATTGAAAAAGTGCCTAGGGTCAGTTATTCAACTGTTGAGGTCAATCTTGGGTGGAAAGTCTTACTTCTAAGTGCCAGTGTCTCAGTCTTCTACGAGATCGACCTTGGTGAGATTAAAATATGGTGTTCAGAAGACAGTCTATTGCACGATTAAGGCATATCTTAGAGGATAAATCTAGTATCCGAGGCTAGAAAAATTACTGTTGGCATTGATTTAAGCCTCTAAGATGATGAAGTCTTACTTCCATGCTCATACGATCATGGTATATATATATTTGAGTCTCTGACAAGATATCCATAATCCTAAAAAATCTAGCAGGTTGATGGCTTGGGCTGTGGAGCTGGGAGAGTATGACATCATGTGTTGCTCCAGAACATCCATCAAAAGGCAGGTCGCGACTAACTTCATGGGAGATTTTATGTATGATGAGGAGAAGATAGTCGAGGTTGCTCCTATTTTGAATAGTGATAGGCCAGAATCTTCTGTAAGCCAAGAGGAAAAATCTTGAGATTTGAACAAATGAATAAGTTATTTAAGAATGGCTACCTGGTTGAGGGTGCCACTTTAAGAAGGAGCCTAATGAAACACCATATCTATACATTTATAGGTTTGTTAGGAGTGTGCAACTAGTTAGATTTTCAATTTGTTTGGAGTATTTATGACAAGATATTTTTGCAATTATGTAATTCCAAGATCCAATATCTCGTATCTACAACGTGGAGAAATTGAATAAAAAGTTGAGAAGGGTATAAACTCTGCCACTTTATGTGGTAGAATATTATATGTCATTACTAGATGCCCTTTGAGTTCGTTATAGATCACACAAATAGTTTGATAATGACCAGTTTGAAGACTACTCTATCTGATGGAGAATAAATACGATGCATTTTTCACCTGGCCATCCCCAATGGAATGGGAAGACCAAGGTTAACAACAAAACTCTACTCGATAGTAAGAAGAAGACTCTATACAATAGTAAGGTAAATTAAATCAATAAACTACAGAGTGTGATATGGGCTTATAAGAAAACTCTCTGGATGAATATGGGTGAAACTCCATTTATGTAGGTGTTCAACACTGAAATAGGTATGCCTACTTAGATCAGGTTACCAAGTCATAAGGTGTTGAACTTCAGTTCTCTAATGATTGATTTTATCCTGATCCATATCTTATGGAGGAGGTCAGAGAGAAGGTTGCACTCAGGGTTGTATCCTATTAATAGATAAAAATGATGTTCTATAATTAGAGCATCAAGTCGAGCACTCTGTAAAGGGTGACCATATTAAAGAAGGTGATCTAAAAAGGTAACAAACTTGAGTCGAACTGGCATGGAATCTACAGAGTTTTAAAGGTTGTGCAACCAGGAACAAATAGAATTGAAACCTGGGAGGGTGAAAATTTTAACAACCCCTGGAATGAAGAACATCTCATAAATTACTTTCATTGAGACGACTAGATGCATTTGAGAGAACATTTTTTATTTAATGAGGAAATTTATGTATATAATTTTACAAGTTATAAATTAAAATCAGTTTCCTCTCCATAATGTTATAATTTCAAGTTCTTCCATTATTTACTCTAAAGTGTATCAATGTAAGAGATGTGCAAAAAACTCAGACCGAAGACATATCCTAGCTAAAAAGATCAAATTCACTATGACGAGACCATATTTCATAAGGGGCCTCGTCTATTATACTGGTCATGATTAAGAAGTTGGTCCATTTGAAAAACCAATGATCATAAGGTTAGGTCCGCCAAACCCAACCCAATTGACTAGTAAGTTGTTTAAAGCCTTAGTAAATCTCAGTATAGACAAGCACGTCACTATCCAATGCCAAAGAATAGACCCATAAAGTCGATAGGGGAACCTAATTTTAAATATATGAAAACCCTATCAGGATAACTCAGGTTTGTCCAACTGGTAGCTAGTAAGTCACGTTAGGTCGGCCAAGAGTAGACTATAAGACTAAAATACTGGCAGGATTATTCTTACGTAAAGCATCATTTCATAACTAACAACTAAAATCATTTCAGCTTAAAATATTTTGCGTGCTAAGGTATACACCAAAAACTGGTGATTATATGTGGGGGTCAATTACCAAACAAAATAACTTGGCAGAAATACATACACCAAATAGGATAGAAGATATATGTGCATTCAACAATAAACTGAGTATATAGCACAAACACATTATTTCAATCAAAATTTTTGATGTAAATCAACTATCAATAACAAAAGTGATTGTAAAAAATTTAAAAGACATGATTGTTAAAAAATTATAAAATAGAACATATTAAAGAAGAAAAGATCTTAGGCATCATGGGTTGCTGGAGGATCTTGTACATATTGAGGATTATGGGTGGCATTTCTATTAGTTTCCTCCGTCAATAGCGTGTACTAAGGATTCTCTTGAACCAACTCATGAACACTTGGAAGGTTTGGCTCATTAGTTCCGGCATACTCAATCTGAATAGTGTATTGGACTTCTAGTGTTGGATCATCCACCACCATTACAACCTCAGCATTATCTAGTGTCATAGCCTCTTCATCATATTCTTCCCATTTATTGATGGGAATAATAATGTTGGGGTAGTTCATAACTACCCTTTTCTTCACCTTTTCATAGCTTTTAGCAAAAAATGTTGTAGTACTATAGAAAAATTGGCAGAGGTATTATATTCGAAAACACCACTCTCCTCAACCTTATCCAATGCCATTTCGACCCTAGCCAAGTCTTCATATAGACTCTAAATCTTGGTTGCATCGATGTTGTACTCAACTTTGAGTTTCTTAACATTATCATTGATCAAGCTAAGAGCTTTAGTCTCCTCAACAAGTTCATTCCCCTTTTATAACAGCTCTTCATCCTTATTCTTCATCATATTCTCGCTCTTGGTGGCTTCCTCTTATAAGTTGATCAAACATTGACCCAAGATATTGCCCCGAGTATAAAGTTCTTGGTTCATTTTACTTTCTTGATCAAAAGTCTAAGCATGACGTGAAACTGCAATGGCTTTTCTAAGAGAATTATGGTCGTTATGTCACCCTGAAAAGGAATAAAGTGAAAGAGGTCACCTAAGAATAGAAAACTAACAAAATGAACAAAGTATTAAACATTATCAAGATCCAGATCCTTGAGAAATTCAAAGTCAACTATACCTGTGATACTTGAGCACATTTGAAGCATTGTCCATATGATGGATGATGGAATCTTTGTCCTTCTTCATCATTGCAACGGATATGGATTTTTTAAGATACCATTTGTACTCTTCCATCACGGTAAATAAGCATGAAGGACCAACCTTCTTAGCCAACCAACAAGTTGGATTTTTTTCAATCAATACATGCATTACCAGGCCTCATTATACTCAACTCTTATAGCCTTGGGTGTTTTGGATTGTGCTGGGAGGCAGAGGATAGTGTTGGTATTTTATTATCGGCAGCAGGGGGATCAATAGTGTTTGTGGGACCACCCAACATTTGATTAGGATTAATAGGAATGATATTTTATTTAAGTATAAGAATTTAAATAAATGATAGAAATTTTAACAGTAAATCAAAATATAAATTGTTAGTAACTTAATTTTCAAAAGTATACTTTGTTTGTATAAAAAGTAAAAAAAATGCCTATGCGCGACATGGCCTAGACGTCCTCCCTCTCCCTTGCACTTTTTAGAACCTTGAATATAATCTTTAGTTAGGAGAGAGAAGTAATAGGAGTATGGATAAGATTGATCCTATTTTTGTTGATGAGATTGACCAATGATAAATGGATTATGAAGATAGAATATCTTATCCCCCTAAAGATACCGCATGGCTTGACGATGACGAATTGCTCTAGCAAGACGCCATTGTGAGTTTGTCCTTGAGATGATTTATAATGGTTTAGAGAGTGAAATTCCAATTGTTGATGTTTATTTGTCTTCGATTTCAAAGAAACATAAAGTGAGTGAATGTTCAAGAAAGAAAAAATTAAGTTGAAGTTTGGTATTAATATACGTGATTATTAATTGTTGTCTTATTATTTGTAATTATTATTTATATTAATCTTGGTGGAGGTAAGGGGAAAAAGGTGAGATTGGATCCCTTGAAGAAGATGTGGAGATGTAATGAATTTCTCCTAGGATCTTTAATAGATATTTTCTTGGATGAGGGAGACTACATTTGATTTAATTTGTTCATTAATTATTATTTACAAATTCATGTGTTGAGATTTTGAATGATGTAGTCTTATGTTGTGTCTTTGTTATGGAATTATGTACTACTTTATGACCATATAACTAAAGGACCCAATTCAAAGTAGTATAACTTGAGGGGGTAATTCATGATTCCCTTTAATCTCTATCTCAGTCCTATACAAAAATTCTTTCTTAATCCAGCTACAATGTAAAAGATTGACTCAAAGCTTAGGAAATGACTTTACGAGGCACTATGTGTAATTCCCCATAAATACTCAATTAAATTAAAATTACCTAAAAAAGGTCCATTTAGAATTTACCAAGATTGGATGCTTGATTACCGATCCTTCAGTCGGGCTATACCCCTTATTGGGGGCAACCACCTTCTTTGGGGTAGGCAAGTTAATTGTAAGATCTAAATTAGTCTTGCCCTTCATTGTAGGATGGGCCTACATCTTATCAAGGGGCCCAAAGTAACTAGGCCTGATGGAACCCAGATTAACTTGATTTTGAAATGTTAGGAAGTATGAGAACTAGGGGAAAGGACCCCTTCATCAAGTTCAGGATTTTTTTTGTGGAGTCATTCCTTCCTACGAGGTTGTAGGGGTGACTGCAGGGATGGTGTAATCGTCAACAAATTCAAGCGAGCCTGAGGTTCTGGTAAAGACAGTTTATTCTCTCTAAGACCCTCAGGGATTTCGAGTTTCCTATCAACTGGTCAAAAAACTAATTATGTAGTAGTGTAAATGTAGGATAACAATAGTGAGGTCGACTTTGGGTGTTCGGGAGAAACTAAGAGTTGTCTCAGAATTTGGCTTTCTTTAGTTCAAGAAAATTTATCTTTCTGTGATGGGGTTCTTTCTTCTTTCAGTTATCTAAATGGAAAATTCCATAACATAAGAAAAGGTAGAAAAAATCAGAGAAAATGTTGGTGAAGGAAAATCATATCGAAGTTAAGTTAAACCTATTTCATAACCCTTTAAGATTCACCTCCCTTTGGGATGGGAAAGTTTTCCCAATTTTTTACAAAAAATCCATGTAACTAGTACTATTTATTAAAAACTAATAAGTTCATTACAAGAATCCTCTGAGTTTTCCTCGCATTCATGTACTAAACAGCCCCATTTGACTTTACCCACATGAAACAATAATGGATTTCTGGGATCTCAAGCTTGGTCCTATACAAATCATTGATTCTACGGACATCACTGACAATTCAACAAGTATTCGAAGAACATTGGTTAGGGACCACATCAAAGAATTGTAAAATTTCAAGGAATAAACGGTTAGGAGGGAATGTGATGCCTGTTTCAGCAATAGACTGAGGTAATGGCTAGTGGCATCTATCAATATTGTAATGATATAGAGGACTTTTCCATAGCTCAAATACCACCCACTCAGGGATTTAACAACATCTAAAAATACTCTATCATGTTTTCATTTATAAAATAAAACATCCTTAGAGTAATTAACAAAGAACTTAGAAGACAAAGTTGATGATTTTGAAGGAAATTTTCAAAAATGAAAGACATAAGAGAGAAAGAACAAAATTATAGTTTAAATATTTAGAAATGGAGATATGATAGAATTTAAAGATGAAGGTGAGAAGGTAATGACCCAAACTAATGGCACTACACTAAAAATGCCAATATCATGCTTACACAAGGAGAATCTAGCACGGTTTGGAATCGTGCAAAACTTCTGAACGGGTTATTCATTATTTAGAATGATTTAAAACTGTCCCAAAATCAGGCACGATGTTAAACTTTTCCTAATGGTGTACATTTAATTAAAACAATAAAACTCAAAGTTTCCAATCGGGGAAAAAATCCTGATCCCAAATTAACCTAAGTTTCAAACCCTTATCTCTATATATTCTATAGAGACATCACATGCCCTCTTACCTCCATCATCCAAGGAACATCATGTCCATCCTCACACAAACACCCCACTTCCATCCTCCAATTTTTGGTGTAAAGAAATCTCAAAACCTCCAAACTCTAGGTTCGAAAATAACTTTAGTCGAGAATGTAACAGGAAATTGAACCAAGTCCATTCGTTAATAATCTTTCCTGGTATTTCACCTGAGTTTATAATTCAAGTTCTTTTTTTTGTTCACTAATATTTTGACTATAATACTAATTTTTCACACTTTTTTTTATACAGTAATCAAAGAAACCCACTTCTTTTCTTTTTCCATCCGTCAGATAATCATTTTAAAATTGAGTTTAAGATTTATTTTTAGTTCAAGATATATTTAATTATGTCATATTAATATGTGAGTTTAGGTTATTGACCTTTTAATCAACCAAACAAACCACATAGGTTCTTTTTAAGTTCCAACTAGCCTAATTATTTTTTTCAAACTCTCAAATTCTCCCTTCGGCTGAACTATCATTTTGTTATTTTTGAAGACTATCATTTTGTTATGCTTGGATGAATTAAGTTCTCATAAGTTCTGTACTTATGAATAAGTTGAGTCTAATTATTGAAAAAATAATATAATGGTAGTGTAAATAGTACGGTACCTTGGGTTCTTGATTTGAATCTTATTATATTGATATGTTAATGGGTTGAAATGATACTTTGAAATATTGCATAAATTTTTTTACTATGATGTAATCCATATGAGATGGGTTAAGTTGAGGACATTATTTAAATATGGAATGAGAACCCACTATTTTTTTATAATGATAGAAATTTCGTGACAGTTTTTAGGTGTATTAAAAACATGATTCTACGACTCATAGAAAATGTCGTATAATGGTATTTAGGAAACATAAGTATAGTCATAGAAATTTGTTGAAATAAAACATTACGACTAATGACATCTGAAAAGTTTCATGGAAAGTCTCCACGACAACTGACTAATGTCCCTTCTCTATTTATCTTAAATACATCTAGCTCATTCTTCCTAAAATGAACTAAAAATTAATGGGTTGTTTGCTTCAACGTATTTCATAATCATATTATTGTTTTTTCTTTCATTGTTTCAACATATCAAAAGTCCATTATACTTTATCTCATGTTTTTGTAATATTAATTTAAGCAAACGTTGAAGTGAGGCTTGGTTAAGTTGCTTTCTAATTTTATTCCTTCTTGACTGTGAATTGGTTTTCATAGTGTGAGTCCTCGCAAAAATTGGAGCCACTAATGTATAATGTTTGTTTAAATTGATTTCATACTAGGGACCTAATTTGTAAGATTCTGCAAAACAATATGCCATATATATATAATCATCTCGTTGGTGGTAAGATAAAGAGTAACTTAAGCCATTTCTTATTATGGTATGCTATTAAAATATTATCAGGATGTCGTTAAGGATCAATAAAGAGTTGATAAAGTAGAAAATCTTTGAGAGAGATGCATATATGGACGGGGCATAAGAGTTTTTGTAGTATATGCGTAAAACTATTCCCGATGCTATACATTCATATCCGTGTAGGCGTTATTGCAATAGGAAAGAACATGCTTCTTTAGATTAAATCTTTATTCATTTAATGGACTACAGTATGGACATAAACTACACCTTATGGAATTCTCATGGGGAGACATCAATTCTTAATCAAGTTCAGTGACCACCACAACCCGCTACTCCGACTAATATTGTAGAACACATTGATGTGTCCAATGTTCCGATGTTGGTTGACCTTGTAAAGATTCTTTTAAGATGTTCATAAGTGAATCGGGTCCTAGTGCACCTAATTATGTGGATGGTGATGAAGGAACTCTAACACCCCGCTTAATTAAATACCAGGTGATCAGTCCTAGATCCAATTAAAACATAATTTACAGTTGGTTCATTCTTAGCATCACTGTCGAAAAAAAATTCTTTTATAATTCACCTAATATTTGACTAAGTAGGTGTTAAAGATTTTCAAGATTTTAATATAAATAAAATTTCCACTTTTAAAACATAAACCATTTAACAAAATCCATTCACACAACAAATAACAACAGAGTAATATCAAAACTGAATTAAATGCAACTGGAATAAAACTCTCAAGTTTAAATATCTCAATACAATAATCTCACCAAAATTAAATGTACCAAAACCAACATAAGAACTTAATATGTCTATGATAGGAAAGAAATAACTAGAATCCTCTTGGGCGACATGCCTTAACTGAAAGATCAACTACAGAGTATGAATCAATGAATATAAAAGCGTCTAAACAAAGTCCATGACTCCATAGCTTCCATAGCTCGTCAAAATCTCAATCCTCTATGGTTGGCGTCCCTGCGGCTGGACATCTGATAGAGTAGATACAAGAAAATGGGTCAGAGCCCAACTATAAAAATAGTTTAGAAAACAACAAGTGAATAAATTCTACATTAAGCAATTATTATATACGTGTTTGATTATCATATTCTCTCTTGAGATTCTCACCTCTCATATAGAATGCACACCTAGCGTACTTTAAAATCATACTAGTTACTATTCCCATGCTAACTAGTTCATATCAGTGCCAACTAATCATATCCCATATCTTTCCCATGCATTTCTTTCGCAATACAGGTAATACATAGATATCCAATTTCTCTATAACATGGATAATCCTTTTTACAATTGAATATAATTAAATATTCACCTACTTAATTCATTTATGCTTTTTTTATCTTTTATGTCTACTCAATTCACACAGTAAACACTATCACAAGTATATATATTCACTCTATTATATATATTCATTCTATTATATATATATATATATATACTAAACTTCACCCCGAGGCTCAGCTGCGGTGCATTCGTACTCTGTTATCATCTCCCAGTGCATCTCGTCACTGTATAAAAGAACCATAGGTTGGGTACGTCCCACGAACGATAATTAACAAATCACAAATAGTGGAGGTGAACATAGTCCCCAGCCTTTGGGCTACACATATACCTACGCACCCAAAAGACCGTTTAATACCATTGTTCTCACTAATGATAATCCAACCTAAGTCCTATGTTCTGAGGCAACAAGTCAAAGATCCCCCTTAAGGCTCATTAGGATATGACTGCCCTCTACGCATAAACCTCCAGTCGATAACAAGTAGGCTAGGTGTGTCATACACATAAATTAAACAAGCAATAGGTATACGCATCAACCTATATAGAATTCGGTACGCACTCAACCAACATCAAATTAGGATTTCATCCTATTCCATGTACCCGTCGTATTTCTCGAATACTGGTCATACTTGTTAATCAAGATTATCATCGTATTTGTATTATGTATTTATCACTAACATAATGTATTCCTCACTTTAATTTAATTTCCAACATTAACCCAAGTCTCTCACTCCTTTTTAATGTACCAAAATTATTCAAATATAATTCCTCACCATAATTTATTCAATTAAGGCTCGTTAATTTCCCCCATTTAATCCCATACATAATATCAAATTTCGGGTCTTAGGTATATCCCACTGCCTTACTCTAGGTCCTATTATATTCTAAAAATCATCACTAAAAATTTCTTACCAATGGGATTTAATCACAAATTAAAAAGGGACTAAATCACTTTTCCAGGGGAAGTCGATCCATCGATCAGTTTTCTGCCCAAATTCTGCATATGTTTAGCTACAGGTTTGAACTTTTTAAAACATCAAAACCATCATCAATCGATCCCAATCTCCTCATTATTCAACACAAATGTTATAACATGATATATAAATGATCTCTAATAATCAAACAACCTAAAATCATCAAGAAGGTTGGATTCAAACATGTTAATTCCCTTAAATTCCAAAAATTCATATTTTATCATTTTCTCCAAGAAACTCAGAATTTCTTCAACAAATGATTCCAATTTCGTGGATTCAATTATATCTTCAACAAAAGATTAATCCTAATTAACTCTCATTTCAAAGATTTAATTAAAATCAATTAAACCCTCTTTATATCACCAATTATAAATTCTCCTTTGATATTCAAAATGAACCTATAATTTAGTTCTTGATTTAATCTACAAATCATCATTTCTATATCTTCTACATGTGTATATCTCATCTATATGAAATACCTATCCATTTCATCCATTCCATTTGATTTATCAATCAATTTTCAAACCCCAATTACATAAGTTTCATGGATGATTATAAATCCTAATCTAACATGGATAATCTAAGCACCAATTAGAGCAAGAATTACACTTGCCTCTTAGTGTAGCTTTGAACCTTTGGAGAAGATAATGTTAGCACCTTCTCTTCCCTTTTTTTTAGCGACACTTCGGTGGTGGTTCAAGGTGTAGAGATGGTGGTTTCCCCTTGGTTTCCATTAGATGACTCTTCCTCTCCACAAAAACCCTTTCACTTTCTCTAGATGACTTTTCACTCTCACTCAAAAGTCCTCACAAGTGATTTGATGAAATGAACATTACGTAGAGTCTAAACCCACATATATAAAAAGTCTCCAAGGCTACCTAAAAGACAAAAAACGTGTATACTATTCATCTCCCAATCCAAATGACTAAAATGCCCCTACGGGGTGTCTTTTCATCTTCCAATTGACCCGAGATCAAAATCAAACCCCCGGGTAGAATTTTCTACCTATTTTGACCCTTTCGAACTCAAAGACGCACTCAAAATGATCATCCAAATGACTTAAAAATAAATCTCATTTTATCTCCCAATTTTAGTCCCGTCGCGACTTATAAGCGCGTCCCGACTTAATTTTCATTATTGTCGTATTTGTAGCCCCCGAAAATAATTAATATTTTCAAATATTAATTTTCTATCGCTAAGTAATTTTAAAAATCATATATTACTTTTGTCTCTAGTAATATTAAATCCAGATTAATCCCAATTAATTTTTTATGATTAATTCGAATTAATCCCCATTTTTTAGCCCAATAACTTTGAATTAATCTCATATTAAAAGTCATTAAAATTACAGGGTATTACAAGGACCCACACTTTTGAGGTTCTGAATAATTCTCATACACATACAGGAAAAATCAAGAAGTATGAGGGTTTACATTAACTCGTAATGGAGCCACTACACCATCCTGCTAGTTTAACACGCAATAAGATAATGTATGCCTTCATGAAGTTAAATTATTTTTAAATGAAATTTAATTTGTTAGATGGCTCTATGGGTGTAATTCTTAGATTGCTGAATGAGTTACTTCCTAAAAGGAATAATTTGACAGCTAGTTATGTCAAAATGAAAAACACGGTTAGAGACCTTGGTATGGACTATGTTAAGTATGATGTGTGCGTTAATAATTGAGTGTTATTTCGGAAAGTGCATGACAACTGTAATATATGTATGAAATGTGGTGCTTTGCGATATATGTACACTTCGCAAGACGATGAAGAGGATAAAATTGTAAATACAAAGGGCCAAAAGACGTTTTGTAATGTTCCTGAGAAGGTAATGCGACATTTCTATCTAATCCACATATTAAATCAGTTGTATACCATAAAATGGATATCCGATAAAATGACTTCACACGCTTGAGAAAGATCTTGCATTAAATTTTTGCATCATCCCCCGAGATTCGCCGATTTGGTAAACCAAAACATTGTGTGGAGACAATTTACTAAGGACTAGGAGAATGTTCGAGTTGCAATAGAAACTGGTAGTTTTTACCCTAATAATATGTTTGGTCATAAGTATAATTTTTGGCCAGTGATTATTCACCCTCTCAACCCTAACCCATCATTGTTTATGAGAAGTTAGCTTTCAATGTTGACTATATTGATTCCCGGGCCAAAGTCATCATCAAGTAATTGTAACAACCCGCGTAATTTTTGGGCTATTTTAATTAATTTAGGAAAATGGAGGAAAATAAAGTTTTTGATAAAATTATTTTTATTGCTCAAATATGCTGGTTATTATTTTTTAAGGTGAGAATTTCAAACGGTTTCGAAATCAGAGTTAAAACGGATTTTAAAATGATTTTTAAATGTTTTTAACTCTTGGAATTCTAAGTCGGCGAACGTTAAGTGATTTTCAAGAGTTGTTTTGACTTCCAACTCTTCATTTCTTTGCCTTATTTAAAGGAGTCTTTTGGCTTCCAACTCTTCATTTCTTTGCATTATAAAAGGAAGTCGTGGGCAACCCTTTTAACATACTTTTAGCACAAATTTTGGCAGCAAATATATTTTATATTCCTCTCCTTTTTAATTATACTTTGGCCCTTGAGATTTGTGAGTTCCAACCTTAGATTAGAGGTGTTCTTGGGGCTATTTTATTGGAGTTTCTTGGAGGAGCTTTTGTAGATATTTTGTGTTGATCTTGAGGATGTGATCATTGGTTTCTCATCATGGTTTGAGGTATGGGGTTTTACACAATATGCTCCTTAAATCTCGCGAGTGTCATTCTCTTTGATTTCTTATTAATTGAACTCATATTTGAATTGATAAATTCATTGAAATCTGGAAAATAATTGTTGAAATTATTTTGATTCATGTGGTATCATTATATTGTTGATGAGCACGTTGTCATGAGATTTTAATATGGCACGGATGTTGGGCACCCGCCAAGATTCATGTTTCCCGGGCTATGGCTTGATAAAGCATATACGGATGTGGTGAGTCCTGGTGACCCATTGATGTGTTGTTGAAAAATTATAATGATGAAATTCTATTGAGATTTGCATTTTGATTTGAATATACGTACTCGTGTTGTTACGTTTTATTCATCGCTAACATATATTTGTTGAGCATATTTCCTGTCGTATTGTGTACTTCCCCACATTTTCTTTTAGTGGCAGGTTAGCGCGGATTTTGGGGCGCTATGGAGATTGATTTTAGCGAGGATTGTATGAGAAACATTTGTATTATTTTTTTTTGTATAGAGCTTTGGAGATTTATATTTTTATTCGAGTTAGATAGTTATAATTTTAATTCGAGAGAATTGTTGTAATTGAAGATATTGAGATTAGTGGATTTATATTATTGTGGGTTTACTTAGATGCTCTATACCTTGTCACATGTGGATTTTGATTTATTTTATCGCATTAGCGCTCCGTTCGCTCTCCCCGGGTGGGCGGGGTGTTACAGTAATATTGATGTCTTCCTCCAAACTTTAATTGACGAGTTGAAGATCTTATGGTCTTGAGTGAAGGCGTGGGATGCAATCAAAATGAACATTTTCAGCTAAAAGACATGTTGATGTGGGCTATTCATGTTTTCCCTCCTTATGGGATGTTAACAGGTTAATTAATGAAAGATTATTATGGGTGCCTTGTTTTCTTTACAAAACATCTTCGAAATATCTTCCTAAGTCAACGAAATGTTGTTATCAATAATCTCTCATGTTCCTTCCCCGATACCTTCCTTATATGTATAAAAAATCAAACCAAACATTTAATGGAAAAAAAAGAATGTTATGGATCCACAAAAGTTAATAAGTGTAGAGGTGGAGCAAATTGTGTTAGTTATTGCTCGAGAATGTGTCCAAAAAGGGGGATAGGGAGTAGTGAAAGGAAAGAAGAAGGGGAAGGGTAGGGGGGGAGTGGAAAGGAAAAAGGAAATAAATAATAGTATTAGAAGATGGTGTAGATAATGATGATCATTCAAGAGAGGGTGACAACGAGTATTTCATGGGTACTGACGACTTTTTAAGAAGGTCCATTTTATTTGACTTGGCTTACTGGAAGGATCATGATATTGTAACACCTCGTATTTTTGAATAATTATTTCTAGCATTTTATATTACAAGTGTGCCGTAATTTAATAAGATATATTACGATATTTATAAATAATAATTTGTGGAATAAAATTGATATTTATGTGGAATTTTTTTTATTAAGTGTGATTAAATAAATTAAATTCGGTAAATTGTTAGTACGTCGTAGTGGGTAATGATAATCACCCAAAAGTGAACAATTTATACCCCGAATAGACGTATTTTAGTTGCTAATTCTCGACAATAATGGTCTTATGAGCGTAAATGTTCAATGTTCAAGCTTGATTGCAATTGCGGTGTCAAAAACATTATTTTGAGGCAATTTGCAGTCAAATGAAACTAATTTAGCTTGCCCCGTAACCTCACCCGAGCCTAAACCTACCCCGAACCTCGTGTGTGTTCAGTTTGTGCTTTTTATATTTTTCTTAGATTTTTAATTTTAGTCGTTTTATTTTTATTTTTAATTTTAGATTTATTTAGGATTTTTAGAATTTATTTGCATATTTTTCTATTTCTTTTTATTTAGTGTAGTTTTATTTTAATTTCTGATTTTTATTAGTTTTTAGTTTTTATTAGGATTAGTTTTTTTATAGGAATTAATTTATTTTTATTTTTATTTGGTTTTACATTTTTTATGACTTTAGTTTTTATTTTTATTTTATTTTATAGATTAGGATTTTATTTTTAGTTGATTTTATTTTTTTATTTTTATTTTTATTGAGTTTTAGTTTATTTTTTAGGGGTCATAAGTCAAACACACACAACACACTCACCACCCTCAAAACACACTCATACCCTCACCCTAACCCTAACCTGCATACACCCTACCACACCACATACCCCCTTACTTCATCTTCTCCAACAAACCAACACACACCCACTCTCTCTCTAACTTCATAACCAAAAACCTCCAATTTCAAACCCACAACAAACATCATAACCAACACCACCCAAACTTTCCTCTCCTCACCACAAAACAACCATAACCAAAATACCCATCTAATCATTTACCCCATACCCATACACCTCCACCCCATCATCTTCATTAACCCAACACCTTCAACCCCCTTCCATATTCAACATAAACCCATCCAAATTACCCCATAACCTAGATTGAACCCACGTTCGATCCACTATTCAACACCACACCATTAAGCCCGGAACCAAACCACCTCGGACAGTCCCATTCCTAAAACCTGGTGACCTTGACCCGCTACTCTTTCCCACATACCTCCCTTACCCCCTGGACCCGCTAGAATCCCTACCTTCCTTTCACCCGATCTAACCCCCATATACCCTTTCCAACCCGAACAAAAACCCAACCTCCCCCTTCTGCTCGTAACCCGAACCCAACCCCCCGCTCAACCATCCAAACTCGCATGTCCCCGTAACTCGTCGACGTTCCCTCCGACCCCCTGCCTGTGTGACCTCAACTCCGTCACTGCCAACACTTTTGGCCGGCAACCCTGATCCCCAATCTCCGGATGCTAAAAAACCCGACCCATTTCACCCATTTTAACCCCCAAGCCCTTGCACGAAGTACACCTGCTCAAGTTAACACCAAAGCCAATCTCAAACCAAAATAAAAATCAATTGCCCCATGTCTTAATGCCCACTTAACCCCAATTCCTATTTTACCCCCAACTAACTTTGGTCCACTTTTAAAAATAGAATTTCTATACACACTCAAGCCAATTCCCAAAAATAAGAGTTCAATTTCAAGGAAATAAAAGTTCAATTTCACTTCAAGAGATTGGGTTTGATTGTTCTCTTCTCTTCTATTTTATTTTATTAGCCTTTGATTATTTGATTATCATGTTTAATATGATGTTAGGCTAAATTCCCTTTCAAGGGGTGGGGTGAACCCTTATTTGATGTTATTTTGATTTAATTAGTTTGATTAATTGAAAATTCCTTTTTAATGTTAAGTTTGATCCCTCACCCTTAAATTTATGCCTCGAGAGAGGGTAAATGATTTTCGAGAGAAAATCAAAATTCTAGTTATAATACCCATTTTAGATCCGAACCAGAGATAGAGGTTTCTTAAGTGGGGCATTATTACTTGAATTTCAACTCTATTTTCATTTTCTAAGATGTACATAAATTTTGATGAATCGATCCTAGCGGGTGATTTATTAAAAGGAGTGTAGATCTATTTTCTAGAGTTGTGGGGGGTCAAATTTAATTTTGTAAAAGATTACTATTATAATTACACTTGCAACGAGAGTTGGTTTATAATTTTGATATTAATTTGGAAGAATTGAAATAATTAGATTAATTAGTTAGAATAGTTAAAATTTGTGGTGTAATCCCATTCCTTGATTGTTCTCACATTTGCTTCCTCACTTATTCTCTTATTTTAGTGTTAGACTTAGTTCATTAGTTTTAGTCACTTTTTAGTTAATTGTTTAGATCTTTGATTTATTTTAGTGTTATTTGACCATCATCCTTAAAATTGTTTTAATATTGAAAAAACTTTAAGAAAAATTAGAAAAATTAAAAATCCAAAAAAGAAAATAAAAGTGAATTACAATTGAGTTTATCTCTAGCTTTACCCCCTTGATGTGGATTGATACCCTTACTTACATCTACACTTGAGTTTGATATTATTTTGTAGGTATTTTGAGGATTTTGACTAGAGGATCTTTTCAAGCAACGACGAAAAAAGATATACCGAAAATTTTCTTTATCAGGTAATAATGACGGGGATAGAAGTTATCTCAATCAGGGCATACATGTAGACTATTTTTGGATTGAGATATGATATTTATGTTTGGTGATTTGGATGGTAATTTCAAGTGCACAGTTGATCTAGAATGGGTCGAAATAGTCAAAATTAAGTACCCGGGGTAGTAATTGGATCCGGGGAACTTTTTAGACTAGTCGGGACCCATTCGGGGGCATTTAAATCATTTTACATTAAGGGGTTGACCTAAGTTCTGGATTAAGATGTTTAAATAAGAGATTAGGGTTAAGAGGTAGCCACTTTACATAGCCTAAACATCTGGGAGTCTTTTGCTGAGAAAAGAGGGAGGAAGGACACAAGGAAGTTTGGAAAAGGCTAAATTGAGGCCAACTGTGAGACTCTTGACTAAATTCAACCCTACTACAAGGAGGAGACTAATACTTAATCATCATTCAAGGTATGTGTATAACTTGATTGTTTATTTTTCATTATTTTTATTCATATCGAAATTGGTAGTGTAAAACTGATTTTGAGATAGGAATTCACATGTAAAATAGGTTGTTGATTTTGAATTGTTTTTGTTCATATCAAAATTGGTAGAGTAAAAATATTTTTGAGATGAGAATTCACATGTAAAACAGGTTTTGGGAGAAGATTTTCGTGAATTATGTGATGAAAATAATACCGATTTCTATGAAAATAATCTTGATTTATGTGATATTCAGATACTTATGAGAATCTTATTTGAGCGAAAAATGATGTGGGGAATTAATCAAATTAGAGTAGTAAGTCAAAGAGGAAGAAATATAAAATTTGGATGAATTTATTGAATATGTTGAATTGATGAAATTGGGATGATGGTTATTAAATTAATGAATCTTAGGATGGATTTAGATTAGATTTTATGTATGGAACTCTTAGGAGACTATAAATATCGTTGGAGTTGTGAAGGTTTTGAACTGAATGTTGTGAAATATGGAAACACATCACTTTGGTTCAAGAACTCGGCTCTTTCCCAGATTCGAATAGATTCGGCCTTTATAGGCGAATCAATTCGTCAATGAACCCGAATTGTTTTGGACCTTCTATGAGGGACAATCGTCTCTTTTAATGTAATTCAAGGAACTTTTGGGAAAATGTAAATTATAGAAGGTCCGTAGGGTGTTGTAGGGCTTTTGAATATTTTACAAATAGTATATGATCCTGGGTAGGGGAGATTAAACTCAAACTATGGTTATGAGTGTTTAGGTGGGGTAACACTCGTAATATAAACTACGAATTTGGGGATTTAAGAATTCGAATATTATTATTATTCATGAGCTGTTTGGGGAAGTCTGGGTGTTTCAGAAAGGCTAGTCAATGAGATTTAATTTAATTAGTGAATAATTACATACCCACGAGACGGGGACAAACTCGAGACTTATAAGCTAGTTCTTCAAGTCTTAGGCGTGGATTGGCTAGACTCAATAAATATATATATGGGTATAGGGATAGCATATATATATATATAAGAGTATTAATATCTATGTCCATGATATTTATGTGAATATACCCATCCTAGCGAATATGCAATCGGTGGAGGTTGCGCGTTATGGGAGGTCACTCTAGTGAATCTCAGGAGAGCTAGTACTATTTCTCCTGAGTCATATGTATTTGCATTCCCACGCTATGTAGGGTTGGAGTCCCATAGAATAATTTGGTTTGGTTATGAATATGAACTTAAGGCCATGACCACCTCCAGTTTCCATTACGTTTTTGGGTTTAATAGTGAGATTCCGACCCAGTTGCCCAGGTTATGGTCGACTCCATGGAGGTTTATTGCATGCTAGAGATTTCACATCCAGCGAGGTAAAGATCAGAGGGATATTGTTTATATACATATAGTGAGAGATATATGTGTTTACATGCAGTTGATGTGTTTTGACTATACGTATATAAAGAGTAGATAATTATATACAAGCATAAGACATTAATTTGTTAATATTATTAATAACATGAGTAAGGTTATGAGAATGAATAATAATGAGCTAATGGTTCATTAATTTAAGCCGAGAAGTAAGCTAATTAATAAATCATTGATAAACAATACTCCTAACAGGGGAATATGTTACATTATGATTAGTGAGGAGACTAGTGAGATGGGGCGATGATTATCTCGTGTAAGTGCACTACCACTTTATATATGAAAATCGCTTTACATTTTCAACACTGCAACTTCTATACCTTCTAAATACTTTTCAAAGGTTTTGGTCTCTAACCCGTATCAAATATTTTCAAAAGCTTTTTGGTGTCCAACCACAAGGACGCCAAGGATGATTATTCTTTCCAGGGACACGTAGCTGAAGCTGATATGGAAGTTTACAGGATTCAGAGTAGTTGCTTCATTTATTGCTATCTATATTACGTTCTCTATTTTAGTTATTGGTTCGGCGTGTTATGAGTTTTATTTAGACTTATGTATTTCTGATTAATTTAGTCAATTGGATTGGCGGTATTGGATTTTTACCCGGTGGTTTATTCGGGGACTTTATTTATTTTCTTCAACTCCAAACTTTATATTGCGAATTCATTTATATTTGATACTGTGTATGGAATTAGTGTGGATTGGTTAATATTTTTGTATGTTAAAGGAAGAAAAAACTGACATTGCTTGCTAAAATAATTATGTGGTTAGTAATTACTCATGTTTTGAGAGTGATGTTAAAAATAATCGATATGAGACTACCGTTTTATTTAGGTAGAGGGATGGACACTCATTATTTTAATATGTTGGTTGTCAGAGATGGAATGAGAGCATCATGTTCTATAGTCTTGTAAGATATGTTTGGCTTACTATGATTTTAGCGTAGCGTGCTTTGATATAGAGCCCTATTTTAGGATTATTGCATTTATACTTATGAATTTTCTGTGGTTATATTCTTCTGCTATTATTTTGTATTTGATTGTGAAATTATACAAACTTTAATCTCGTTTCAGATACTGCCAAAGAGAACCCATCAGACGATAGCGAATGCTGGGGAGGAAGCCCCACAGGGAAACATTACAGGAACATAGGTGGCTAATATAGTGGCACATGCAGTAAATGTAGAAATGATCACAATGGCACATCACTTTTCCCAGGCCCCAGCCTCAACTGCAATCGACATTGGTCTTTAGACTAACCTGGGCCCGTCATCTTGGGAGCGAGTGAGGAAGGCCTTTTAGAAAGGGAATCCACCAAAGTATCAGGGCGATACAGATGTGGTGGAAATCGCCTAGTGGAAGAAGGACATTAGATTCCATGTTCTCCTTATGGAGTGCAGTGAACCCAAGAGACATTTATTCAACTTTTAAGATAGTAGGTGCAGCACTAAAGTGGTGGAAGTTGATTACCATGATCGAAAATTGAAATTTTATGACTATGGAAGAGTTCTAAGTGCGGTTTGACTACAAGCATTTTCTGTCAGCTATCCAGACAGCGATATGGTGGAAATTTTAGGATGATACTCAGGGAGATAGGTCAGTGGTTGAATACGAGGATTATTTTACTTCTTTTACCAACTTTGTGCCCGATGAGGTGAAGACGGAGGAGAAGAATAAAATACTAAAATTCATGGATGGAGTCACTTAGAGGATCAGGCAACACTTTCTTTGTAAGTCAACATTAACCACCTATTCTCAGGTCGTTAATAACACACTAATTAACTTCTAGGACCATCTCTTCAATCTGAAGGGAAGCAAGAGATTGGGATATACTAGTCAGGCAGGTAGAGTGGGGCGAAATGGTGCCGATGGAGTACCGCAGCAACATACGGGCAAGTAGCAAGAAGGGGATTCCTAACAGGGGATCTGGGTAAGAGGTTTCAGTCGAGAGGTTTTTAACTAGAGGGTCGTGGGTTGGACAGGGCCTGCAAGTCCCTCACTATCGGCACCAGCTGTAGCAACTTATTCCATATGGTTTCCAGGGGTAAGGGAACAATGAGAGAGACCAGTAGCTCAGAGGCCATCAGGGCTAACATCCAGGATAGCCTTGACAGGGCCACCAGGTCCAAAGACAGGAAGACTTCACCAACTGATGCTTTATTTGTGATGAGATGGGCCACAGAAAGAGGGATTGCCCCCAGCCAGAGAGAGGGCCTCCGCAGGGTGCCCAGAAGAGACATCAGACATAGTTAACACTAGCAGATCCATCTCCATAGCCATAGGGGAAACTATAATATGGACGTTCCTATAATGTATGAGATGAATTCATACCACAGGCATAGAAGGTGTCACCAGCAGTTGAGTGTACGTTCTCTATTCATAGGCATATAGGTAGGTTGTCGTTTGATACGAGAGCTTACCACTCTTTCATAGCTACCAAATTTGGATGCACGATTTGCCTATTAGAGACAACTAATACTACTGTTATGTGTGTACACTCAATGTTGGGCAGTGGATCCCTTATACACTTCATTTATAGGGGAGTAGATATAAACTTTGGGAGATTATGTTTAGCGACCGACTTGCTTGTTTTGGATATGGTGGGATACGATGTCATTTTAGGTATGTACTGGTTGCAGGGTACCAGTCAATGGGGGATTGCTTCTATGGGACCATTGTTCTCTCTATCCTAAGACATGAGATGTTCCTTGTGGCAATGCCTCTTCCCAAGGGAGGGTTGATCATGCATCTTTATTATATTGAGGAGAAGACCTCACAGGAGGTGGTTATTTCCTTTGATTCGATTTTAATAGTGAAGGAGTTCACAGATCTTTTTCAAGAGATACTCGAGTTTCCACCTAGTCGAGAAGTATAATTTGTTATTGACTTAGCTCCTGTGACTAGGAAGATAACACAGGCACCGTATCGAATGGCCCCTTTAGAGATACGATAATTGAGAGATCAGATTTTGTAGCTCCTAGGACATGGCTTTATCAAGCAGAGAAAATCCCCGTGGGGTGCACTAGTATTATTTAAGAAGAAGATAAATGGGTCACTTTGTTTGTGTGTCGACTATAGGGAGTCGAATAAAGTCATAATTCGAAATAAGTATTCATTGCCTCGGATCGATGACTTGTTCAACTAGTTGAGAGGAACATCGTACTTCTTTAAGATAGACATGAGATCGGGGTATCATAAGGTGCGCATCAGAGAGGAGGACGTTCGTAAGACCGCATTCCTAATGCGATGTGGATCATATCAGTTTAGGGTGATGCAATTTGGACCGACTTATGTTCTAGAAGTGTTCATGGATCTCACAAACATGGTGTCCAATGACTTTTTAGACCAGTTTGTGATAGTTTTCATAGTTGATATTCTAGTATATTCTTGGATGGAAGTAGAGCATGCATAGGACCATCAGTTATACACCAAGTTTCAGATGTATAGATTCTGGCTAAGGGAGTCATAGTTTATGGGCAATATTGTATCGGACAGAGGGATTTCTTTGGATCCGAGTAAAGTATCAGCGATGAGGGAGTGGGGATATCCCACGACACCAATGAAGATTCAGATTTCTTTGGGGTTGGCCGGGTATTATCATCGCTTCATAAAGGGATTTTAAAATATTGCGGGTCCACTGACAAATCTTACTCGTAATGGGGTACCATTTGTTTGGAATGCGTATTGTAAGTTATCTTTTGAAGAGCTAAAGGAAAATTTGACTTCAGCGCCCGTGCTTGCTCTGTCTAGGGGAGGAGTGGAGAATAGTGTTTTCATAGTTACGTCTCTATAGTGACTTGTGGATGTAATATAGTAGGAGGATTGAGCTATATCCTATGCCTCTCTCAAGCTTAAGCCCCACGAGAGGAATTACCCGACACATTACCTGGAGTTAGTAGTGGTTGGGTTTGTCTTGAGGATTTCGAGGCACTACCTTTTAGGCGACTGGTTCCTTCTACTCACGGTCCATAAGTCGCTATAGTATATGTTAATGCAGAAGGATCTTAATATGTGACAAAGGAAATGGTTGGAGTTCGTGAGGGATTAACAATTTGAAATTCAATATCATCTTGGGAAGGCTAACATGAAAGCAGACGCGTTGAGTTTATAGCTAACGGGGGAGATACCGAAGGTTTGGAAGGAGAAGTGGGAAGAGTATCAGCATGATGATGAGGTCGCTAGAGCATGTATGTCAGTATTGGCTTTCACTCCCGAGATCATTATAAGGTGGTGAAAGTGATAAGCACCCAAAAGTGTCTATTTATACTCTAAATATGTGCATTTTAGTCGCTAGATCTCAATAAAAATGGTATTATGTTCGCATTTATCTATATCATAGGTCAATCGGCTGTCGCAACATCATATTGTGCTAATTCGACATAATTGTGACAAAGTAATGGTCACAAGCGTGGAATGAAGAAAATCAAAGCACCGTAAAGACAGATGTCCCTATTTAATCTTGCCCAGATGATTTCCGATGTCCTAAGCACTATTACGCGCCAAACCTAAGCCTAAACCGAGCCCACCCCATCACTCGAGCCTTGTGTGTGTTTAGTTTGTATTTTTATTATTTTTTAGAATTTTATTTGAGTCGTATATAATTTTTAGGATTTTTACATTTTATTTGCGTGCATATTGTTGTAAATATTATGGTCGTTTACTGTGTGCCGAGTGTTTTTTATTTTTATGCAAATATTATAATCATGTTTATTTTAGTTATTTTTTCTTTACTTTTTTAGTTTTTAATTTTATTAGGTTGGTTTTACTATTTTTATTTTATTTTGAGTCTTTTATTAACAGGTTTGAACTTTATTTTATTTCAAGATTTTATTTTTTAGCATTAATTTTATTTATTTTATATTTTATTTAAGTATTAGTTCTATTTTTAGGTGTATGTATTTGATTAGGTCTTCATTATTTCATTCATTTTTAGCTTTTAGTTAGTTTGATTTTATTATTATTTTAGTCTTTTATTTTTAGATTAGGATTTTTTTTTTATGTTTTAATAAATTTTAATTTTTAATCTTAGATTTTTTTTAGGTTATAAATATTTTATTAATTTCTATTTTATTTTATTTTGTTTTGTTTTTTTCTACAATCTAAATACACATCATAGCTTTAACCCGTTTTACCCGATAAAAATTCGGCACTTCTGCCCAACTTAATGCCGTCGAACTCCAAAATTCAGTCATTACTCCATGGAAGGATAGCCAAACCTCCGGACATCAATAACATAACATACCAAAGTCCCCTCCATTAAACCCGACCTCAAGACCCACACCAAAAGACCGAAGTCAAACCCACTTTCCCTATTACCAAACCCGCCAGAGATACCCACTTCAAAGCCAATCTCTGGTGACCATAAAACCCATTAACCACTCCTCGCCTGCTTCGGACCTGCTAAACCCGGATTCATCGAAACTGGAGCTACCCCATACCAACAACAAGGGTTAACCTAAAACCATCCTGTTCAACCACCTTATATAATGGTAATACTCGACCCACCTACCAATTAATCGACACCCCATTTTCTCTCACCTGTCATTCCTACAAACTAGGAACAAACCGAAGCCAATTCCAAAATACTCCATGTGCCTATCCAAATATTCCTTTTTTTTTGGTAAGGAGTGTAATCCCCGGGCCAGCTTACGCGCACCTCGAGACTAATCCCTTCGCCCCGAACAAGTCTTTCGAAATAGGAAGTGTGGAATCAAACATAAACAACCTGCGGTTCGTGGTCCTTGCGGTGACTCGAACTGGCGGCCTCTGGGGAGCATACCTAAGGCCTGACCAGCTGAGCTAAGCTACTGCTCAGGTTCAAATATCTCTCAAACCAACTTCGTGGACAATAAAAAAGAACGGATGACAACTCATTAAAAGGGGACTCTCACACATAAAGGGTGAGCTTGGACTGCATTATTTGCAATACCATTTTTTTTACAGTTAGGAATACAAAAATAGGCTTAGAAAAATATCAAAAAAAAAAGTTTAGTTTAGAACAATTGTTAGGTTTAATTTTTATTTATTTTTATTGTAATCAAGTACTGATATTGTGAAGATGTAGAACGCATGTCAAGACGCATATCAAGAACGTGATTCGACAGAAAAATTTCCGTATCGTATTTCCTTTTCTCGTTTCATTTTATATTATTGTTGAAATGTTTTTTGTTGTTGTTTTATTTTCTTAAATGAGAATGATAGGCTAATCACCCCATTTAAGGGGTGGGATGAAATCGCCTAGGATGTTCATTTAATTTATTAGTTGAATTGATTGTTATATTTATAGAAAATTCAATTTTAATCATCACAAATTAATTTACGCATCAAGAGAGAGTAAATTAATTTAGTTTTAATATTTGATTTTGGAATCGAACTATTGATAGGTTTTTCCTAAAATTTGAATATTAATTTGATGTTGAAATTCGAGGAAAAATACAATTTTTATTAAATTGATCTTAGCCGATTGTTTATTAAAAAGAGTATAAATCATATATATTCAGAGTGTGACATTTTTAAATAGTTTTCTGAAAAGATATTATTCATATATAAATGTACGAGACATAGATTATGAATTTAATATTATCTCGAAATATATCAATTCAATTAATTAAGAAATTAAACTAATTGATCAAGCGGTGTAATCACATCTCTTCTATCTTCTCACATTTCTCACACTCAGTTACGTGTAGTTTATTTCATTTGATCACTTTAGATTTTAACATTTTTATTCTCCCTTGATATTGTTTTTAAAAATACATATAAAAAAAGTTTTAATAAAAAAATCAAAATTACAAGCATTCACATTATTTGTTTTCCACTTGAAAGTTGGATTGATACCCTTACTTACCACAATACGAGTTATTTAACAAGTTTGGTAGGTATTTAAGAGATTTTGAGACTTGGATTTTGGTGACAACCACGTAGACACATAAAAAGCAAGTTACAAAATGATGAGCTATCAGAAAGCACAGGTTGAGGGTCATTTTTGTCAGGATAGGGTGCATCAGATGTTAGCAGATGGGCAGAGTCCTACTCGATCACTTATGTAGGAGGCATACGCTTCAACGGGAGACTGATTATTTCGAATGATGAGGATTTAAGACACACAGTGATGACCAAGTCTCATGAGTCGAGGTTTTCGGTACATCCTGGTGGTGATAAGATGTACCAGTATATGTGTAAACAGTACTGGAAGTCAGGGATGAAGAAGGATATAGCAGAGTTTGTTTCGAAATACACTACCTGTCATTTAGTAAAGATAGACTACTAGAGACCTAAATGGATGTTGCAGCCATTGGAGGTTCTAGTCTAGATGAGGGAGATCATCTCAATGGACTTTATCACTGGGTTATTGACGTCACAATGGGGTCACGATTCCATCTGGGTTATTGTGGACTGCCTTACTAAGGTGGCCCACTTACTCCCAGTTCGTACGGATATTGAGATGAAATGGTATGCCCAACTGTTTATTACCGAGATAGTGAGTTTATATGTGGTACCGATTAATATTGTGTTGGACAGAGACAAGATTTTTGTGTCTCACTTTTGGCACAACTTTTAGGAAGCGATGGGCACTGATTTACGATTGAATATGACGTACCATTCACAGACAGATGGGCAGACTGAGCAAGTTAATCAGATGTTAGAGGACATGCTCACGATATGTATACTTGATTTTAGGGGAGGTTGGTATCATTACCTTCCACTAGTGGAGTTCGCTTATAACAACTCATACCAGTACACCATTGACATGGCATCGTTTGAGGCACTTTGTGGATGGCCTTGTCGTTCGTCCACTTGTTGGTTAGAGTTAAGGGACAACAAGCTATTAGGACTAAAGATGATTTAGGACACTACTGTCAAGATTGAGAACGTTCGGGGATGTATACGGATAACCCAAGATAGGCTGATGATTTATGTTGATACCGAATGGAGACATATAAAACTAGAGATTGAGGATAGGGTTCTTGGTATGCGTGTCTCCCATGAAGGGATTCGTGATGTTCGGGAATAAAGGGAAGCTAGCACCGAGGTATGTAGGGCTTTTCCTGGTCACTGAGAGAGTAAGGCCAGTTGCTTATAGGTTGGGGTTACTGGAGCATATACAGAGGATTCACGACGTGTTCATGTTTCATCGCTGAATAAATATCAGAGGAGTGAGTGGTATTTTTGGCACATCTTATGGGAGGAGATTGATTTTTAGCTAAACATCTCATACAGTGAGAGACCGATTGCTATTCTTAATCGTAGTGAGAGTAAGTTATGATCTAATGTGATGCCCCTAGTTCGAGTGCAGTGGGGACACCATAATGTAGATGAGTTGACGTGGGAATAAGAGGATGCTATGAGATAGCAGTATTCAGAGCTTTTCATCGAAGTTACGTTCAAATTTCGGGGACGAAATTCTTTTGCAAGGGGGAAGTCTGTAACACCCCATATTTTTATATAATTATTTCTAGCCTTTTGACTTACATGCGTACTGTAATTTAATATGAAATATTGTGATATTTATAAATATTAATTTGTGGGAATAAAATTGATATTTATGTGGAAATAAAATTTACAAAGTGTGATTAAGTAAATTAAATTCAATAAATTCTTAGACATCGTAGTGGGTAATAACGACGGGGATTAATGCTATCTCAATCGGGGCATACAGGTAGACTACTTTTGGACTAATATAGGATATTTATGTTTGGTGACTCAAATGGTGATTTCAAGTGCAGGGTTGATCCGGAATGGGTCGAAACAGTTAAATATTGTGTCCCAAGGGCTTTTTAGACTAGTCGAGATCCATTTGGGGGAGTTTAAGTCATTTTACATTAAGGGGTAAATCTAAATTCGGGATTGAGAGGTTTAAATACGAGCTAAGGTTAGGAGGCAAACACCTTATACAATCTAAACATCTGAGAGTCTTTTGGTGACAAACGAGGGAGGAAGAACACAAGGAAGTTTGGAAAAGGCAAAATTATGATGAATTTGGAGGCCCCAACTGTGAGATTCTTGACTGGATTCAACCCTACTACGAGGAGGAGACTAATACTTAATCATCATTCCATAAAAGTGTATAACTTGTTTGTTAATTTTGCATTGTTTGGATTTATATCAAAATTGAATAAAACAGATTTTTGGATGCGAATTCACATGTAAAACGGGTTTTAGGAGAAGATTTACGTGAACTATGTGATGAAAATAATGCTGATTTCTATGAACTAATCTTGATTTTTTGCGAGATTTAATACTTATGATAATTTGATTTGTGTGAAAAATAATGTGGGGAATTAAAACAATTATAGAATTAACTAAAGGAGGAAGAAATCTGAAATCTAGATGATATCATTGAATATGTTGAATAAATGAAATTGGGATTATGATTATGAAATTTATGAATCTTAAGATGGATTTAGATTAGATTTTATGTATGGAGGCCTTGGGATACTAGAAATATTATTGGGGTTGTGAAGGTTTTAGAATTTAATGTTGTGAAATAAAAAAAAATCGTCACTTTGGTTGAAGAATTGGGCTCCTGTCAAGAATTGAATCGATT
The DNA here is from genome assembly GCA_949130495.1 of Sambucus nigra. NCBI lineage: Eukaryota > Viridiplantae > Streptophyta > Magnoliopsida > Dipsacales > Adoxaceae > Sambucus > Sambucus nigra. The sequence continues at coordinate 237,015 of CASBWL010000038.1, forward strand.
TGACATTTATAGGAAAATTGATTTGGCTATGAACCCGAATAGATTCAGACCTCCTTTCAGGGACAGTCAAGTATTTTAATGTAATTCGAGGGACTTTGGGGAATTGTAAATTGTAGTAGGTCCCTAGGATGTTGTAAGACTTTTGAAAATTTTATAAATAGTATATGATCCCGAGTGTGGGAGATTAGACTCGAATTATAGTTATGAGTGTTTAGGAGGGTTAACACTCGGAATATAAGATATGGATTTGGGGATTTAAGAATTCGGGTATTATCGTTATTCACAGGCTGGGTCGGGAAGTCCGGGTGTTTCAAAAATGTTATGTAACGAGACTTAATTTAATTAGTGAATAATTAAATACCCATGAGTCAGGGACAAACTTAGGAGTTATAGGCTAGTGCTTCGGGTGTTAGGTATGGATTAGCCGGAATTGGTAAATATATGTACAATTATAAGGAGAGTATATATGTAAGAGTATAAATATATATGTGCATGATATTTATGTGAAACATACCCATCCTAACGGATATGCTATTGGTGGAGGTTGCGTGTCATGGGCGGTCACTCTGGTGAATCCCAGTAAAGGTAGTATTCTTTTCCTTGGGTCATAGGTCTATGAATGCCCACGTTGTGTAGGGTTGGAGTCCCGTAGAATAATGGGGTAATGTTATGACTATGGACATAAGTCCATGACCACCTCTGTTACATTTTTAGGTTCGGTGGTGAGATTCCGACCCAATTCCTAGGTTGTGGTGGACTCCCTAGAGCTTAATAGCATGCTAGCGATATTTTATCCAACGAGGTAAAGCTAGGAGGGATAGCGGTTACATACATATAGTGAGCGATATATGTGTTTATATGCATTTGATATATTTTGATTGTACGTATATAAAGAGTAGATAATTATATAGAGGAACAAGACATTAATTTATGAATATTATTTATAACTGGAGTAAGGTTATGAGAATTAATAGTAATGAGATAATGGTTCATTAATTTTAGCAGAGAAGTAAGCTAATTAATAAACCATTAATAAACAGTATTCGTAGCAGGAGAATACATTACATTATGAATAGTGAGGAGACTAGTCAGATGGGGTAGCATGACCAGGCGGGTTATGAGTATACGTTATGTGCGCACATTAGATAAGGGACGAGGATTATCTCATGTGAGTGCGCTATCAGTTTAAAAATGAAAATGGCTTTACATTTTGAATACTAAAACTTATACACTTTCTAATTATTTTTCAAAGGTTTTGAGCTTTGACCCTTGTAAAATATTTTCAAATACTTTTAGGTGTCCAACCACAGGGACGCCAAGGATGATTATTCTTTCGAGGGACACGTAGTTGCAGCTGATGTGGAGGCTTAACAGATTCAGATTAGCCGCTTCATTTATTGCTGTTTAGATTAGGTTCTCTATTTCAGTTGTTGGTTGGGGGGCCTTTTGCCCATTTTATTCAAACTTATGTATTTTTCATTATTTTAGTCAGTTGGATCGGATGTATTGGATTTTTACCTGGTGGTTTACTTGGGCACTTTATTTATTTATCTCATCTCTAAACTTTGTATCGCGATTTTGTTTATATTAGTTACTATGTATGGAATTATTGTGGATGGGTTAATATTGTTGAACGTTAATGGAAGATAAAAATTAACACTGCATATTAAATTAATTAGGTGGTTAGTAATTAATAATATTTCAACAGTGATGCTAAGAATGAGCAATATGAGATTGCGTTTTATTTTGATAGAGGGCTGAACACCCATTATTTTAATAGGTGGAGTGTCACAGATATTCGTCATAATCATTACATTATGCATGCTAAAAATAAGGATCGTCAAATTAAGATAAAGTTATAGCCTCGAAAGAGTTGAAGGAGCCATTGAATCTTAAGATAAAATTGTGGATGTAAGATGTTGAACTTATTAATGACAGGAGAATTCCACCACCACCTTTCACACTAAGAAAGTAAGATAAATAAGCCTTTTTTCATACTTGGAAAAAGTTTCAACTACCAATATGATTTTCAACCAATTTTAATAATAATGTTAACCTTATTCCTCCTCGATTTACCAATCTTGAGTATCATGATTATTATGTCATTATGCTTCCTGCGTTGCTTATGTATTCATTTCCAAATCATAACTCTTTGTTTAAATCCATACAATGGATAAGCATATTCTTTAACTTGTTACGTGCAAAATTGAGTTTTATGGAAGATCTTTTGAAGGAAAAACAAGCATTGGTAGAGGCCTTTTATGTCCTTAAAATTTACTTTCCACCTACCTTTTTTATGATCATGATCCACATCATGAAACATTTAGTCGATAAATCATTAAAACTTGGTCCACCTAGTTATCATGCGATGTGGTTATTTTAGAGATAAATGGAAAGATGCAAAAAGTAGTCACAAAAAAATAGGAACATTGAAGGGATCATTGCTAATGCATATTTATTACGTTATCTTCTTTTGTATGCCATGGAATACTTGTCAAATAGAGGTAAGGGAACTCATAAGAGAAACCTTGAGTATTTTCTTGATGATGAGTTTGATGACTCAATGTGTCAACAAGCATTAGCTAAAGATAAAGAATTGACCCTAAATAATGTGTAGTATGAGCAAGTACGAAGATGGGTTTAATTTTAATACCACATTGTTGATAAGTGGAGAAGGTAAACATGTAACCCTTTATTAATTCATATTATTTGATTGTAATGGAAAATTGCTTAATGCCGAAATTCATTACTTGTAGCAAATTTGGGTTAACTGGGAATACGTCGATGAATATAATTGATGATTTCATCCCTTGGCTAAGGAGTGAGGAAAGTATAAATTTATACATGTACTTGTTTTTTTATTGTGATTTTCTTTCTATAAAAATATAAAAATTATTCATTACCTTAAAAGGCCTTAAGATCCAATGATATAGGAATTTTTCCCTATGTCGATGGCCCACTCTATTAGGTTACTAGCTGTAATAAGTTCCAACTCCATGGTTATACCTTTTGTACTTCTACACATGAAGAAAATAAAAACTTTACGAATAGTGGTATATCCATGAACACTACACCAAAAATAGCAATATAGCACGGTTTAAAACTGTGCCAGATCAAATTTGGCACAGTTTTGAACTGTACCAAAATCGCGTGTTCCAAACTGACATTTTTTTTCCTGGCTCGTTTTAAAAGTGTGCCATATTCTGCCATAGAGGTTCACTTCTGGCACAATTTTAAACTGTTCCAGAATTTGATATTTCTGGCACACGTTTGGCATAGTTTCTAGCTGTGCCAGATTTAGTACATTTTGGTACACTTCTGGCACAGTCAAAACTGTGCCAAAATTTGGTTCGCTTTTGGCACGATTTTGAACTGTGTCAGATTTTCAAATTTTATTTAAAAAAAAATTAATTATAAATAATGTTCACAGATGAAGACAATTTTTATAGAAAACTCGAAGAGCCAAATTTTTTAAAACAAAAAGAAGAACAAGCAGACAAAAAATCCCCAAAATGAAAATAATGAAAGAACCTAAGCCTTATAGAGATGGCTACAAGAAACTAAAGTCTTAGATTGAGTATTAAACCAATGATACCTAAGCCAAGGATAGTAAAAATAAATGAAAAGTGGGGATTTTTTGAGATGCAAATGAATTGGTTGCATATAAGGAGCACACGTAATAAAAAGGAAATCCAAATGTGGATTATAGATATCCGTTGGTAAAAAATGGACTGAGATGATGAGAGATAATGTAAAAATGGAAAAGATTCTTCTTTAAAATGAATATATCTATAGATGTAGATACGACCAGTCGGATCAAGACACTTGAAACCACTACACCAAACTGGTCGAATTGACACCCTTCAAGCGGCAAGCCTTGTCACGATCATTGACCGTGACAAAGCCGTGACAAGTACATTTGTCACGGACTTGTCGCGGTAAATGACCGTGACAATCCTAATAACTTGTCATGATCATGGACCGTGATATGTCCATGACAATTCTGTCAGTAAAAAACCCTTCCCTTTTCTTTTTTTCCACCGATTTTTATTCCCTCTATTTCTCTCTTTCTCTACCATTTTGGTACGTTTTCTCTCTATAATTCTCTTCCATTTGTGTATATGTGTGTGTATACGTGCGTGTGTGTGGTGTATATATGCGTGTGAGGGGGGAGGGAGGGGGTGTGTATGTGCATGTTTGCATGTGTGTGTGTGTATATATATATATATGTGTGTGTGTGTGTGTGTGCGTGTGTGTATATATATATATATATATATATATGTGTGTGTGTGTGTGTGTGTGTATATATATATGTATATATATATATATCTGTGTGTGTGTGTGTATGTGCATGTGTATATATGTGTGTGTGTGTGCGTGTGTGGTGGGCAGGGCTGGGGGGTGGAGGGCAGGGTGGGTGGGTCTATGTGGGGGAGGGGGGGGGGGCGCAAATGGGGCGGGGGGGACTTGTTAATTTTTTTTTAATTAAATTTTTATTGGTTTATTCGATATTGCCCCTCATATTCAAGTAGTTCCCCTTGTAAAAGAATTGATTGATTAAATATTGATTTGTTGTTAATTTTTTTAGTAAATTAATAATTAGTGCCCATTTCATATGCAAGTAGGATTGCCCCTTATTGTAAATTAGTAAATTAATAATTTTATACTTTGTGACACCCCGCCTAATTAAATACCGGGCGATCACTCCTTTATTAAATTAAATCAAGGTGAACAGTTGGTTCATTCTCAGCATCACTGTCGATAAAAATAAATTTTCCAATTTAACACCCTAAATAATTAAGCTAAGTGTCAAAAACATTTTCATACAAACTTTCCAAATTTTAATTAAAGAAAAAGATTTATTTATTTAAAACAAGATTTCTACAATTAAGAATCACACCACGATAAACCAAATAATATAATACATCCGTCAATCGAATGTCAACATATGAAAACTAAAATCACAAATCCATACTGAATAAATCCCATAGAACAATACTGGAAATAACTGAAATATAAATGTCACAATAACAAATGAAATAGTGGAAAGGGCGACACATGCCCAATAAATAAGAATGCTAGGAATGGAGTCAATAAAGGAAGCCGTCTACGCAAGTGACCTGCAACTCCCACCTAAGCTGCAGCACGTTCCTCTCAAGGGATCCTAAGCAAGACGCCCCTGTGGCTAGGCACCTGAAAAATATACATATATATACAAGAGAGAGAGAAAAAGAAACGGGTCAGAGCCCGAAAGTGTGTTTGATTTAAAATACGTTTAGCAAGTATTTAAATTGATACAGGCCAATACAACAACATATTAGTGCGTCACTCTCTTGAGAAATACTCACCTCTCTTCTAATGTGCACACCTATCGCACTAACCTTCCCAACGGTTTTTGTTTTATCAATTCTCGAACTAGTCTTTCTAAAAGATTTAACTTATCTTAGATTACTCGTAAGATTTAAAATTCACAATTCCATTTTAAAAAGGATGTTCCAATTTGTAACCAAAGTTCTCCATTTTTAACTTTATAAAATCAATAAAGTTTTCCAGTGACATATTATACTTTCTTAAAACAAGTATTTATAATTTGAGTCAACAATCATGTCCTACTTATCAAATCCCAGTAGGCAGTTCCAAATTTCATAATCTCAAATATATATTAACTACTCGTATAATATATATATATATATATATATATATATATATATATATATATATATATCAGCACCCCGAATAAAACTATGGTGCGTGCATACTTCCACTATCCAAACCCCATACCACTCAAATTAAGGGGAATACAATTTCGGAATCACTCTCGAATTGTATTAACACATACACAAATAATATCGAGGCGAAGCATAGATTCCAAGTCTCTAAGAGGATGGCACATACTCGCGTCTCTTAGGACCGTCTGAACTATCAATTCGATAGCCTGTATCAAGGATATCTATCTTCTAGGGTACAAGTCAATATCCCCATAAAGTTCCCATCGAGATAAGACTGTCCCAGCGCGGTAACCTCAAGGATAGCAAGTAGCGCGGTATGTTTTTCACATGTATATAATATATGTACACACAATCATATAAATATTCCACTTTATCATATTAATATAGGTTCTTCTCGTCACCCATAATTATATCATTTCCTTAATCTCACATTTATAGAATTACGTATAAGGTTTCATTCCTAACCTTAACTCGAAGGGTTTTCTCACTTATTACCTAACAATCGTGGGCTATATCCTCATAAATCTGAAATTCAGTAAGTGTTTTTATTAGGTTCCAACGTAACTCTCTTACGCACCTCACCCTTTAAATTTATAAGTTTACCAACCTTAAAGTAAATGTCCCATCAATACCATTCCTGTTGAAGATTAAAGGTCCCAACATTCATTCATATGCCCTACTGGTCCTCAATGTCTCCCAAATCAATTTATCAAGAATGCCCAAGAATTATATCACGGCAATATGAATTTAACTCATTTAAAGAGGGAATTAGGAGTCTGCCAGGAGGGGTCGATCGATCGAAGCTTGGGGCTCGATCGATCGAACCTTCGATCGATCGAAGCTCTAGGCTCGATCGATCGATCAAGCAGGTCTGGGAAAAATTCTGCAGAGTGCAGTTACGGGTTTCATCACCAAAATTACACCAAATCCATATTTTCAAGTTCCAATCGTCCCAGAATTCTACTACTAACATTATAACAATATACTAGATGATTCTAAGGTAAGGCATGTACATATTCATCATTTAAACATGGATTTTCAACCTAAAATTATGTCCAATTATCAAGAACCCTAGAATTTTCTTAAACAGATTTCTAATGAATCTTTCTCCAGAATTTCTTTCTTATGATCACCAGAATTTCGTGGTTTATTACCTCTACATGGCAAGGGTTTCCAGAATCAACATATACATCAATACTACATGGATTTTCCTATCAAAAATTGGGTTTTCTTCCATAGTTTTCATCACAAATCATTCCTAAACTAATATGAAGATTGCATCAACGAAAATAGCAAGTTAAACACTTGCCTGGGATTTTTGGTATTCCGATTCACGGCTGATTTTGGTATGGCTGCGTTCCTTGTCTCGCAATCTACGCGATGGTGGTGGCGGCGGTGTAAACCGGTGACTTTTTGGCCTTGAATTGCCTTGGAGCTCTCTCCTCTCTTCTCCAATGGACGTCACTTGATTTCTGGATATTCTAACCCTAAAGGCTAACCTAAATGGCTGATATAGGTTGCTGAAATTCGTGGGTTTAATTACCCAATTATGTAAAATGACTAAAATGCCCTCCCGGGGTACTATTTAGGCCTAAAAATGCCCCAAGACCCAAACTAAACCCCCGGGTACACTTTTCTGACTATCTCGACCCTTCCGGACGCGTTGGCGCACTCAAAACGACCATACGAACAACTTATAAAATATTCACTTTTTATATAACAAAATTAGTCCCGACGTGACACGGGCACGTCCCGACTTAAATTTCCGAAATAGTCATTTAATTCACTCATGACATTCAATATGACCAATATAATATATATTACTTTACTCATAAGTAATATTCAACAAATTTCCCATAATTACTAACTCTCGTCACGTTAATAATTATAACATAATTAATTTCCGGATTTTTATTAAATAAATCACTCTCGTTAAATTTAATAAATCCCCAAATTAATATAGCATGAAAATACGGGGTATTACATACTTCCCCCCTAATAACGGAATTTCGTCCCGAAATTCGGAAAATAAGGCATACCTGGTAAAAACAACTCTGGATATTTCTCGCGCATATCTGCCTCGCGCTCCCAAGTGGATTCCTCCACATTATGATGCTCCCACTGGACTCGCACAAGTGGAACTATCTTCGACCTCAATCTCCTCTCACTATAGTCTAGGATAGCCACCGGTCTCTCCTCGTAAGAGCTATCAGGCTGTAAGTCGATCTCATCTATCGCAATGTGAGTATGGGCCATATCATCCCGAAGATATCGTCTCAACGACGAGATGTGGAATACATCGTGGATGCGATGTAAATGTTCTGGCAATCCCAACCTGTATGCAACCGGCCCAATCCTTTCTATGATGGGAAATGGTCCTACATACCTCGGAGTCAACTTCCCCTTCTTCCCGAACCTCATCACTCCCTTCATAGGAGATACACGGAATAACACTTGATCTCCCACATTAAACTCCCGGAAGAACCGTTTCGCATCGGCGTAGCTCTTCTGCCTGTCCTGGGCTACCCGAATACGACTCCTGATTATCTCAATCCTCGCGGAGGTCTCCTGAATCACTTCTGGCCCTAGCAACTTGTTATCCCCAACCTCGAGCCAACAAGTTGGAGAACGACAAGGCCTTCCATACAAAGCCTCAAATGGAGCCATACCGATCGTAAACTGATAAGAGTTATTATAAGCAAACTCTACCAGTGGAAGATGTGGCTCCCATCCTCCCCCAAAATCGAGAACACACATGCGTAGCATATCCTCTAACATCTGATTAGTACGCTCTATCTGTCCGTCTGTCTGTGGGTGGTAAGCCGAACTCAACCTCAACTCAGTACCCATAGCCTCCTGAAAGCTTTCCCAGAAACGTGACACAAAAATCTTGTCTCTATCTGACACAATATTCAGGGGAACCCCGTGTAATCTGACAATCTCAGCAATGAACAACTGAGCATACTGACCCATAGTATAATCTGTACGCAGTGGCAGAAAATGAGCCACCTTGGTCAAGCGGTCTACAATCACCAAGATAGAATCGTGGCCCCGCTGTGATGTAGGCAACCCTGTAATGAAATCCATGGAAATACTCTCCCACTTCCACGCGGGTACTTCCAATGGATGTAGCAATCCTGACGATTTCTGGTGGTCCACCTTTACCAGCTGGCAGGTAGAACACTTGGACACAAACTCAGCAATGTTCTTCTTCATCCCGCTCCACCAGTACTGTCGTCTCATGTCCTGGTACATCTTATCGCCTCCCGGATGTACTGCAAATCGGGACCCATGAGAATGAGTCATCACTTCATGACGTAACTCTGCTCCTTCTGGAACCACCAATCTCCCATTAAACCGCAAACCTCCATCAGAACTAATAGAATAGGACTCAGCACCCTCGGCTAGAAGTCGCACAATCTTCTCCTGGAAAAACGGGTCTGTGGTCTGTGCCTATATCACCCTCGTAACAATCTCGGGCGTGACTGACATAACGGATATGAAAGAACGGGCTACTGCGTCCTGGTGACCCAAATCCTTCCACTTTGCTTTCCAGATGTCCGCTATATCGTCTATTGGTCTATGGCTCAACGCATCAGCAACTACATTGGCCTTCCCCGGATGATACTGTATTTCGAACTGATAGTCTTTCACAAACTCTAACCACCTGCGCTGACGCATATTCAGCTCTCGCTGAGTGAACAGGTACTGCAGTGACTTATGGTCTGTGAACAAACGGAATTTCTCACCCAATAAGTAGTGCCTCCAAATCCTCAATGCAAAGATGACCGCTGCTAACTCCAGGTCATGGGTGGGGTAATTCTACTCATGCGGCTTAAGCTTGCGGGAAGCAAAAGCTATAGCCTTCTCCTCCTGCTAGAGTACACCTCCAAGTCCCCGTAAAGACGCATCGGTATAAACTAGGTACTCCACACCCGGTTTCGGTAAGGCAAGGACTGGTGCTGAAGTAAGCTTGTCTTTCATCTCGTCGAAAGCCAACTGACAAGCGTCATCCCAAACGTATGGTACCCCCTTGCGAGTCAGATTCGTCAATGGACCCACTATTTTGGAGAATCCCCGAATGAACCTCCTGTAGTATCCGGCTAATCCCAAGAAACTACGCACTTCTGTCGGTGTCGTGGGTTGTCCCCACTCCATCACCGCTGACACTTTGCTCGGGTCAACTGCAATCCCCTGCTCAGAAACAACATGGCCCAAGAACTGTACCTCTCGCAACCAGAATCCACACTTCTCGTACTTAGCATACAACTGATGCTCTCGTAGGGTCTGAAGAACCTGCCTCAAGTGCTCGGCATGCTCCTCCTCGGAGTGTGAATATATCAAGATGTCATCTATGAAGACGATGACAAACTGATCCAAGAACTCTTTGAATACTCGATTCATTAAGTCCATGAAAATGGCTGGAGCGTTTGTGAGTCCGAACGGCATCACCCTAAACTCATAGGACCCATATCTCGTCAAGAAGGCAGTCTTTGAAACATCCTGCTCTCTAATACGTAACTGATGGTACCCCGACCTCAGATCTATCTTTGAAAAGAAAGTTGCTCCCCTCAACTGGTCGAACAGATCATCGATTCGAGGTAACGGATACTTATTCCGTATCGTGACCTTGTTCAATTCCTGGTAGTCCACACACAATCTCAGTGAACCATCTCTCTTCTTCACAAACAAGACTGGAGCGCCCCAAGGTGAGGTACTCATACGGATGAAGCCCTGACCTAACAGCTGCTTTATCTGATCTCGTAGCTCTCGCATCTCTGCCAGAGCCATACGGTACGGTGCGCGTGCTATAGGTCTCGTATCTGGCAACAAATCTATAACAAAGTCTATCTCACGACTGGGCGGTAGGCCTGGTATCTCCTGAAACACATCGGAATACTCCCTAACAACTGGGATCGAATCCAAGGGAATCACAACCTCCTTAGAGGTATCCTCCTCTATGTAATACAAATGAGCGGTCGAACCTCCCTCTGGGTGAGGCATCGCTACTACAAACATCTCTTGCCCCGGAATGGCAAAAACAATGCTCCCACCGAAGCAATCAATCATGGCTCTATAAGCTGCGAGCCAGTCCATACCAATAATCACATCATGCTCGTGCATGTCTAAGACTAACATGTCTGCAGGTAATACCAAGCTACCAATCTCTACCCCCACTCCCCGGCAAATAAAGAAAATAAGTGACCCACTCCCTAGTGGTGAGTCGACACACGTCACGGTGCTCTCTGCTGTGGCTAGCAACCCTAAGGACTTTGCAAAATGTGTAGCTATAAAACAATGTGTTGCCCCCGTATCAAACAAAACTCGACCCATAGTACCATGGATAGGAAACATACCCTCAATCGCGGGTGGTGCCTGTGGAGCTGCTGCCTAGTGGACGTTATAGACACGTCCATACTGCAATTGCCCCTGCTGCACTGGAGCTGCTGGAATGGCTGGTAGGGCTGGCACCTGGGCTGGAGCTGGGAGGGCAGTTGGAAAAAGTGGTCTCTGCGGCTCATTACGGGCTGCTGCTGTGGGGCCCTATCGCCCTCTGGGCAATCCTGGCGCCTATGGCCATGTTTACCGCACCCAGAGCATCGGCCTTTGAAGTTACCGCCCCTCTGACCCTGCTGTCCACGGCCCTGCTGGCCGTTACCTCCACGCCACTGGCCCTGTTGGCCCTGATGTGCACGCTGTTGGCCTTGCTGGCCCTGCTGCTGTCCCTGTGGTCGGTGTTGGCCCTGCTCGCCCTGCTGATTAGGCTGGCCCTAATGGCCCTGCTTGAAACCCTCGAATCCCTGCCTAGAATCACCTAAACGGAATCTCTTAGTAGGGTCCCCCTGATGGGAACTCTGCTCGTGCTAACGAGTCTGTCCATGAGTTGGTGCCCCGCTGGCACTATTACCCCCGGTCCTGCCCTGCTGGCTGGACTCCCCTGCTCTCTTTCTTACCTGAAGATGGAAGCGGTGATCCTGGCAATGTAGTAACGTTGCATTGAGTACGTCAGTGAAAGTACTCAGGGATAAATTTCCAATAAGGTGCTGACGGATCCTCCAAGCTAACCCGTAGACAAACAGTAAAATCTTCTTGCTCTCAGTGGGTGCCTCATCCGGCACAATAGTGAGAAGTCTCGTGAACTCCTCCTCATATTCAGCTACAGTAAGGTTCTCCTGCTTCAGATTTAGTAATTTCCTCCTCATCTCAGTCTGCACTGCGGGTGGAAAGTACTTGCGGTCAAACCGCTCCCAGAACAACTGAATAGGGATCGTGTCCCTCTCCTCCAAAGTAGTAGTGGACTCCCACCACTTTTGCACGTCAGTGCACTCATACATACGGAGGTGCCGCTGGATGTCTTTCTTCCATTGACTGACTGTAACAATATCGGAGCTACCAGAAAACTCAGGGGGATGCGCTTTCTGAAAAGCATCCCGAACCCTCTCCCATGCGGATGGAAGCTGTGCTGGTACTGGCACCACTGCCTGAACCTGGGGTGGAGCCTGCTGAATCACCGCTATCGCGGCATTTACCGCCTCAGCAACAATGGCGGCTACTTCGTTTGCATTCATAGTACCCTGTGCCGGAGCGGCTGCCTGCTCCGCCTGGGCACGCCTATCTTTCGGAGCACGTCTCGGAGGCATCTGAAATGTGAACAAGTTTATTAGTCTACAGTTATTATCACATCTCAAATAGCTGAAGACTTAAACGTAAAAGCAAGAATACAACAATCCTAAAAATAGGGCTCTATAGCAATAAAGTTACGCTGAAAGAGAAATAAGCCGTACAAATCCTATGGACACTAGAACCTGATGCTCTGATACCACCTGTGACACCCCGCCTAATTAAATACCGGGCGATCACTCCTTTATTAAATTAAATCAAGGTGAACAGTTGGTTCATTCTCAGCATCACTGTCGATAAAAATAAATTTTCCAATTTAACACCCTAAATAATTAAGCTAAGTGTCAAAAACATTTTCATACAAACTTTCCAAATTTTAATTAAAGAAAAAGATTTATTTATTTAAAACAAGATTTCTACAATTAAGAATCACACCACGATAAACCAAATAATATAATACATCCGTCAATCGAATGTCAACATATGAAAACTAAAATCACAAATCCATACTGAATAAATCCCATAGAACAATACTGGAAATAACTGAAATATAAATGTCCCAATAACAAATGAAATAGTGGAAAGGGCGACACATGCCCAATAAATAATAATGCTAGGAATGGAGTCAATAAAGGAAGCCGTCTACGCAAGTGACCTGCAACTCCCACCTAAGCTGCAGCACATTCCTCTCAAGGGATCCTAAGCAAGACGCCCCTATGGCTGGGCACCTGAAAAATATACATATATATACAAGAGAGAGAGAAAAAGAAACGGGTCAGAGCCCGAAAGTGTGTTTGATTTAAAATACGTTTAGCAAGTATTTAAATTGATACAGGCCAATGCAACAACATATTAGTGCGTCACTCTCTTGAGAAATTCTCACCTCTCTTCTAATGTGCACACCTATCTCACTAACCTTCCCAACGGTTTTTGTTTTATCAATTCTCGAACTAGTCTTTCTAAAAGATTTAACTTATCTTAGATTACTCGTAAGATTTAAAATTCACAATTCCATTTTAAAAAGGATGTTCCAATTTGTAACCAAAGTTCTCCATTTTTAACTTTATAAAATCAATAAAGTTTTCCAGTGACATATTATACTTTCTTAAAACAAGTATTTATAATTTGAGTCAACAATCATGTCCTACTTATCAAATCCCAGTAGGCAGTTCCAAATTTCATAATCTCATATATATATATTAACTACTCGTATAATATATATATATATATATATATATCAGCACCCCGAATAAAACCATGGTGCATGCATACTTCCACTATCCAAACCCCATACCACTCAAATCAAGGGGAATACAATTTCGGAATCACTCTCGAATTGTATTAACACATACACAAACAATATCGAGGAAAAGCATAGATTCCAAGTCTCTAAGAGGATGGCACATACTCGCGTCTCTTAGGACCATCTGAACTATCAATTCGATAGCCTGTACCAAGGATATCTATCTTCTAGGGTACAAGTCAACATCCCCCATGAAGGTCCCATCGAGATAAGACTGTCCCAGCGCGGTAACCTCAAGGATAGCAAGTAGCGCGGTATGTTTTTCACATGTATATAATATATGTACACACAATCATATAAATATTCCACTTTATCATATTAATATAGGTTCTTCTCGTCACCCATAATTATACCATTTCCTTAATTTCACATTTATAGAATTACGTATAAGGTTTCATTCCTAACCTTAACTCGAAGGGTTTTCTCACTTATTACCTAACAATCGTGGGCTATATCCTCATAAATCTAAAATTCAGTAAGTGTTTTTATTAGGTTCCAACGTAACTCTCTTACGCACCTCACCCTTTAAATTTATAAGTTTACCAACCTTAAAGTAAATGTCCCATCAATACCATTCCCGTTGAAGATTAAAGGTCCCAACATTCATTCATATGCCCTACTGGTCCTCAATGTCTCCCAAATCAATTTATCAAGAATGCCCAAGAATTATATCACGACAATATGAATTTAACTCATTTAAAGAGGGAATTAGGAGTCTGCCAGGAGGGGTCGATTGATCGAAGCTTGGGGCTCGATCGATCGAAGCTCTAGGCTCGATCGATCGATCAAGCAGGTCTGGGAAAAATTCTGCAGAATGCAGTTACGGGTTTCATCACCAAAATTACACCAAATCCATATTTTCAAGTTCCAATCGTCCCAGAATTCTACTACTAACATTATAACAATATACTAGATGATTCTAACGTAAGGCATGTTCATATTCATCATTTAAAGATGGATTTTCAACCTAAAATTATGTCAAATTATCAAGAACCCTAGAATTTTCTTAAACAGATTTCTAATGAATCTTTCTCCAGAATTTCTTTCTTATGATCACCAGAATTTGGTGGTTTATTACCTATACATGGCAAGGGTTTCCAGAATCAACATATACATCAATACTGCATGGATTTTCCTATCAAAAATTGGGTTTTCTTCCATAGTTTTCATCACAAATCATTCCTAAACTAATATGAAGACTGCATCAATGAAAATAGCAAGTTAAACACTTGCCTGGGATTTTTGGTATTTTGATTCACGACTGATTTTGGTATGGCTGCGTTCCTTGTCTCGCGATCTACGCGATGGTGGTGGCGGCGGTGTAAACCGGTGACTTTTTGGCCTTGAACTCCCTTGGAGCACTCTCCTCTCTTCTCCAATGGCCGTCACTTGATTTCTGGATATTCTAACCCTAAAGGCTAACCTAAATGGCTGATATAGGTTGCTGAAATTCGTGGGTTTAATTGCCCAATTATGTAAAATTACTAAAATGCCCTCCCGGGGTACTATTTAGGCCAAAAAATGCCCCGAGACCCAAACTAAACCCCCGGGTACACTTTTCTGACTATCTCGACCCTTCCGGACGCGTTGGCGCACTCAAAACGACCATACGAACAACTTATAAAATATTCACTTTTTATATAACAAAATTAGTCCCGACATGACACGGGCACGTCCCGACTTAAATTTCCGAAATAGTCATTTAATTCACTCATGACATTCAATATGACCAATATAATATATATTACTTTACTCATAAGTAATATTCAACAAATTTCCCATAATTACTAACTCTCGTCACGTTAATAATTATAACATAATTAATTTCCGGATTTTTATTAAATAAATCACTCTCGTTAAATTTAATAAATCCCCAAATTAATATAGCATGAAAATACGGGGTATTACATACTTTAATTGAAGAAAATAATTAATTGAGTAGATGAATTAGAAGGATTACGGGATACACATTTATTGTTGCTATTGCAGTTGGATTATAGTGGATTGATGTTCGTTTGGTTAATTTTAGAAGTGGCATGACCACTGGATTATTGTCCATATGGGGGTAGGATTTTTCAACTTTTTTTTAAAATTACCTTTTATCACGAACAATACATATATAGTATGATAATTAAATGAAACATACTTGAAATTACATATAGTGCGCATAGATACTAGCCTTCTAGTTCTTATGCATACGCATTCAATAGCCCTTAGACTCATTCGAGAGTCATTACCCATGTAATGAGATCTCTAGAATTGTCCCGTTTGGACAGTTTGGGACTGCATAATTTCTACATAATAATATTCTTAGTGGCTTAAAGTTGTTATTTTTAGAGGATGTTCTGTAGCCATATCCTAATGTTCTATGGGTACATACTAGATTGGCAAGTGTGAGTGTTATTTCAATTGATAAATTGAAATAACACTCACACTTGCCAATCTATGTCGTGTACTTGGATAACTATGTGAATATGCTACCAAATTTTTCTCAAATTGTAATAATGTGCATGATTTCTTAAGTATAATAAAGAAATATGCGGTCTTGAATGGGATAGGACCACTCACCCTTTAGAGGAGATGTAGGAAATAGGAATTTCTATTATAAATTGAATTTGAACTTGAAATTTAAAAGTCAAATATAAATAAGACATAATTAAATGAAACATACTATAAATCTAAGTTTTGTTTATACTAATCCATGAATATACGCTTCTTACCTTTAATAGGTGATTAATTGTAGTAGTTGTTATGGGATATCCTAAATACAAAGAGTGGACGGGTGAGACAAATATAATGGGGGATGTGTTTTGTAGAGGTGCTAATGAATTTGTGAATTGCGCAAAGATATGACATAATGATGAAGAGTTTCCATATCCGTGTGGTAGGTGTTAGAATGGTAAGGTTTTTGAGTGGAAAACAGTTGAACTACATTTGTTAAGATGGGGTATGCAAGATATTTATCGATTTTGGAGTTTTCACGGTTAATTGAAAGTTCCTTTTGTCCCCGAATAACCTTCACACAACCTTCAACAATTAGGATAGATGTAGAAGGGGACGAAGTAGATCATAATATGCTAGAGGATTTAGTTGATGATGTGTATGGAGTTTATGAAGCAGAGGAGAATGAGGTTACTGATGATGTACAAGGTTCAGGTGCTCGTGAAGATATAAGGATAAACGTTGACAATGACTACCAAAGTTTAAAATTTAAGGCAACCCAACCATTATACTCTGGCTGTGAGAAAGATCAAATAACTTTACATGCCATGGTTGGTTTGCACAGTTTGAAGACGCAGTATGGTTTGTCTGGTAATAGCATGACAGTAATTCTGAATTGGGTGAAGGGCTTACTACCCAATGAGAATACGCTTCCAAATAGCTATCCTCTTATAAATAACAGTTTGAAAGATTTGAGAATTAAGTATAAATCGATTCATGATTGTGTGTATGATTGCATACTATATAGAAAGGATCATGAAAATCTCGATCATTGCCCGGTATGCGATGAACCTAGATATGTCCAATCTACTGGCAAGGAATGGACAAACTCAAAAGTGCCTCAAAAAGTGTTAAAATATTTTCCCGTTGGGCCTAGATAAATGAAGTATAAGGTGTAGTACATGGTTATTTGGGGTGTCCTATTTGTGGGAAGGAGACTGAATCTCTCTGTCTATCCTCTAGATCAGAAAATCTGTACCATTTCCATAGGAGGTTTTTACCCCCGACTCATAGTTTCAGATTTGAGAAAGGTTCCAATTTTTTATCGGCCGAGGTTGAACATAGGCTACCGCGGAGACAACTTTCAGGTTCAGAAATTGAAAGTAAATCTTCCGAATGTGGCCCTAATATGCCAGGTACAAATGTACAGGACTCGAACATTTCATACAAGGCTCTTACTTGCTTTCGAGCAAGTGCAAAAGATAAAAACATCATTGAAGCTGAAATGACTTACTATGGTGTAATTAGAAATATATTTGAATTGGATTATATAAGCTTCAAAAAGGTTTTATTTTACTGTGACTGGGTAAGAGTTGAGGATAAAAATGCTTGTAAAATTGATCCTGGTGACTTGTCCAAGTTGAAGAGCAATGACCACGTGAGTGATTATCTATTTATTTCTGCATTTCAAAAGGCCAACCAAGTGTTTTATCGGAATATATCAACAACGAGCCGTGGTCCATCGTCCTACATGCGCCAAAGCATCTAAATAGTAGTGTGGGTGACTTGGCTCCATTTTTTATGATAACCCGAATTTGAAATAATTTTTCAATTTGTAATAAATATTCCAATTTGTACTTTATCAATCCATTTTTAATTCTTTTAATTGATTTGCACTTTATCATTTTCACTCTTTTTATCTTTCTCTCTTTCCTTTGTATATGTATGTGTGTGTGTTGGGGGGCAATGTGTGTGTAGTGTTCGTGTGTGTGTGTGTGGGTAGTAGTGGTGGGGATGGGGATGTTTCGAATTTTTAGTAATTGTACATATTATGAGTTACATGTTGTTGTTTTGGAATTCAGAATTGAGGTGTTAAACAGTAATAATTCATTTGGATTTGTATTAATTGTACATATTTACATGTCTTCTTCTAATTCATTTGTATTTGTACTAATAACAATATTTTTTTACAAAAATGTCTCCTTCAGGTAAATGATGATGCTGATTATGATGATGACGTCAGGGCTCGGTGGTAGTGGAGGCGACGAGAGCTCCTCGGCCTCTAGGCCCCCAAATGGGGAAAATTGGAGATGGTCGTCGAGAACAAGACGAGGATATTAGCGAGATCCCTCGAGCTGGTAAAGACGATCATCGGCCTGGGGTACACTAATTGGAGGGAGGTGCCAAATGAGCTCAAGTTAGCTATTTGGGTGGCACTACAGGTAATGTATTTACATTTATATTTATATTAATATTTCAATTTCAATTTCAATTTCGATTTCGAATTCATTTTATATTTATATTTATATTTATATTTATATTTATATTTATATTTATATTTATATTTATATTTATATTTATATTTATACTTATATTTATATTTATATTTATATTTATATTTATATTTATTCGCAACTAACATTGTATTTGTTGGACAAGAACAATTCAGTCTAGATCCAAAGCTACGCGATTCCGTCTTAGAGCAGTTGAGGGAGAAAGACAAGACGTGGAAGAAAAATATGCAAACCCGGTACTTTGGGAAGACCCGAGAGTCCGTTATCCAAATGCGTTAATCCGTCCCACTGAAGGAGCCGATCTCATTGGCAAAATGGCAACAGTTCATTGACAATGAGATCGGGGAGAGACAATTGGCATCTCTCCAATCGGGGAGGGAAAATCGGGAAAAAAGATGGACGTACACTACTCCGGTCGAACGTCTTATGCTGAGGTGGAGCATAGGATGATGGTAAGATTTAATTTTTCTATAACTACAAAAATATATTATTTTGCATTATTTTACTTTGCGAGGCTGATACTAATTTTACTTTATTTTATTTCAAGGGACGGTTACTGTCCTTGGGGGTATGCCACATAGGCTCGATACTTATGTGGTTATTCGGATAAAGATGGACAAGGCTAACGAGGTGTCCCCGATTGTCGCGTCCATGATTGTAAGTAATTCGACAGTTTACTTTTTGTTAATTACGTTATAATTTTTTTATTTACTTATTTAACGAATCATGTGCTTTTTGTCGTTTCAGGCAAAGCTTAAGGAAGTGCATGAGTCACAGTCTGATGCTGACAAGGCACCTTTGTCCACAGACGCACTTAGCCAAGTGCTTGACACTGATCGCAAGGGGAGGAAAAGGGGGTGAGGTCGTGGGTGGCCAAATCTAGGATCATCGGATTGGAGATGAGCAACACTGGGTTGGCTCAAACGGTGGACTCGCATGACGCGAAGCTGTACCATTTGGAGGTGACCGTCCAAGATATGTTCTCATTCGTGAAGCGTTCGTTGGGAAAAAATTGTAAGGGGAAAAGGAAGGAGAAGGTGCTGGTGGAGGAGGAGGTGGAGAAGGAAGAAGATGTGGACCTCGCTATTTGATCACAACTTTGATGATCCAGTCCCCTATTTGGCTCCCTTCGACCGATCGATGTCGACACTTGGTTGGCCGAGCATGTTTATACATGACATATTTGATGGCCAGTAGATAGGGCGGGGGTTAAGGGACCCGAATACCGTCCAGGGTATGCCAGTTCATGGACGTTTTCTTCAAGACATCGAGACCAAGGGGCTCATCATCCATGTGATACTCGAGAAGGATAACTCTCCATTGTGGTTGCGCGAACAATGCGTCATGATGCATATTCAAGGGTATATCAATTTGTATATAATGTGGCCTAGTCACCTCCTCAAACCTACCCCAGACACGTAGTGACATTATTTGAATTGAATTATTTTAAGTTGTTACGTTTGAATTATATTTGGATTATATCATGATGCATATTGTTTTGAATGTATATTTGCAGTATCTCTATTTTATTTGGATATATGATGTTTGAACATGTAAAACGTTGCTATAATAGGTATCTGCTGGGCAGTGGCAGTGGCAGTGGCTATACTACCCAGCAGATTTTTTTCAATTCTGCCTAGAAGTGTCACGATCATTGACCGTGACAATTTTTTTATAAAATTTCACGGGTTTGTCATGGTTATTAACTGTGACTAAGCTTGTCAAGGTAATTGACCATGACATGGCTGTGTCAAGTCGAATGAACTTATCATGGTCAATGACTGTGACAAGTCCGTGACAACAAACGTTGTCACCCCCAGACTTATCACGGTCATTGACCTTGATAAGTTGGACTTGTCACGGTCAATGATCGTGACAATACGATAGAGTTGGTGTAGGTAACCTTTATGAGTTAGGTTGTACCTAAGAAAGGTACACTCTGTTGATCTGAATTGAAGCTTATGTTTGTTATAAGGCATAATATTTGGAAAATAAGAATAACCAAAAACTCGGAGCTAAGTGTAGTTTGGTTTTTAAATGGAATAAGACTTCTGGAGGGTTTTGACCATTAATAACAATAGAAGGAAGCCTATTTATGAGATATCCAGAGGCCCTAATAGCTTCATCCCATTATTTCAATGGAATAGATGCATGAGCTAAAAGTGTTAAAGCAGTTTCTATAACATGACTATGTTATCTTTTATCTAGACCATTTTTCCCATGTGTTATGGGATAAGACAGAAGGTGCATGATACCATTAGTATCATGAAAATCAGTTAAGTACCTATACTCTCCTTCCCAATCAGTTTAAAAATCCTTTATAGGTAAACCAAGTTGTAACTTAACTTGTTCCTTGAAATTCAAATTTCCCTACCACGAGGATATCTTTAAAAAGAGTTTATATGGGAGTAAGTTGAGAACAAGTAGGAGATTGAAACTTTAAATTTTACGAGTCAAAAGCATACAATCCATTTTCAAGTTTCCCTGCCATGAGGATAGCTTTGATGTCCTGATATTTGACAAAACAAAGTTCAGGATAAAAAAATACTTTAAGTTGCAGATAATATCTAAATCACACTATATAAAAATAAAAATATAGTGCGACTCAGTTATTATAAAGGAAATAAAAGAATTAGAGAATAATAATCCCCGAAGTCAACCATTTAAAACCTATCACAATATAATAGACATCCGATTCGTTTTAATATACGAGTGATATACCTCGAAAACATCCAATTTCATATTTTTTGAGAGTTTTTATTAAATTATATGATTGTACCAATTGAATATTATATGCTATGTGAAAGAGCCAGAAACAGTTTTCTGTGGGGCCAACTAAGATAATCCAATCCATGAAATAATGGGTGTTATCGTCATTCACGAAGATGGCAAAGTGATGTTCGTACATAAAATATAATATTTCTCAACTCAAGTTGGAATCTCGCCTTCTTCCAGGAAAGTGAAGCTTTTGGATACTGTGAACCTCATTTTGAGAGGTGACCACTTACGAAAAATAGTGGTATATTGGCAAAGCTTTGATAAACCAACTTTTCCCCCTACGAAGAGGAGCGAGAACCTCAACTTGACTTCATGGAAAGAAAGTATCGATTAAACAAGTGGGAACTTCATGTTTGAGAAAGACCAAGAAGTCAGTAACCGTTACGTGATTTTTAAAATAAGAATAATGTTGTACTGGAGTAGCAGAGGGTCGTCACTTATCTCTCCATCAATCAAATTGGCCTAAGATTTGTGGAGGAAGTTAGGAGAAAAAGAAGAAAGAGTTTTGGCAAGCAAAAGTGTGCAAAACTATTCTTCTAATAATGTTTAAAAGGAGGTCAAACAAAAGTTCAGTTCAATGATTATTACTTAATAACTATATTCTACCACTAAAAAGATATTACAGGAAATGGTGATCTTAAGAAGCTAATGGAAATTGGCTAAACGACATTAGAGTAAATTCTTAACTCAACTTGCTCCCCACAAGTTATAAGTAACTTAAATAAAATACCAAGTTACACTTCACTTACATTCAAGCATTCAAGATCGAATGAGACAAGCATAATTTAAACAATAACCTTATATGCTTAATTATATACAAAGAGTAACAAAATACTTAAAGTAGTACATCAATTCAATTCTTTCATGACACGATTAGGGAAGACCCACTCAGTTTTCGGACATAAGTTATTATTTACTTGTTAAAATAAAGGCATAGATACCAAGGGTGAAGCAATACACACTACACCAAAACACCCCTTTAGTAATAGACTATTTTTTATTATTACTAGCAGTATGATACCATTACTATTTCTCACAATAAAATACCGTTAGTAATCTTATATAAGTGTTACTAATATTGATTCAATATTTAAAGAGTGATTTAAAAAAAAAAGAATCGCCTCTTACCAAATATCACCCCCAAAACTCAAAATCCCCGCTCACACACATGAAACCCTCTTAGCTTCGTCGCCCAAAATTTCTCCCCCCTTTCTCTTAGATCTGTCCACCTCCGGAGAGATCCGAAGATTTTGGTAATATGTCTTACTTTTAATTGGCGATGGCTATTATCATTTCCCTTCTTTATTTCAATTAATGTTTGGAGTATTTATTTGGTATCCTTTTAATTAGCCAGACCAACAGTGGATTATCTTTGCCGAAAAATATCTCGAAGGTGGGCGTACTCTTGTTGATTAAAACATCCAACGACTTATTTTTCTTAGCTAACTATTTATGTTAGGGTTTTGTATTTGAGAGAGTGTGTAAATGTGTAGAATCGACTATGCATCTTGTACTAAGGCTTCGTGGTGGTATAATTGAGTCGTCTTTGATGGTTAATTTGAATTATTCAGATTCTGAACCCTTTTTCACTCAAACTACTGTGCTATGTTTACTCTTGGTTAAAACATAGGTGTGCATATTTACCT
Source organism: Sambucus nigra (assembly GCA_949130495.1). Taxonomy (NCBI): domain Eukaryota; kingdom Viridiplantae; phylum Streptophyta; class Magnoliopsida; order Dipsacales; family Adoxaceae; genus Sambucus; species Sambucus nigra. The sequence goes on from CASBWL010000038.1 coordinate 260,047, forward strand.
GCCAAAGGAAAATCTTGTTGAATTATTCATATGCATGTTTGATCTTCAAGGGATGTGATAATTTTAGCATGGAACTCTAATTATTTAGGGTTATGTTAGTCTCTCATCCTTTGGAAACTTATTGTTGATGTAATATCCTTTTAAGTTATTACCCTTTATTTTAGGCTTCATGATTTTCTCAAATATTTTCTTTAAGTTGTCCACCAGTCACGTTAATTTAGGTTTGTTATATCTCGCCTTTAAAATTCCCATTTGTGATCCTTGCGAAAAGTTTTGGTTTTCTTGGGTTGCTCATATGTTCAGATTAGTTTAACAACTAATTAACTTACTGTGTGCTAAGGATACACATGAATATGCATACGAACACCTATAATTTTTTCAACGAGTAATCGGCATTGTACCTCGAATGCTGGGTTATTGTCTTGTATGTATTTATTCTTTTTTGCTAGTTAGGTAATTCTTGTAGCTGTCATGACAGAAAGGATATTCTACTGGTTAGTGATGTTTAAAGAGATCCCTGACTAGTAGTTATATAATGCTCTTATTGAAATCCAAATTCTATTTGCTTACTTGTTACAGATTGAGAAGACAAAAATTAGGGAGAACAAATCACTTGAAGACCAAGATTTGGTCAGGCTAATAAAAGAGAAGGATCAAAGTGGTATTCAGATTGCATCCCTAAAGAAAGAACTAGAACTGGCCGAAGCAACACATGAAAAACATTACTAGCAAATGGAAGCAAGGTTATATAACAAGAGCTTTATGGACTTTCAGTTTGGATCTCTACAGGTTTGCATAAAATATCATCCTTATAACATTATTTATCTTTTTATGTTTAACTGATTATATAATGTTATCTAACTGCTTAGGAAATAATTATGGGTTCTAAGTCCATAAATCAAGATCTTTTAAAGACGCAAAAGATTTACTGAGAAGAATTCAAACACTTCAGTAAAATTGATAGTTCAATATCAATTGTATTTAATAACTAAAAATTGTCTTTGTAACGTGTTTGGCATTTCATCATGTATTTAGTAACTAAAGGCTTTTAGTAGAAGGAATAGAGAGGAGAAAGGATAAGAAGAAAGAGATATAGGGTGAGGAGTGAAAAAGATCCGTATTAGATGAGATGGGATTAAAGAGCCAATCCGTAATAAATAATTATTAAATCCACATGGCAAATTGATATTAGCCCTATAACTTTAGTTATATACTAGAGATATGATGTAAATTAATAAATCCTTTAAGCACTTGTTGGGATGATTTAAGTATTTTGAGTAAGTTCGTTGCAATACTAGGCATCCTGTATAGAGAAACATCACATTTCATTATATTTGAATTGCTTGTTGTGAAACCAAACTGCGTAAATTCATTAATTTTCTAATGTTTTAGAGAGGGCATGCTTGGCACCCAATTATTTCACTACATGAGTTTGGAACTGACTTTTTAAATATTGACTCGTTAGTGCTTGCCTACAATCTACCCAATCTGGCCATTAGTCGCCCCCTACTTTTGTTAATATAATCAGCTGACACTTTGAACAAATGGAAATTGTTTTTTTTATGAAAATGACAACATGGAAACTTTTATGAAATTGTTTTGTTATTAAAATGACAACATATAAATTATTTGGCTATTAAATGGAGAACATTACCATAAGGGCAGTGAGAATAGTATATAAATAAACTCTGAAGTTATCGCCACATTAAAAGCCAAATTGTCAAGTTGCCTTTAGTTTAACAAATCCATTAAAAAAACACAATCAAAGATATATTCCTAGAATTTTAAATCTTGATTTCACCTATCCATTACTATTGATACCTAATCACAATCTCACACACTTCCACACACATACAAGATCAGAGGTAATGGGGTGGAATTAGAGGAAGGAGCATTTAGATTTTGTTTTGGTCCCAATTGGTTTATTTCTTATGTTAAACTATTATCTCATCCTTCTCTACAGATACCAAAATCATCCCAAAACTACAGTCGTCGTTTATGAAAATCACAACAATAAAGTATGGGTTGAGAGAATGATGTAGGTCAGAATCTCAAAAATTCTAGCTTATAATTATCGATCTGTATGTACTCTTTTCTTTCTCAGTACTCTTAATCGAAATACATACATAATACATTTATGGTTGATGTATATATACTATCAGGTTTATCATTTATGCGATGTGTTTGGAAGATTCTGACGCAGTTCGACTTTTTGACAAGAGAATGATAGCCAAAATAAGTACATACATACATACATAAAATGAGGTTGTGACGTACACTTTATAGGGACTTTTGTTGGTTTTTCTTGATCATAAAATGAGTGTGTTTTCAAATTCTAAAATATGATATTTTCTCTAAGATAATCTCTTCTTATGTTAAAAAGTTTTTGTGGGTGGTTGCCCCTACTTGCACTGAATATAATCTCTTCTTACATCCATGTTTCGGTTGTTTTATTTTAAACCTTCATGTTTCATTACTTCATTAGCTTTTCAGTTTCAACATTGCGTAACTTAATTTTAACTCTATTAAAATCAAATGATGAAAAGCTGACGTTTCTCCTCATTTATCAATTCCTTTTAATCCCTTTTGTTTGTATATTTTTACTATTTTTTAGTTTTTTTTAAACTTTATCTTTAACACCGTTACAAATCAAAGACATGGTTACGATTTAAGACTCGACAGTCCCATTTTTGGCAAGGATCGAACTGTGAAGGAATGAGTAGTTACAAAATCATGGATGGGAAGCTTAAAATATGTGGTGATTGTGGAACAACTAAAACCGGTTTGTGGAGAGGTCGTCCAGCTAGACCTAAGGTAATATTTCATTATTTATTTCACGCACGCAATGAATCTTTGATAAGATTTATTTGGGTTGTGATGATATGATTTGTGTGTGTGAGTGTATAGTGACTGTATAATTCTTGTGGGAGCAAGAGATGGAAAAAGATAAGGGAATTATTAGGATTGAACAAAGATGATAAGAAAACGAAAAAAAGCAACAATCATATGAAGGAGGGTACGAGTAATAGTGGGGATAAATTGGGGGAAACGATGAAGAGGAGATTGATGGCTTTGGGAAGAGAAGTGGTTTTGGAGAGGCCTAGATAGGTGGTGAAGCAAAGGAGAATGAAATTAGGGGAAGAGGAGAAAACGTCATTTTTGTTGATGGAGTTGTCTTGTGGTTCTGTTTATACTTAGATATAATAAAGTTTACTAGGTTTATGGTAATTAGAGGTACATACATTTGAATGGTGAAGAAATGGAATTGGCGTTGAATGTAAATTACATTTTCATGATGTGTGTGTTCAAATTACGCAGGCTCTGACTAGCTGGAGAGCCACCTTCTCCAAGGGCGGCGCATGCAGTAACTGTCATTGGCACCATGGTTATATTTCAGGTAACTATAAGTACAGTGATTTGTGAAGTTTGGTTTATATGCCTTTTTTGGTGTTTTGATTATATATTGATGGGATTGATATTGTATTGCTATGGCGGCATAGGGTTGGCTGGACATTCAACCGATGATCTCTATGTGTTTGACATGACCAATGACAAATTCAAGTGGCATCGATAGGCTTCCTTTTACATTATGTAATATTGAACTTCTCTCCTATCATTTTCTTCTATGTTCATTTGGTGGTTGTGTTTGGAGTGTAGCGTAATTGTTCAAGGAAAGGGTACTGGGCCTCAATATGGCCATATTATGGGCTTGGTTGAACAAAGATACCTCATTACTATTAGTGGGAATGACGATGATGGTCATTTATCTGTACATCTCATAACATTAGTTATTTGGTATATTTTTACCAGAATTTTGACTTTACACTCTTTGTTTTGACCTTTAATTTGTGTTTCGACCCGTTGCAGGTGTTGTTGGAGTCTGATTTTGGCCCAAAGATCACTATAAAGATTATGGAGAGCTTACGGGATGATATAAATGCTGGAAAACTTAAGTCAGGAACCAAAATAAAGGTCATTTTGCCGACATGGTTTAGTTTATGTGAATATAATCTTATATTTTAGTGAGTAAAGAAAGCGATAATTAAATATATACGTGCAACATGAATATGCCAAATAGAAATTTGTTAAGGAAAATGCTATGGTGAGGACACGATTTGTGTCCCCGTATCCCCAAATTATGTCACCCTATAATCACTCTATTCCCCTCGTTGTCAAACAAGGAGCGTGGTTAATTTGAGGTTTCATGAAAACACCCTTAAACTATGCATTTTTTGAAAAGAAAAAAGAAAACTATATTTAAAGTAAAAAAACTCCAACTCTACATTTGATTTCAAAGACCCCTTTCTGGGGACTTTTTAGCTACGTTTATCAGAACACTTGTCTTTTCATTAAAGTCTCTAGCTCACAGAGGGTTTGCCTTAGAAGTATTTAAGTTTATTATTTTGATATTTTGTTTCCATCTAGAAGAGAAATTCAATGGCATATATAACAATATAAATTTTCCTTGTACAGGTAGGAACGTTTTTTGTATGGGACCTTAATGTATTAGGTTAGGAAGTGAGCTACAGATAGGAATTCGTTCCAATTGACAAGGGATCTTATACACTAGTCATACAAAAGCAAAGAAAATTGGGTTGGCAAGAAGGAATGTTGCACAACTCTTTAAAGAATAAAGATCCTGGAAAGATTGCGCTCATAATCGAAAACGGAACGTATAAAAAGAAACGAGACTTTTAGCGATACAAAACCAAGAACAATGCCTCTTCTTCTTCTTCTTCTTCTTCTTGAGGCTTATTCTATAACTTTATGATAGAAGAATAAATTTGTTTCACTGTGATGATGAGGATGAATTTAGCATCCCATGTATATTCTTTTGCTTTCTTGTAGTATAGAATAAATATATAGAGAACATAGTTTAAGCGAAATAAAGGTCTGTAGGATGCTTTGAATATTTTGGATTTTGCATTGTGGTGTAATGTGATGGTGGTGTAATGTGATGCTTTGAATATTTTGGATTGTGGTTTAAGAGCAATAAAGGTATGGTGTAATGTAGATAATTTGATGTTTTATATATATTTTTTAAATATGTATTAATATTACTAACAACATTTTACCGTAACTATTAGTAACAGAATTTTCCAATTACTAATTTTGAATTTTTTCGTTACTATTAGTAACATAATTTGACTGTTACTAATTTTGAATTTTACCGTTACTATTAGTAACAGAATTTTACCTTTACTAATTTTGAATTTTTTCGTTACTATTAGAAACATAATTTTACTGTCACTAATAATAACAGTAAAATTCTGTTACTAACTTCGTGCCCCACGCCTTTTTTCTAACGAAAAAATTATGTTACTAATATTTTAATTAACGGTAAAATTGTGTTACTAAAGGAACATTTTGGTGTACTGACATGTGTGCGTGCACGTATGCAAGAACATTTAAAAAATGAAACAAAGCATGGGAAGATTGAGCGGGATATGCTTACAAGATGCCTAAGAAGAAATGCAGCCACCCTCTCTTCGTTCTCTTCATGATCAATGGAACAAGCCCTGTAAAAGCAATAGGCGAAGCTGAAATGTAACTTAAATCTACTTTTTATGTAAACATTGTGTGTTAATACAATAATATCTATTATTATGAAAATCAAAATCATAATTCTTGATAACTAGCACAGTGATTTGCCACTTTTACAAGACTACTTAATGTTCACCAAACATGCTCCTGTCACGGAATGAAATAAACAATTATAATTTCAAATAAAAACAAAGATGAATTAAGAATAAAAGAACATGGAAATGGAAATTGTTATCTTTTGTGAATTGGTGAACATATAATAGGTTGTGTGAGGCTTAGGGAACATGGAGATCATCATTCAATATAAATTTGTCATCAGAAGATATAATTGATGAGCCAATGTTGTTAATATCCATACCTTAACCATTAGCAGTAGAAACCTTGCCAATGCCATGATGTTAAGTAACATATTGAATATTTTATAGATCTTGAGTGGTACGATTACTTGCCCCGGTATTGGGGTACCAAGGATCATGCCTAACATCATCAATAGTACTATCAAAGTGCTTCTAATAGCCTCTCCGGTTCCACCAGACATGTCTGTAATTTAATAACAATAATAAAAAAATAAATTAAAGCCCAGAAAAAATTAAAACTACAAAGAATAGGGCGACCAAGGTTTTTGTTCCTATGTATCTATTATATCAACTAAAAATCAACAGTGAACCATTTGAATAAAACTACCCACATATATAACAAGCCTTAAATTTTAAAACAAAAAATAACATTAAGCATATAATGGGTTCTGAGTTATGACATAAGCTAACACATACAATCCTCAACCGGGTTCTGAGTTGAAGATGATGACAAATAACAAAAGTAAATCTTACATTAAGCATATAATGGGTTCCGAGCCATGGTGTGTACATTAAGCATATAAATCTTACATTAATAATATAAATCTTGCATTAAGCATATATAAATCTTACTTTAAGTAAGAAAGTAAACCCCAAATGATGAACCTGTAGACATGGTGTGTGGAGTTGACGGTGAAGAGATAGAGAGAGTGTGGTGTGTTGAATTAACGTACGATTAACTGAGATAAGGGTGGGGGTCGTGTGGTTGGTGTATCGTGGTGTTGAGGGGAAATAAGAGAGAGATGAGAGTTAGGGTGGGAAATTGTGTGTCTGCATGATTGAGGGGAGAGATGAAGGTTTGGGTTTGAGCGGGAGGCCTCAAAAGTAAGTAAGTCTAATTTTTTTTGAGCATTTTATATTTTAGTAAATTTACTCAATTTTGGCACATTTAAAAACAATGCCAAATTTTGGTACTATTTTAAAGTGTACCAGATTGTTATTAAACCGTGCCAAAATTTGGCATAGTTTTAAACTGTGCCAAATTTTTAATATCAAGGTGTGTTAAATTGTTGTTTTTGGTGTAGTGGAAGGCCTTTAACAACAAAGGGGTTCTCATACCTTTTTATGGAGTTATTAAACAAATACTCAACTTGAATTACATTGAGTTCACACATATGATCTGTTGTTGTGATTTAGTGGATATAGATGATAAGAATGCTTGCAAAGTTGAACTGAACTCAAAATTAGTGATGGTAAACCTTACTAAGCTCATGAGTATACACAACAATTCGATCACCCTTTCACTCATGCATGTTAAGCGTTTTATTATAAAGATGTCAAGTTCAATGGGTGATAAGTTATTCTACACTCTCCCAAAATATTAACAAATGCAATAGATGCGATTGAGATTGACCATATGATGTATGAATCCATTCTCGAGTGAATGAGAAGCTGTTGGAACTTTCAGACATCAAACTAATATAATGTGATTATTTAGTGAAATGGTTTCCTAAAAAAATATATGTTTACCTTGTTCTATTCCAATGATGTGTGCATGTTGCATATTGGTTGTTTGAACTTGTTATCATTTTTTTTACTATTTGAACTTTGGTATTTAGTTGTTGTCAAACTATTGAATTTTATAGTTTTTTTAATGGACATGTAATATTCTATTTATTGTTGTTTTGGTTATATAATATTTTGTTTGTACTGATTATTTTTGTTCCAAGCAACCTCTTTTTTCTAGATAAATTTTTCACTTGGGTGATATTTCAAATCCGTCACCAAGTGGTGAAACACTAGGATCAACCTCCTATTTGAAGGCCGCTTCTGGTTCTTCAAGAGTAGGTGATGCATCTTCTATGAAGAAATTAAAATTTAATGACCATTGACTTTCGGTGGGGCATAATTCAGCTACACTCTTGAGTAGGTTGGGAGACTTCGCAAAGACGCATGTCCCGATTTCTTATACAACGTGGGGACATGTAGACCTGCAATATAAGAATCAACTTTGGACATCGTTCAAGGTATAATATTTTCTCTCTTTTGTTATAATTGTAATAGTTACTAAATTCAACTACATAATGATAAATTATATATATCATTCATTGAAGAAAGAGTTTCCCTATGTAAAATAAAATCAATAAAACATGTTTATGAAAATATCTAACGAGGTTTGGAAGAAGTTCAAGGCCAAGAAAAGGGCAAATTTCAAGGGTGACGATGTTACAAAGTGGAAGGAGTAAGTTCACAAAAATGCTAAATCTGAGGATTGCGCGGTATTTTACGATAATGAAATTGTACATTCCCAAAAGGATTTGCAAAAAAAGGAATAAAGAAAAAAAGAATTGTGTGAAAATGACCACTCATAACATGGTTCATTATAGTTATGCCCGAGATATAGAGAATTAAAAAATGAGCATTGGCGTGCACCTACCCACGTTGAATTATGGTTATCAACTCATAAAGTAAAAGGAGGAGATTATGCACCTCATGCTAACGCATTTGTAGTAATTTAATTTTAATTTTTTCCTTTTTGTTTATTTTACCCAATACATAATACAAATGATAATTTTAATTTCTTCTGGATATATACCAAGAGAGTGGTCAAGAGGAGATCATACATGTTGGGCCTATTTTTGATGTATTTTGGAAGGACACACGATGCTCATTGCGTTAACTCTATAATTTCTATATCAACTATGTTGGCGTCAACATTTTCTAGAGAAATTCCTGAATAGGTAAATGCGAACAACGAATGCTAGAAGGATCGTGTGGATAACCTCAGAGAAGAAATGGATCGGGTGAAGTCTACACTCTCAGAATTCATCTAGAAGTTTGAGAGTGGAAATTTTTCATGTGTTGGACACAACATTCAGACATTACCATATTTATGCATTACAACTCCTTCTAGTCCTCTTACCCCCCTTACATCTCAGGTTCCATGTTATAGTTCGATGGTCGATTGCAAAATACTTTATCACACATGTGATATTGTTGGTTAGGATAGTAAAACGCAGTCAAGATCTGTCTTTTCAATTCACTTACATTGGTCGGGAAATAGGGAAGTGAAGGTTTTACTCGATGTCATAAAGTACCAAAATATTTATTTAGATGTAGAAAACAAGCATCTTGTGTGACGTTAGGAAATGCGGGTAAAAATGGATTTTTGTATTTTCACAACAACCCGCTTCTTCCCATTGATGACATCAATGAATAAAGTGGTTGGGTCAACTTTTGTTATTTTTGTGTATATTGAACATGGAACCTATTTAAGATCGTTTGAATAGTTGTATTGGTGTTTACTGCTTCTTATGAAAACTGTAGCAGTTCTTTGTGTTGAAGTAAACTATTACTTGTGACAATTGTAATTACCATTCTCTTTTTTCGCTTACACCAAATTATCTATCATTGTGGTTGGTAATAGTTTTAGGGAAATTAGTACTCAAGGAGTCGATTGTGGATGGTTTAAAAAGGTTTTATTGTTTCATTTTATAAAGGCCAACATGTATGTTTTTCGATTTTACATTTTGCTATAGACAAATTATTTTATTTCTTGTGAAATACATAACTACGAGTATAAGGGACGAGGACAAACACCAATATTGATCTTTATTTAGAAGTTAATATCTATTTTAGTTCCCTCTTCATCTAATGCTTAATATATATTATAGTTCCTTCTTTATATTATGCTCATTGAAATTAAAAATGACAAGTATACGTAAGTTTTAGGTTAAAAATGGAATAAACATACCTATAATAATCACATAGGAGCACAAGAAAATAATCATGTTCTTTGGACTCCGAATTTAAAAGAACCACAAGTATATGCAAGTTTTAGGTTAAAAAATGGGGGTTTGAGGGGTGAAATATAAAAACAGCACCCAAATAACCTAAAAAGAGGTACAAACACCTAAATATGGACCACTACAACATATGTGAATTGATTGTGTTCTTATCGGACTCTTAGTTTAACAAAATGACAAGTATACACAAGTATTAAGCTCAAAAGTGGGGCATTGGGGGGAGGTGAAATATTAAAATAACAACCAAATGGCCCGAAAAGAGGCACAAGCACCTCGATATTGATAATTGCAATGTGTTTGAACGGACCGTGTCCTTATCGAACACTCATTTTATAAAAAAGACAAGTATATGCAATTTTAGTTTAAAATAGGGCGTTGGTGGGTGAAATATAAAAACAACAACAAAATGACCCGAAAATTGTCACAAACATCTGGATATGGACAAATGTCCTGTGTTTGAACTATCTGGATCCCTATTGGACTCCCGGTTGTACGAAATAATAATTGTACGTAAGTTATAGGTTAAAAAAGTTGGTGTTTGGCGGTGAAATTTCAAAAAAATAGCCAAATGGCCCGAAAGGAGGCACAAGCACCTCAATATAGACAATTTCAACATGTGTGAATCGACCTTGTCCTTATCGGAAATGACAAGTGTATGTAATTTAATTTCAAAATGACAAGTGTATGTAATTTAATTTCAAAATAGGGCTTTCGGGTTGAAATATCAAAACTATAACCAAATGACCCAAAAAGAGGCACGAGCACTTCGGGATGGATGATTGTATCATATTTGAACTAGTCAGATCCTTATCGAACTCCCAGTTTAATAAAATGACAAGTATACAAAAGTTTTAGATTAAAGATGTGGGGTATTGGGGGATAAAGTATCAAAACCTCAACCAAATGGCCCAAAAAGAGGCACGGGTACTCAATATGGACCATTAAAACGTGTGTTAACCTATTTTGTCCTTATTGAACCCTCAGTTTATGACAATGATAAGTGTACACAAACTTAATGAGCGTTGGGGGTGAAACATCACAACAAAAACTTAATGTCCACAAAAGAGACTTGAATACCTCAATATGGACGAGTGTAACGTGTTTGAACTAGTCGTGCCATTATCGGACTCGTGGTTGAAGAAAAATGAGAATTCCATGCAAGTTTTAGGTCCAAAATGGGTTATTAGGGGGTGAAATATCAAAAAATAAACCAAATGGCCTAAACGAGGCACGGAGACCTCAATACGGGCCATTCTAATGTGTGTTCACTGATTATATCCTTATCGGACTCTCGATTTATCAAAATGATAAGTATATGAAATTTTAAGGTTAAAATGGGTCTTCGGGGTAGAAATATCAAGACAACAACCAAATGATTCAAAAAGAGGCATGAACACCTCGAGATGGATGACTGTAATGTGTTGAAACTAGATGGGACCTTATCGGACTCTCTGTTTAACAAAATTACAAGTATATGCAAGAATTAGATTAAAAAATTGGATGGTGGGTGTGAAATACAAAACAACAACCAAACTTCCTGAAAAGAGGTAGGAGCACCTCAATATGGACTATTGCAATGTGTGTGAACTCACCATGTCCCTATTGGACCCTCGATTTATCAAAATGACAATTATATGCAGTTTTAGGGTTAGAGTGGTTCATTGGGGGTGAAATATCAAAACAACAACCAAATGATTCGAAAAAGGAACGGACACCTCAAGATGGACTATTGTAGTATGTTTGAACTAACCATGTTCTTATCAGATGCTCGGTTAAAAAAATGTCAAGTATACGTGGGAATAAATTTTTCGAATTTTTTTTGCTTGAATAGAACTTTTCAAACATTATTTGATTACTGAGATCTTCTTTTTTTTTAGTGGATAACATTTGAGTGTTAGATTTTATCCCCTTGGAACACAAGAGCAAGATAATGGTATCCTTGAGACACTGCAAGGAAGATAGTGTTTTGCGACATATTAAATACGTCGCCTCTGTTTTGAGTTCATCGCAAATGTCTTTTCACGACGCACTACATTCGTCTTAATTTTTGTCGCAAAAATCTGGTTGCTACAGTTATGTTACGATGAAGTGTAGCTGCGTCGCAAATGATATTTTGCGACGTGTCAATTGATCATTATAAATATATGAAAATCGTCGCTAAATCATTTTAATAACTTAATTTGGCCTTTTTCGACAAATATATTCGTCCATATTTGTAATTTATTCATCGCTGGTTCTTTTGATGAGATAGCGATGAATACGATTCATCGCACAATATTTTTGCGATGAAGAGGATTCATCGCACAATACTGGTTTGTTACAACGAATTCATTTGTCGCAAATGATATTTTGCGACGTGGCACTTCATCGTTATAAATATATGAAAATCATCGCCAAATCATTTCAATTACTTAATTTGGCCTTTTTCGACAAATATATTCGTCCCTATTTGTAATTTATTCATCGCTAAAGTTGGTTCTTTTGATGAGATAGCGATGAATATGATTCATCGCACAATATTTTCTTTATACGAAAAGAAAATTAAATTAAAACTATGATTACATCAACATGGAAGATTCTGTATATGTTAAAAGTAATTTGATACCTAAACTTAGTTAGTGGATTTATTATAAAATAATAATAACAATCAATTAATCTCTATGACAAATCATATTAGTAAATGAGAGCATATTAAAAGAGAAAGAAAATATTCAACTCTAATTAAAGTAAAATCTCGGTCTACTTAATAACACAAAAGTAAACTAACAAAAACTAAAAGAGGTGCTCTAAGGGAAAAAAATTCATAATCTAAGAAGATCCATCCATTAGGCCAATATGAGTCTCTGCCCATGCCTTAAAATCCATAAACTTTTGAATCATTGCACCCTGACTCTCCACAATGTCATTCAAACGAGATACTTCAGATTTTAAAGCCTCATTCTTTGCATTATTATTTTCCTTGTATCGTGATCCGAATGTATCATGTCGGGGGCCAAAACCAAATCCTATAACTTGCCCCGACCTCTTTTCAAGGACTTTCTCACAGACTTGTGCCTCTGTCATTTCTGGATTGCAATGGTGCAATTCGACTATTGTATTCTATAAAAGAAAAAACTTATTATAATGAAAAAATAAAGTAATAGTAGACTAATAAATTTACATTAAGTAAAATGATATACACTTGCATTTGAAAGTTAAAATGTTTATCAGATTTTAATAAAGATGGATAAAAGTCTCACAATATTATAAGTTTAGTAGACTTTTAGCAAGTTGTTCAAAAACTACAAAAATGGAAACTATAAACCTAATTCCACAATACGTTGTATGTTTTTTAGAAACGTAATAATATTTTCATGAATATTTTATCCAACATATATTTAATATAGTCAGCAACAAAGTCCAAAATTATAAAAAGGAAAAAAATCTCGCACACACATCTATCATAGGTCCCCTACAAACTCTAAACTGGAAGAATAAATTAACATATACAAAGTACTGTCTATATTATGACAAGATGACAAAAGGAATTCGCAGTTAAATATAGTATTGTTCAAATAATTTTTTTACCCACTTCCTCATCCTTCAAAGTCTTAATTTACCAACAGTCAAAATATTTGTCATTTTAGATATGTTTATAAGCAAATTCATTTTAGGTATCTTCCTATATATTTTCAAAGCTTAGGCTAAATATTAACAATATATAAGTCTAATAAGTAATAGTACCCAATGTTATAAAAAAAAGGAAAAAAATAAGATGGTGCTAGAAATGTTCTATGGAAACTAAAGTCATAAATATATGAAATTATAAATTAATATACTTACATAGGCAGTTTCAGCCTCTGTGTTGATCCACCCTCTGTCACTGTTGTAATGTGTGTCATGAAAAAAGGTCAATACGCCCCTTTGGTGTCTCTTTTATCTGACCATCATCCTGCAATAAAAAATAAGCAAGAAAACCCATATAATAGTTATATAAAAAAAAATATTATCCAAAAGTTACAAATATTTTCCATTCATCAAACATGGTTCAAGGCCTTACAAAGGAAAAAAAATAAGTAAAATTAATTTTTTTAAATTATAGAAGATAATTTTGTAACCAAACTCGGTGGAATACAATAACATCACAAGCACAAAATTATAGTTTGGAACCACCACTGATCCAAAGGGTTTGAGTAATGAATTATGACATTACCTCCTCGTATGCGTGTTACACAAATGATTTTGATCCACCCCGATGATTAAAGCGAACTTTTTTGCGACTTTCAACACATTTGCGTGAACGAGTCTGAAATAGAACAACATATGTCTTTTTAAGACACATTTAATGGAATAAAAATGGAAACAAAACTAAATAAAATATATTTGTCATATACCATAAAGTTCGGACAGCTCCAAAGTGTGCATAGAAAATCCTAATCTTTTTTTGATGAAACCTTTCGATGTGGGTGGTCTCACACCTCTTCCAAACTAAACTTCTTAAAATGCTTCTTAAGATGGTAGCCATGATCATTATATCGAGAGGACATTCTATTGAATACATATCTTGAAACAACCCGGTTTGACATGTCTATATCAAATTTTGTTTGCAAAATTGGTATACACAAATATGTTAACATGGACACACAGCCTGAGATAAAGGAAAAAATGAGATCCATCCTAATTCGTCGAACATAGATGAAATGAAGTTTAGACACTACAAAAAGCACAATATTAATTCCAATTGGAAAGTTCAATTCCCACTAAACTCCTTTCAGTACATAAAATAACAATATTTGCATCATAACAAAAATATCAACCCAAATCTGGAACACTTTGATGCTAATAGGTTAAATTTTGTTATTCCATTAATTTTCCCATCACTTTTTGATTCATTAGTTTCTCTCAATCATTCTCATTCAAATGGTAATTTATTTAGTGATTACAAATGGGCCAATCAAAAAAATAAAGAGGATATACCATGATACCCATGGAGTTTTTAAAGATGACCTCATTATAAGAGCATAATATTGAAATAGGTCCATTTGAGAACTCAGTTGTACAATAAGTTAGAAAAATTAGTCAGCTAGTTAAAAATTTTGAACCACCACTTATTCTAGAACCATCATTATCATTCTTATAACCTATAATAAACATACAGAATAATGCAGAAGTAATTGCTTGGAAGTTCAAAGTTAATCATCGGCTTGGTGCTCATCTGAGCTCCTACTTTGGCTAGACCCCACCTTCGTGTAAGAGTCATCGTTAAAATCAACAAATTCAGTGGTTTTCTCATCTTTATCTATTGGTATATGACTCCCACACTTTTCACCTCAACTAATCATATTAACACTAAATGAGGATTTAATGTGACACTAATCAGTCTTTGTGAATATAAATTCTTAACATGTCCAACCCAAGGGCAGATCCAAAGCGAAGTGTACCATAGTTCAACAATTATCCATGCCAACAAGTATAATCGTTGGACTAGCTTTCGAACTCAACTTCCCACGTGTTATTTGGACTCTGAATAAGTGGTCTAACACAATGTGCCTTTCTTAATTCTCCCATGGACTAGAAATCTTTATAGAGTAAGTGCTCGTAAGAGTTGACTTTAAGATTAAAATGAATTTTGGAGGGCGATTGAACTAGGCGTAACCACTTTGTGGAGAACATGTTAAAGATTAGATACATACCTAGTTCAACCCTTTTCAGCACCCTTCGATATAAAGGACCAAACTAGGTCACTATCTTGTATACATGCACTAAAAATGGACTTGATAAAGTTTTTTCCTACATAAGGATTGGGATATACGACATTGTTAAGAACAATAAATTTTCTTTTACAACATTTCAATACCAACAATATAAAAAGTCTTACAATACTAGACTACCTTCGGTTGTTATAGGCAAAATTCTCTGCTACATGAGCAACATGGCCACTTACATTTTGTAAAATGGCTTTGCTCTTGCAGCATTAGACCTGAAGCTCATATGAGCATTTACCTCTCTCTGACGCTTTACCTGGATCTAAGCTTGTGTTCGAAGATTATTACATTGTGCGGCTGAAAGAGAAAGTACAATCAATGATGATCAAAGTTTGTCTAGCTGTGCATTCTCTTGTATATGTTAAGTTCAAGTTAAAAGGTTGAAAATGGGAGAAAAGACAACAATGTCTTCACAGTTAGGAGATATTCCATTTTTAATTATAGAACTAATAAATAAGATATTAGAATTACATAGCTAAATTCGGATTTCATGTCCCATTTATCGATCCCGAGACCAACCGTAGCTTAGGCGAGGGCACTTTCCATCACACCAAGGTACAACCTCATAAGTAATTGATTGCTAAACGTCATTATTGTGCACACAAAAGAATTCAATACCTCTAACTAATGCATTGTCTAGAAAAGCTCATGGACTATTTAGGAAACACGTGAAGATGAAATTATTCCACTGCTTCCTTATATTAAATGATTTTATATCTTTATGTTTTCTTGGTGAATGGTTATCTTGAGATGAATCATTCTATAGGCAGGACTGTTCATAATGCTATGAAAGAAAACCCCTACTATAATAGAAAGACCATATGTCATAATGATAATTATTTTTATTGTTTTCGATAAACTTATGTCATAGTGCTAATTATACCATCCACATTATGAAAGAAAATACACAAGACCCCACCCTATTCATAAACCCCTAACCTGACCTATTATGGTCGGGCAGGTACTCATTTAACTTGACCCATTGCCATCCCTACTAAAAGAGGGAACCTTAGGGCTTAGGCTAATGTTAATCATACTTTTTTTAGTAGAGTGAATAAGATGGCATATTCAACTAAAAGTAAAAATGCTTATGTGTTAAGTGTGGCTGGGGTTTTCTTAAATTGAACAAGCCCATGATGAAATATGATGATAGAATCTATCATTGGGATAGAACTTGTAATGTCGGTTTAAAGTGGGTTCTTTACAGGTTACAAAAGATAAAACCGAGTTGCAATGTTGTCCCAACCCACTCAAATGATTTCTAAGTGTTTATTGGAGAATAAAAATCAACACAGAGTCATTCAACTTACAGGAAAAAGGGAAATGTTTAGTCTGAACCAATCCATCTCCAACCCGATCCAATCCGACCCGACGCATGTGTGTGATCCATTTATAAACCGCCCATAATCGACTCGAACCATTTCTGACTTGCCCACATCCGCCCAAAACCACCTATTTATCGGTTCTACCTTGTGCTTACCTCGATTTACATTGGTCTTATAACACTTGTTGCTGCAACCATGCCTTTCTTTGGGGATTTTGTTTCCATATGCGGCGCAATCGAGTTCACTCCACTAGACTTTGTATTCCCTACTTTGGCATACATGAAAGATGGAAAATTCCATAAAAATACAAAAATTTGATTTTCCGTGCTGTTCATTAATCTTGTAATTGCTACATTGTAATTGGTATATAGCATTAATCATATCAGCAGTAGATCTGATATGAAGCTTATTACTCTGTCTCGAATTCGTGTAACGGATTGGTTCTTGTAGCTGATGACGAGTCTATGTTCTTGTATAATCCATCAACTGAATACTTAAGGAAGGCGCTAACACTGGATTGCTTGCTTAATTTCGGATATGCCATCGATTTGGATCTTTGTTATGACCCTTCCATTACTGGTTACAAAGAAATAGTTTGGATTTCTCATCAAACTCCTCCTTATGGTTAATTGCAGTTATTTTCAAGAGAAAATGCTGGACTAATCTCACCTTCCTTTTTTGTGTTGGCTCAGTGAATGTGAGCCCAGTAGTGAATGAACGGATTCACTAATTATAGTAGTCGTATATTTACAGTTCCGTTAGTGCAAAGTCTAGTATACCTTATGGGCTATCGCTGGAATAGGAAGCGACACCAAAAATATGGGGAAGAAATAACTTGGATAAGTGTTTGCCACTAACTATTTGACTGGAATAAATGATACTACAACTAAATGACAAAAAAATTAGCAGCCACAGTTTGATTTGGATTATCAGAGTGCACATCTAAGACTTTAAAGCCTGAATGAGATTTACATGAATCAAGGCAATGGCCTTCGTGAGAGCTGTTTGAACAGTAATTTGGTAAGTTTTCATATTTGACATATTGCCAGAAGCCCTCATCATTAGTCCCATACCCTATCCAAATTCACCTCGTATGAGTTTTAGTAAGATCTAAAGCCAGTCAAATTCTAGCCATACTAGGCCGAGATAAGGATTCATTACGACCATCAACTAAAAGAGGGCTACCAAAATAATATGCCAAAATCAAAATCAAATGGACATCCCAAAAAGGAAAATTATGACTATTAATTTGGAATGGAGAGACTATGTTTTGGAGAATCGGTGTTGATTTTGGCATATTTGATGGGCTTGGTTGTTAGATTTGAATAAAATTTAGGGGACATTTGTTTCAGCCTCGATGACAAACTTTGGATGTTGAGAATAAATGGCTTTGGGTTAATTCAAAGATTGATTTCGGGGTGGGGTGTTAGGGTGTGGGGGTGAACAGAGATTGATCGTAGGAAACTCCTCTCCGCCAAAGAATCTCCTATTACTTTCCCTCCAAATAGTCCACACAACATGAGGAACAAAGGGGATACATCATAGACCGTCCAAACAGCTATCTTAATATTATATCCCTTCCAATAAGACAGAAGTTCCAAAACTGAACGCACCCACATAAGTTCAACAAGAACAAAGAGAAGACAATAAACTTTCTATCATCTCACAGATGCATCACAATGCCAGATTGGCAAGAAACAAAACCACACATTAGCGTAAGTGTTGGTTCGTTATGAATATACATATTAGAGCATTAAAAACCATCTATCAGCTCGTCGCAACCAAACCATACAGGTACCTGATGCAACTTGGAATCCTGACACCGAAAAATATCATATATTAAATTCGAGAAGGGAAATCTTACTGCATCCATTCAAGATAATGGATCTGCAAATGCTATCGTTGGTGATGGATAATCTTTGAATATTTCTCACATTGGTAATACTGCTCTACACTCACCACGCGATAATTGAAACTTGCATGATGTTTTCGTTATTCCCATAGTTAAGAAAAATATTTTTCCATTAGACGATATACTAATCACAATTCTTGTGTTTTTGGATACGAGGGGATTTGTATTTTCATTTATTATAATAAATGGAGACACTTATCTGTTGAGAAATTCCACATTAATTATGATGGTTCAGGGATTAATATTGGCAAAATTTCTTTTATGGGATCGACTATCAATAAAGCCAGAAGTGCACGAATTGATGAAAACAACTAAGTTACATAATACAAATCTAAAAACTCTTCGCACAATTTTTTATCCCAATATAAAAGTGACATTATATCCAGTGCTCTAGCCTAATCTGGTCTTCATCCAAACGTAAAATTGGAAAATTGTGTAAACTAATATAATTACAAAGTACCTCTCAAATGGAAACATCCATCGGGAATTCACTGGTCCACCAAGAATAGCCTAACGTGGTAAATGCACGGCCAAATGGATCATAACATCAAAGAAAGATGGAGGAAAGATTCTTCCGAGTTTACACAGTATAAGAACAATTGTTTCTTCTAATCTCTCTAGGTCCTTTACAAGCAACGTCTGGGCATATAATTATTGAAAGAAGTTGGATAACTGAATCAAAGTCGCACAAATATCTTTGGCTAAGTACCGACGTATTCCAACAATAAGAAGTCATTGCAACATAACATAACAATCATGACATTTCAATCCCGATATCTTCCCGGCCTTTATACTCACATTTCTTAATATGTTGGCTTCATATCCATCGGGAAATTTAACAGATTTCAAAAATGTGCAAAACTCCTTTTTCTCATCCGGCGACAATGTATATGATGCAAGCGGCTCACACCATTTGTTACCGTTCTCTTTCATGTGCAACTCCCTTCTTATGTTCATGTCATCTAGATCTAATCGATCTTTATCTTTATTTTTACCTTCAATACTCAACAATGTTCCAAGAACGCTATCACATATATTCTTTTCAATATGCATGACATCGAGATTATGTCGTAACTTCAACTTTGCCCAGTACTCCAACTCAAAGAAAATATTTTCTTTGTCCAATTTAATTGCTCAGGTGTATGCTTTGTCCTCCTATCCTTATTTTTTGGATTTTTACCAGGCTTTAATATTTTCACCCGACTCAATTTCTCTAAGATGCCATCCCCGGAAAACTTCCTCGGCGCAACTCCCATTTCTTGCTTCCCATTATATAGTCTACTTTTTTGCCACGAATAATTTTGAGGCAAATATCGTCGATGACCCATATAACATGTCTTATTTCTTATACGTTGTGACGACGTCTCCTCGTTACATACTAGGCATGCTTTATATCCTTTTGTGCTCCAACTAGATAATGTACCGTATGCAGGGAAATCATTTATAGTCCACAATACAGATGCATGCAAATGAAAATAGGTTTTACTGTATGCATCCCGACTTTCCAAACCAACATCCCATAACTCTTTAAACTCATCAATAAGAGGTCTTAAGTAGACATCCATGTTTTCGGGTGCGTGAGGGCCGGGAATCAGCAATATCATCATAAAAAACGGTTCCTTCATACACTTCCACAATTGCATATTGTAAACGATAAGTATTACAGGCCACATGCTATATGAGTTGGTCATGTTTCCAAACGGATTAAAACCGTTTGAGGCAAGACCCAACCTAACATTACGAGGGTCTTTTGCAAACCAAGGGTATTTCTGATCAAATCTTTCCATGCCAAGGCGTCAGCGGGATGCCTCAAGACACCCTCACTATTGATGCATTTTTCCTTGTGCCACCTCATGTCAACAGCGGTATGTCTTGACATAAACAACCTCTACAGCCTCAATTTTAGTGGAAAATAACGCAATATCTTATGAGGGACATTTTTCCCCTTCTTATCATTATACATGAATCTCGGTTCATCGCATACTGGACATTTATCAGCATTTTGATGCTCCTTCCAGAAAAATGCACAATCGTATTTGCATGAATCAATTTTTTCGTAACCTAATCCCAAATCTCGTAACCTTTTCTTCACATTATAATGAGAGGTCGGAATACTTGCCTCGGGAAAAGCATCTTTTAACAATTGGACCAACATATCAAATGATTTATTACTCAAACCATTAAGAACTTTCACATGCATAAACTTTACAAGGAATTATAATGAAGTTAAATTCTTACGACCTGGATAAAGCTTTTCTTCAAGGTCACCAAGTAAGTCGTTAAATCGAGAAGGATCCCTTTCTACATTGATCGGCCCATGCTCATTTTCAGCTTTATCTGGAAAGATATTTGGGTCAAATGCATCATTTAACATTCCCAAAAAATCATCCTCTTCCTCTTCATTTTCCAAACTTTCTAATGCTTGTGCATTCAAATTTTGATGAACTTCAAAACTGTAGGAGATGCCACGTACCACAAATATTTTTCAACAGTAAGTAAATCATGAATATATATTTCGTGACAATCTCGACATGGACATCAGGAAGTATTATTTCCATCTAAGCTATTTTTTTTTGCCTCAATAAATGACTTAACACCATCCTTGTACTCTTTTGATAACCTATCGGGCAAGAACATCCAACTATTACTCATATTCAACTTCATGTTTATATCGAACACAAATTTTCATTCACTAAATAAACAAGTATCATGACATGCTATTCATAGACTTTGAATAGAATCAATAAATCGTGAAATTAAAAAATGTACCGATGAGAAACGTATTTTCTTTCTTCTTATTAAAACCTTCGATTCACCTAACCAAAAGACATGTTAGTATGATACATACAAGATATATGAAACCATGATAATAATAAAATAATATAAATACAACGCGGGCATTGTATTTGAAATCAGCTACAAATAATCATTTTTAATCTTTATTCTTGACTCTTCATGAAGAGATATGTGATTGTTGGCAAAGATGAACAATATTTTTAATGCATTTATACGAATCCCATCATTCATTGAGATTCTTGGAAATTTTTTTAATGCCCTAACAAATGCCAATATTTTCATGTTTTTTTATATTTTTTATTCAATATGAGTTGCATTTTTTTTAATATTCGTGTTAATTATGGGGTTTTTTATTTTTTAATTAGTTTGTCAAATTTGAAGTCCAGACATGCATTAATTTTTTTTGCAGGTACGACCATTTTTGTTAGTCATTTTTCTTAATAGTAAATTATATATATATATATATATATATATATATATATATATATATATATATATATATATATATATATATATATATATATATATATGGGTAAGATGAAATACTTGATGGGAAAATCTGTTGAGAGAGATGGAGAAGCTGCCGAGAGAGATGGAGAGAGGCGGGTAAGAGGGTAACAAAGATGGAGAGAGGGACGAGAGAGATGGAGAGGCGGGTGAGAATTGGAAGGGAAGAGAGGCGTGAGGAACAAGGGAGAGACGTGAGGGGATTGGAATAGGGGAGAGACGTGAGGGGAGTGGGTTAATTAGGATTAAAAACTTAATTAATTTTTTAAAACTCATATGGGTCTTTTGCGATGAAAAAATTAATAATTTTGATTTTTTTACGAGAAAAAATCCAATTCATCGTAATAAGTCAAATAAAATGTGGGAAAGTAGGCGCCAATTTTTGGTACCAAATATTTTACGATGAATTTATAATTTCCTCGCAATAGGTATTGTTTTTACGATTTATTTAATTCACCGTAAATGATTAAATTCTTTGTCATAACTATTGCGACGAAGTTAATAATTTCTTGTAAAAACACATTTCTAATGAGAAATAAAATGCGTCACAAAAACAATTAGTCGCTAAATATCCTTTTTCTTGTAGTGAGAAAACTATTGAGCTACTATTATACGTAAACGCGTTTATGTTTTACGTCAATGTTTGCTCATTTATTATTGTTGATGACATTCAGGGTTGCTTACATGATGTGTTATGGCCGTGGAGGCTTGTGGATACTATTATTAAATTTTGGGTTTATGTTTAAGGTGTTTTAATATTAATAAGTTTCTAGAATATCCAGAAAATAAACTCTGCCATTTTTTTAGTCGGTGAAATATTAAGACTTGTAATATTTTGAAGTTTAATATGTACATTAGTTTATTATTAACAATTTTAGTACATTCTCAATTGCTGATTCTTTCGATTATTAATAAAAAAAATATATTTTTCTGAAAAATCTGACACACTTTAAAACTGTGCTAAAAATGTTCCACATTTTTTTATAATAATGATAATATAATTTGGCATGCTTTAGAACCGTGCCAAAAGCGTGTTAGAAATTACACAGAGAAATTATAAAGGGAACCACCATGAAATGTGGACTAATGACATTCAACCATATGTCATTTTTGACACGGTTTAAAATCGTGTCAAAAGTGTGCAAGATTATCAAATATGAGTACGCTTAAGCCAAAATCTGGTATGGTTTAAAACCATGCCAAAAATGACAATCTGACACGGTTTTAAGCCGTGCCATATTGAGTTCGGCACGATTTTAAACCATGCGCCAGATTGGCCTTTTGGGTGTAGTGTGATAGAACATGAGTTTGTTTGGTGGATCAATTTTCGATGAACATCTCATCATTTGATAGCACACCCTTAAATGGCGGCACAACACATGCAAATGGCCTTTATGATAATTGCTTCACATTTACTAGCATGCCCCTAAAAATACTACGAAATAATACTCACATACCCTCCAAAGTTTAATAGGAAGAATAAAGAAGTTTAAATTTTCAACAGATGTGTCACCATCTTCCAACCATAGAACCTATGGATGAGAAGGCTTCATAGCAGAACACGATCAAGATCCAATTTGGAGAGTAATCAAATCTCTATACCCCAAACAAGATGAAAAGCTTTAGAGAAATTGTGGGAGCTTATTCGGCCACGCACAGGGAATGAAAACATATTCATTTAACCCAACCTCGTTAAAAAATAAGTATGGCTAGAGAATAACTTTGTAAATCTCGGATTTATGTATAGTCGATCAGATTGGATTACTATCTAAAGTTATGGAGTCCATTGCGGAATGTAACCCTCACCCTAGGGAAAATGGCACATAATCTTTGTGATCATGAATGATCAATAAAGAGAAGAGAAACTCCCGGTGAACGTAGTCATTATCGCACCACGTATATACTATTTTTGTATATGAATGTGTAGGTTTATACTATACTTGGCTTCAATTTTGTTGATCAAATACTTGTAGGATTTTTACCACCTACACTAACCATTGTGGTCGTGACATTATAACTGCCATAGTTCATGGGATCAAGATGGACTTTTCACTTAAGAGGATCACTCGCTCAGCATTAAAGTCTTCCCAAGGTTGACGATATTGAGTACTGGCATAAAGAAGTTGATTAGAAACCTTAAAATGATGAAGTATTTTACTTCTTGAGTGACACCCATAACCATGGATGGAATGGAAGGAATTTACCCCAACCTTACTTGGCTAAGGACTTGTATGTTTTGATTATGGTTGTGCCATCTCATGTTTTGCTTACTTTGCACCCCACCGATGCTTCTTATGACATTGAGATTATGTTTTATGTTGTTGGAAACTTGGAAATGGTCTTAGTATGTATTTGATATTTCAAATTTTCAAGCCCATGAAAATATACACCACGACCGAGATGAAATCTCTCACATTGTCCTTCGGTTTCCAGATCATGTTCATTCTCCTAGAACAAGGTATTTTCATGCTTTAGGTTGAAGTTGAATAAAATATGGAGTCAGTTACTCTTTATTGTCAGCGGTTTATAAGATGGACTTCTGTACTAGTTATAATTCTACACCTCATGTTGTTCCACCCCGTGCTCCTCGTGTCTGCCACTCATCTGAAGTTCGCTTTCTTCAGCTAACCTAGATGACATTGTTCTTCATATATTTGATCTCATGCGCAACAATCCTTTTATGGCCCATGAAAACATCAGCCAGTTTATTGCTTCTATGGGTACAAATATGCAACTCTTTACCAAAAACTCGTCCTCTTTGTTCAACCTCTCTAATGAATGTGACTTGGAACTCCGTAAAATTCGGGACGACGTGAAAAATATCGAGTCACTTCTTAGTCATCATCGTGAAAAGCGGAAGACAGAAAAGAGATGCTTGAGTAGATTTATTTGCGACTCAAAATCGCGACTCGCTGACATGACGTTTCGCGATTGGTTAATGTCGTTGATGCGGACCCACATTCATAAGAGATTAACTAATGACAACACACCATGAATGCGTGAGTCCTAATCAAGAGTTTCCCAAGTATTATCAGTGCCAATCCTAAGATTGGTAGTGCCCTGTGCAAAAATTAATTTAGGAGCCTTAAAAAAAATTGTATAAAAGATACTAAAAACCTAAAATGGGTTCCTAAAAAATTAAACTTTTTTAGGGGCTCATTTTAGTTCGGTGAGATTTTTGGATAGTTGAATTATTCTTTGTACAGATTGTTTTTGGATAGTTAAAAAAATGTGCCCCTAAAAAATAAAAATTACTTTAAAAATTGATATTTTTTATATGCATAAATTATTTTTGGACCCTAAAATATACATATATCGGTGCATACTCTAAAATGGGCCTTGTGCCATTGCCTATTTGGCACATGGCCAGGGCCGGCCATGAGTATTATCCTTATTTGTTTTGGGGAACTTCGGTATTCACGCATGTACCTTTTTTTTGTTATATTACAACTTTAAAATGCGCGTGTAATATGATTTTATTTTTCTTTAAAATGAATACATATATGAATTTTGTTATATGTCTGTATATGTATTCATAAAATTAATCTAGGGCACGGTTTATGTTTAATTATAAAATTAATGATATGGGGTTGTATTTTTCATGCCTATTCAATTATTTAGAGAATGACATATGTTTGATACTTGCGACAGACATGAAAATAAACTAATAAACAAATTAACTTAGGATCAGTGTCAGGTGAATCTTTACAAATATGGGAAAATATCATTGATCCCTTCATTTTATTAAGTCATGAACATGAGCATCTTAAATTATTACCCAGGGACTAAACATGCCAGCCCAATATAAATAACAATAACTCAAAGCATTGGCTAGGGTAAATTACCTAAATGCCCTAAATAATTATTTTATGTTTCTATATATCCCATACTGTATTTTTTTCAATATTGAACCTGTAATATTTACACATGTTTCTAATTAGCCTTCTAACTAAAAAGACGT
Source organism: Sambucus nigra (assembly GCA_949130495.1). Taxonomy (NCBI): domain Eukaryota; kingdom Viridiplantae; phylum Streptophyta; class Magnoliopsida; order Dipsacales; family Adoxaceae; genus Sambucus; species Sambucus nigra. The sequence continues at coordinate 285,938 of CASBWL010000038.1, forward strand.
TGAAGTTAAAAATGCACGGACGATTTAGATTTTAACCCTTACTTAAACATTTGAATTTACCTTTTGATCATATTAAACATCCTAACTTACGTTTTACTTTTATGCATTCACATCTAAACATTTTCAAAATAAACATTTAATATTTAATATATTCTAAAGTAAACTTTAAGGTTTAGTATTTCACGTTTGTTGAAATAAAATTTTAATATTTAACGACATCAAACTGATTAAGATTAAAAGCTAGTAGTGAGGCTTTTATTCCACTGCCCTTTCTAGTAAGAGGCTTTGAAGCTATGTTTGGCGTAATCAAAATTTAGGCTACCAAAGAAGGGGCGGAGTCCCAACTACCACACAACTACTATACCATTAGCACTCCAGCTCCCCAAAGAGCGTTGCTTGAATCATAGGAACAGTTCTTCTAATCGAAGAAAGCCTACCCGCCCTCTATATCACGTGTCCACCATACTTATTTTTAACAAAAATTAATTTAACGGATTTAGAAAACATTTAGTAAAGGTAAAAAAATTATATTTGGATATTTATTGTCTAAGACTCAACTCAACTCAACTCAAGAAAGCATTTTCCTAATTATTTGCGGTAGGCTACATGAGTCTTATTTTCTCATAATGTTCCATTGAGCGCAATATTCTCCATTAATAAACATGACATTATTCATTTTTTACAATATCCCAGAAAGTCAATTTATACCTACATTTATCCCTAGTGTCAACATCAATACTAACAAAATCGCTATATCCTATAGGGCATCTATTGGTGAATACTTGATGTGCCTAAACCATATAAACTACATTTCTCTATGTTTGCCTTATCTGGGTGCTACTTTTATCGTTTCACAAATATGTTCATTTATAATTTTATCTTTTGAGGTTTCCCACACATCTATCTTAACATCCACACGTCCAACATACTCATTTTCTGCTTTTTTTATTTCATGTTTTCCCAACATTCCATCTCATATAACATGGTACGTCTAATGGACATCCTATGGAACTTACCATTTAAATTCTAAGGTATATGTCAATCACATAATACACTACTAACACTTCTCAACTTATCCCACCATGCTTTAATCTATAAGTAACACCATCATTAATATATGCATCCCTTTGGATAACGAGTCTAAATGACCACTCATAGGTAAATCTTCACCCTCAAGTTTCACAACATCTTATATGTTCTTTTCACAATTACTAAGATTTCACTCTGCGTACTCTATTTTAGTCCTACTTATTTTGAACCATATTGTTTCTAGAGGTTATATCTATAGTTCCAATTTTATCTTTAATTCCTACCTTAGTTTCATCCACCAAAACAATATCATATGTCGCAATACCTCATCTTGTATTTTTCCTTTAAATCCATCCATAACAAAATAAAAAATATTTGTACTTAATTCTAAACCTTGGTGATAGGAATGGAAAATGGGAGGGTTAGGCAGGTTGTGGGCAAGTCATTAATTGGTCGAGTATTAACGAGTCAAGTTCAACCAATATATTAGTCGGGTAGAGTTTGAGCTGCTTTGGGCTTGGGTTTTCCCGTTTGATTCTCTTTTTCTTCACCTGAGACTATTTACAAACCGCTTGGGCCATTCTTTTTGCATTATTTTTAGCTCTCAACTTTGAACTTATTTTCCCAGTAATTATTCAGTCTCAAAGTTTTGTAAAATATGGTAAACTTTATCAACTATTTTCAGTAGTTAATATATATATATATATATATATATATATATATATATATATATATATATATATATATATATATATATATATATATATAATCATGTACAAAAACTCCCTATTTTAGTAAAACTTATAGGTTAAAATACAACAAACCAACAAAATTTGAACATAAAGAACAAAATATCACTGCCGAATTCATATATATAAACATAGCAGGAGAAAACATAGTTGCAAATAATTGTCTAACTATGGTACATTTCCTCGCATAAATGTATTAATGAATTGCATCAATCTATATTAACATATTCATATCAAGCAAGTAAAAGAGTTCACAACCAAACCACCATATTCATATCTTTTTGTTATTTCTTAATATCAACCCAGTTCCATTTAAAAATAAATAATTGTTAGGGGGAGTAAACCTTAGATTAAGAATCCAAAAAATGGGGTGAAAAATCCTAAATCACGGAAGAGAAAACCATCAAAATTTGATGAAGTTAGAGAGATAGAGAAAGACTAATTAGGTGAGTACAATTTGACCCATTAATTAAAGGTTTGTGTTTTTAAAGGTCGGATTAGGTTCGTTGAATGAGTCATGACTTGTTTCCTCCATCCTTTTCTTCATATACCTTTTCATTAATCTTTTCAATAAATAAATAGTTTCCAATGTTGATGTCTTAGTCACAATCCCAACTAATTCCTAGATATTATTTTTTAATCACAGTATGCGTACAATCACTCTTTACCAATGCTTAATAGTAATACACTTAACTCAAAACCACAGTAATTTGTACAACATTGCGTATCTACCTTATTTTTAAAAATAGGTACTAAAGAACTCTTTATCCATTTATTGGGCAGCCTATTATTTATTTTAATTTTATTAAATAATTTTGCTAGCTAAGATAGTCCTTCGTCCTCTATCAAATTCAGTGATTTTTATATATTGTCTTTTAATATCTAATTTTTTAATTTTACAGATTATAAAATAAATATCTAACAAGTTTAAACAAATAATATTCTAATATTTAATATACCAAATAATAAAACTAAGTTGAGAGGTTTAATAAGGTAAAAAAGTCATCTTACATGTTTAAATAAGGACAAAGTAGTAGTCCAACGACATTTGGGAGTTTTCTTTCTATGGGTCCCAAATAAAATTGTTCAATCGTTTGCCATCCATTTTCTCTCCTTCTTTCCCATCCCTTGTCACTAATCATTTCTTCAACTCATTTCCCTCAATTCTCCTCCTCTGTGTTCCTAACTCTCTCTTCACATATCGCCACTCAAGGTCGGTTCCCACCTTCCTAAGGTATCTAGTTATACTCTATGTATTAACTTTAGGATCGATGATACGAACTAGACAAGGGAATCTGACCATTATCCGCTCATGGAAAAGGAGAGTAGGCCACTCTTTATTGCTAGCGAGTCAAAATGTGATTTTATAATCCAAACATGTGTTTCAGTCGGATCAGATCAAAAAATGCATCTTCGGAAAAAAATTGAATTTTTTCGAAAATAAAATAACTATTCCGATTTTCGATCCGATTTTTTTTGAAAACTTAAAAAAAAATTGAATTCAAAAAAATCAGAAAATCGGCAAAAATTAAAAATTCACAAAATATATTAAAAATTCAGAAATTTAGGAAATTCCAAAATTTCAAAAAAATAAATTTTCAATTTTCGATTACTCGATATTCTCATTTTAAATAAATAAGGAAAATGGTTTAACCCAACATGTAAATACATGAAAATTTGATCCATTTTTTTTTATTTGTGTAGAAGTTAGGAGGACACTCTCTTTTTAAAAATTACACTTTGTACCCGTCTCCCTCTCTCAATCGATGTGGGATATGAAAAACTTTCAAAAAATTGGAAAATAATTAAAAAAAAATCGGAAAAATTGGATGGGCATAGTTTCGAAAAAATCGGATCGGAAAAATCAGAAATTCAGAATTATTTCCGATTTCCAATCTGATTTTTTTCGAAATAATCGAAAAATCGAAAATCGACAAACTAAAATTTCATTCCAAATTTGAAAAAAAAAACGAATCGAAAATCTGAAATATTGCAAGTTCGGAAAAAAAATACAATCCTAGTCCCAATAACAATGGTATGATTACATGCGTGTACTGGGTTAATAGTGGGTCATAAGATGAGAACCCAGCTGCTAACCTAGCTTTATATCTATCTCTCTTTCTCTCCCTCTTTTATATACCACTTAGTTACCCACTCTCTCTCTAGATATCAAGTGACCGGACATAAATTTTACAAACGATTATATTGATTGCAAAAATCAGAAGATTAAAGTGAAATAGATTTTGGACTGGGAATGGGTTTGTGTATAGTTCAAAAAGTCGAAATCATATCTAAACATATAAATCATAAGACTATATCTTATTACTATTATATTTGTGCAAATTTGTGCCTGAGTTAAATTTTTTGTTCAATCTTTATATTAGTTCAATTGATTCGATTGTCATATAACGTTTTACACTTTTTTCTTATTTTATAAATGATTATTGCTTATATTTGATTTAATGATTCAATGGATTTTTTTTAAAGAAAAAAAGGTGAAAAAACAAAAGGAAAACGGAATGACCCAAATCTCACACCAATCCATTTCTAATACAACCACATTCCAGCCAATTCATTTCTGACCTGGTCCATATCTGACCATTTTCTCTCATTTGTCGAGTTTAGTTAACTGTAATTTTTTCCCTAGTGGAATGACTAAGATGTCGTTTGTTTTTACCTCTTAAGTCCGAATCCCATTTTCGCTCATTTGTCGGATTTAGTTAATTATAATTTTTTCCTAGTGGAATGACTAAGATGTCGTTTGTTTTTACCTCTTAAGTATGAATCTAACCATTCAGACTTATGAGATACCAAAAAGTATTTTTTTTAAATGATTAGGAGACTAACATCTATATTTGGCTCTTGATGATTAAGAGGTAGAGTTACATCTAAAGTTTGAATCTGAAGCCTGAGTCCGTTTAAATACATCCATTCAGAGGTACATTCAGACATAAAAACAAACATATTTTTCAGATTTAAATTTCAGACTTCAAATTTAGTATTCAAAATTCAGATTCAGATGAAAAAACCAAACACAAATATTAAGAATCCGTTTGATAGGGCACATATTTGCCATAAAAAATTTGGCAAGTGGTGGCAAATAAAAGTTTTACCCACTATTTTGTGTGTTTGATAAACCTTTTTTTTTCATGAATTTTTTTGCATGATATCATGTCTTCATACATATTTTTTCATCCTTTTGGCAAATTTGTTTCCAAAATTTGCTTACCTTTACATGAGAGTAATGTTTTTCGCAAATTTGTCATTAATTTGAAAATAGTTTTTAAAAAAATTGTTTTTCTTGGTTAAACCTTTTTTTCTATTTTGATAAAAACTACTTTTCTAAATATTTTTTATTTTTTGTTAAAACTGTTTTTTCTCATAAATAATTTTTTCTAAAACTATTTTTTTCTAGAAAACCTCTTCTTAGTTGAAAAAACGTTTTGCTTTGTCTAAACTACTTTTTTATTATTAAAATTTGATTTTCATTAAAAACTGTATTTTGTTAAAGTGTTGTTTTCCGTTAAAACATTCACATTTGGGTTATAAACTGTTTTTTGTGTTACAACTATATTTAAAAAAAAAAAATATTTTTCACTAAAAATTATGTTCTCGTGAAAAAATACTTTTTGTTAAAAATTATTTTATTTTTGTCAAAACTATTTTTTTATTGTTAAATTTGGGTTTTCTGCTATTTTTTTTTATTTCTGTCAAAGCTGTTTTTTTTTAAGTAAAAAAACCATTTTTATACTATTTCAAAAAAATGTTTTTTTGTTACAAACTATTTTGTTTGAAAAATTTGTGTTTTCCTTGTTACAAACTATTTTTATTGTTAAAAAAAAATTTAATTTTTTTTTTCGTTATAAGTAATTTTTTGGTTAAAATTATTTTTTCGAAACTATTTTATGTTAAAAATTATATTTCTGGTTATATATCATTTTTTTGGTACATCAGTTGGTTCGCATTTGCCACTTTCGCCATTGACTCTATCAAACATGTCACTCTTACTACTTGAAAATTAATATTATCAAATGACCCTATCTCATAAAATTTATAGGATTTTATATGGAAAAATGTGATCAAATTTGATCACTTTTGAACAAAACGATAGGTTCCCCATAGTTCCCTTTATAAAAAAGAATAAATTACTTAAAACAAATGCTCAAGCACTCGCATATGGCCATTCCTACTTTGTGCTCCTTCCCAATCTCACAAAGCCCTTTGTTTATTTCTCACTAATGTGTAAACATAATCAATGAACACGTAATTAACAATTTTGTATGAATCTATAAATCTAACTCATGAATAGCCAATTATACATGTTACTTGTTCATTGATCATATAAAACATAACGTGTTATATGTTTAACGTCAGGATTTTTGATCAATATGATTATTACAAATTGTTTACACTATAGAGATCAAAAGTCATAATTTGATCATATTTAGAAATAAAATATCAAGAGTCATGCCTTGGTTCAAATTTGTTTGAGAGGAAGAAGCTTGAAATAATATCCTCCACTTGAATATGGAATCATCATTTAGATGATTAGAGTTTTTGTGTTTCTCTCCCTTAACCTAATTCCATTGATGTTTTAATTTTATAGTGTATGATTGATGGATATAAGTCACTTTTTCATAAGTAAGGGGAGGAACCAATCTCTAAAAGCTAGTAAATATGAACCATCCATCAAGGTAGCTACCTAAAAGTATGTTTTACTCCTATTATTTGGAGTATGCTTTCATTAACTAAAGTGACTCTTGGTATTAATATAATTGTGGAACACAATATGAAGAATTATTAGTTCAAATAATTCTAACATTCTCACACTTGATACATAATTATCATAAGGCGGGCAATAATCTTTGAGTCATTCTGAAATGGCCTCCTTGAGGTCATCTAGGTTGAGCTTTAGTTTGTGGAACAACTCTAGGTACATCACCTCTGATGAGCTTCCCTGATCCACCAGCAACTTGTCGACATCCCAATTTGCAATTCTGAGAGTTATCACGAGTGCATCGTGATGTGGAGTCCTCACTCTAATCAAATATTCTTTAGTGAAGACGATGTGTTTAGTGCAGTAGACATCTACTGGTTATCGGCGCTTACCATCTTGGCTATTTTCATGGTGAATTTGGAATGTCTCCATAACAGCAGTGACCTTCTTCAACTCCATCCTAATAGGATTCCCTTGGATCTGCTTTAGGTCGGACGCTTCACGGATCACTACAAACTCCTCTCCCTTGTCGTCACAAGGATGTTGTCTGGTTTTCCGTCGTCATTGGCTGCAACCTTGTCAGCTTTCTTTTCTATACACTTATTGAGATGCCCAACTTGGGATAACTCTTATAAGTGTGACTTTAGAGCCTTGTAATTCTTAGTTATCTAATCTCCCTCCTATTGGAAAGATCATCTTAGCGCATTGTTCCTTTTCGTTAGGTCACCACCTATCTCCTTGGGCCACTTGATGAACGATTGATCCCCGATCTTTCTCAAAATCTTATATATTGATTCCTTAAAGATTGCGTTAATAGTGTGGAATTCTTTTGAAGGATCAGCCTTGTTCCCATTCTTAGAGTCACTCTTGCCCCCGATATTTTTACCTTTCTTTGGAGTGTCACTCTTATATCCTCCTTTGCTCACTTTTGCTCGATCATTGTCCCCTGTATTAAATTTAACCACATCCTCAACCTTGGCATATTTATTAATACGAGCCATAAGGTAGTTGATGGTGCTAGCTTCTTTCATGGTCAGTGAGTGGTGCAGTAGAGATGTGGTCGACAAACCAATCTTTAAGGATGTAATGGTAACTTGCTCCCATAAATTCTCCATTTCATTAAAAATCTCCTAGTACCTCTTGGCATAGTCACAAAGGCTTTCTTGTGGCTTTTTCTTCATCGTGAGCAGTGAATCCATCCTCTTGGGTTTGGAGCTTCTAGTTATGAAGTAAATAGTAAAAGCCTCTAATAAGGCCTTGAAACTCCTGACCGATATGTGGGGAATCTTATCGAATCACTTTTGTGTGCTACGTCATGTAGGCTAGAAGGGAAAATTTGACACATCAAGGCATCATTGTGTCCTTGCTGTGTTATTAGTTGCATGTACTGCAGAACATGGTCGATGTGATCCGTCTTTCTCTCATAAATCCTGAACATGGGAATGGTGAACTTCTTTGGGGGTTCATCTACTTTAATCGCCGTTGAAAAAGGGTATTTCATCTGGGTGTTGAGAGATCTCCTGGATAGCCCCCTAGATAACCTGATTACTCGATGGGCTGGATGTTGGTCCATCTCTCTACAAACCAAAATTTTGATGTTCTCATCTTAATGATCATTGCTTTCGTGGTGCCTCTCTGATCGACCATGTTCTAGTCGGTCATTCTCTGACCTGTTATGTTTAAATTTACCTTGGTTGTGCCTAGATCTCCTCCCTGGCGACGAGTGTTGCTCGCTTGAGTACTATGAGTCATGTCACAATGCTTCCTGGTATCTCCATGGACATCTCTTTCCATCCTTTCAAGTGTCCTTTATTGGCAACCATTTTCTTCCACATAGAGGCATGTGGACTCCACTTGTTCTCAAAGCCTAGCTTCGTAAGCGTCGATCAACCTGGAGATCTGTGTAGACCTATTTGGTCCATGGCTTTCTTCAGAAGGTAGCATTTCTTGGTTAAACTTGGAATTTGGTTGCTGGCGAATCTCTGACCTGACCCTAGGGGGATTGGGTTATCTTTCACATTGCTAACTTGAGTTATATTGCCTCTATAGTGAGACATTACGTGCTTTCTGCTGATGAATGTTTTCGTAGGAATATAAATCACTTCCTACAGACGGTGCCAATTTTGAGTGCAAGAAATATCATAATTAAGATCCACAAAATAATTATAAATGCATAAAGTAAAGATCACACACAATAACGATGTACGTGGTTCGTCAATTTGCTTATATCCACAGAGAGGTTGATATATTCTTATTAGTTTCTCTCAATGCTAGAGGTAACATCCCATTACCCTAGGCCAGGGTTTTACAACTTATAGATGTGTGAAATAAGAGGTTGAGTTATACACGTAACTCAATAAGATCATGGATAACTAGTGTTGTCCCTGAATATCTCCTCCGAGATTTTTGGTAACCAATTTAAGTATATCGTTTTATGTCTTTTAGTGTATGTAAAAGACACGAGTCTTTAATAAATAGCCGACTCGGGCCAGGTAGTCCACATTGCATGTTGGGTTGGTCGGCTACTCCCGTGGGACAAGATAAATGAGTCCCCATACCTATCATCCATCGGAGAATCCTCATTTCACTAACATGGAGATTTTGTTCATGTTTTTCTTTAGATCCCAACACTCCGCTCCATATAGGGTCGCTGGCCTAAAAATTGTCCTATAAAACTTTCCTTTTAATTTATTAGTTGTCCTCTTATCGCATAACACCCCACTTGCTTGTCTCTATTTCACAATATTAATAGTAAATTATATTCTAAAAATAAAACTCAATAATACAATTTAATTAATAAATTGTATTTGAATTCCAATAATCCCTAACAATTTTAAAATGCACATATATATGGAATCAAATATACAATAGTATATGGACAATAATACGGCTTTTGACATTATCGCTAAAATCTGGTAAATGAATGAGAAGTTTCTTTTGAACGTGAACTTCCACTTAGTGAAAATAATTCAAAGCATCGTCAAGGTGTTGTGGTGAAACCATCTTCAGCCAAGGATCCATTGAGATGAGATGGAACCATTACACATACTGATCTCTATGTTGAAGAGTATTCTATTAGCAAGTACATTTAGGGATTTGTGCTCATCCTGATTTCATAAGTGTTTTAGGATCTCTCTTATTCCATGGAAAGTGACCACACTTTCATCACTTGTATAGGTAAATCAACTTCAGTGCGGGTGCGAATCACATTTATATGATTTATTAAGAAGTAAATCTCATCCTCTATCATGCAGAATACCAATATTAGGCACATAGGAATGGACTTTTACATATAAGTTCCTAGTGTTCCATAACTATCATTTAACTTGTTAGTACCACATTGAACTTGTCTATATTTTTAATACATAAGTTGGGTTCCCATTAAATATAGTTTTTTTATTTTATAGACCTTAGTACCATTCTTTTAAGGTGGTATATATCATTTCTGTAACAAGACTGTAATTACTTCTTCTTTGAGTAACTGCCTCAAAATTTGTTATCTTAGAATAATATGTCTAGATTTATCTTTATAGGTTTTGCTTGAAACCTTTTATATTGTAGCTTGATTTTCACAATTAATCATAATAGTAGGAGATGGTTTCTTCTACAAGGGAATATTAAATAATGTTTTTAAGCCATTACGCTTCTTTACTTGTATCTGCCAAGGCTATGGATTATAATTTCATTGTTGAATCAAACACACTCGTTTGTTTCTTGGGACCCAATAAATAGCCGATCCTTCTAGCGTAAATATCCAACCAGTTGTGGACTTGGATTTTGATTTGAGGTTGTTCCAACTAGAACCATTATATCATTCTAATATATATGGATGCCCTATATAATGTAAGTCGTAATCCATAGTCCTCTTTAGGTATCTAAGTAATCTGGAATTTTCATTCCAATGTTCTTATTTTAGATTACTTGTAAATCTACATAGTATTCCTACCACATAGGTAATGTATGGTCTAGTGAAATGCATTGAATACATGAGACTTCCAATGACACTGACATATTTAGGTTGATCCATAATACGCCCCATATTTTTCATTAATTTCATACTAGGATTAACTCATGTGGTTACTGGCTTAAGTTCAAAATGATTATATTTCTTAAGAACCTTTTCAATGTAGTGAGAATGATAATTTAATGTCCTTTCTTACTAAATTGATTCCTAAAATTACAGAATCTTCCCCAAGATCCTTTATATAAAAGTTTGGTGATAGAAGCCTCTAAGTTTTGTCTACATATATGAATATTGACGCAAATATAAGCATGGCATTGTGATACCCCGCCTAATTAAATACCGGGCGATCACTCCTTTATTAAATTAAATCAAGGTGAACAGTTGGTCCATTCTTAGCATCATTGTCGTAAAAATAAATTTTCCAATTTAACACACTAATTAATTAAGCTAAGTGTCAAAACCATTTTTAAACATTACTTTCCAAATTTTATTTAAAGAAAAATTATTTATTTATTAACAACATTTCAATAAGTAAGAATCACACCACAATAATCCTGGAACATAATCCAATTAATTTAAAACATTCGTCAATCGAATCTCAATATGTAAAATCTAAAGTAACACATCCATACTGAATAAATCCCATAGTGACAGTACTAGAAATAACTGAAATACAACGGTCCCAACAAAACAAATAAATAGTGGAAAGGGCGACACGTGCCCCAATAACTGAGGATGATAGAAGTGGAATCAAGTAAATGAAGTCGTCTAAGCAATTGGCCTGCAACTCCCACCTAAGCTGCAGTGCATTCCTTTTAAGGGATCCTAAGCAAGACGCCCCTGTGGCTGGGCACCTGTAATATATACATATATATACAAGAGAGAGAGAGAGAGAAAAAGAAACGGGTCAGAGCCCGATAGTGTGTATGATTTAAAATTCGTTTAGCAAGTATTTAAATTGATACAGGCCAATGCAACAACATATTAGTGCGACACTCTCTTGAGAAATTCTCACCTCTCTTCTAATGTGCACGCCTATCGTATTATCCTTCCCAACAGTTTATCTTATCATTTATCGCACTAATCTTCCCAATGATTTAACTTATCTTAAATTACTCGTAAGATTTCAAAATCGAACAATATCATCGTTTAAAAGGAGAATTTCATTAATGACAATGCCTTCATTTTACTTTATTTGTTAACAAGGTTTCCCAGTTTCATATTATACTTTCTCAAAATAATTAATTACAATTTGAGTCATCAACTATGTCCTACTTACCAAATCACAGTAGGCAGTTCCGAATTTCATAATTTCATATATATATATATATATATATATATATTATCTACTCGTATAATATATATATCATAATAGCACCCCAAACAAAACTATGGTGCGGGCATAATCTGCTATTCGATCCTCGTATCGCTCACACTAAGGGAAATAGAAGTTCATAATCACTCTCGAACTGTATCAACATATACAAAACAATATTGAGGCGAAGCATAGGTTCCAAGTCTCTAAAAGGTCAGTACATACCCTCACGTCTCTTAGGACCGTCTGAACTATCGATTCGATAGCCTGTACCAAGTATATCTATCTCCTAGGGTACGAATATATATCCCCCATAAGGCAACACAGGATAAGATCGTCCCAGCGCGGTAACCTCAGGGATAGCAAGTAGCGCGGGTACGTTTTTGACATGTATATAATATATGCATACACAATCATATAAATATACCACTTTTATCATATTAATATAGGTTCCTCTCATCACCCATAATTACAAAATTTATCCTTAATTTCATATTATTAGTATTACGTATAAGGGTTCGTCTCTAACCTTAACTCGAAGGATTTTCCCACTCATTACGTGACACTCGTGGACTCTATCCTCCCAAGTATAAAATTCAGTAGGTGTCCTTTTTGTTCCAACGTAACTCTCTTACGCACCTCTCCCTTTAATACATAAATTCATCGACCCTTAAGTAATTATCCCAAAATACAATTCTTGGCTCACATTAAAAGTCCCAAAAATTATTCATATGTCCTACTAGTCTTCCTTATCTCCCAGAACACTTTATTAAGGATGTCCAAGGATTATTTCACATTAAATCGAATTTAACTAATTTAATAAGGGAACATAGGAGGCTTCCAGAAGGGGTCGATCGATCGAAGTCTGGGGCTCGATCAATCGAACCTTCAATCGATCGAGGCTCTGGGCTCGATTGATCGATCAAGCAGGTATTTCGATTTCTGCAGTTTTGCAGTTACGGGTTCTAACACGTATCTTCATACAAATACAAGTTTTACATTCCCAAACGTCCAAAGATTCATACTACTAACATTATATCATCATACTAGGTATTTCCAACGTAGAGCATGAGGATTTCTAACATTTAAACATAGATTAATAGCCCAAAAATTTATATAATTATCAAGAACCCTAAAAATTTCTTAATCATGGTTCTAATCTGTTTTTCCCAAAATTTCCTTCTTATACATCATCAAAATTCATGGTTTAATCCTCTACATATTAAGGTATTTCCATAATAACAATTTATCCATCACTACATGCAATTCCTATCTCATATCTTTGGTTTTCTTCCATAAAGGCTCATTCAAATTACTCCTAAACTAATATGAAAGATGCATCAACGAAATAAGCAAGATAAACACTTGACTGGTATTTTCATAAGTCTAGTTTGGTGCCGAATTTGGTGTGGTTGCGTTCCCCGTCTCACGATCTACGCGTTGGGGGTGGCGGCGGTGCAAACGGGTGGCTTTTTGACCTTCAATTGCCTTGATATCTCTCTCCTCTCTTCTCCAATGGCCGTTCTAGAGTTTTGAGTTTTCTAACCCTAGAAGATGACCTAGACATCTGATATAACCCCTTTAATTTTCGTGGGTTTAATTACCCAAAAATGTAAAATGACCAAAATGCCCTCCCGGGTTACTAATTAGGCCTAAAAACGCCCCGAGACCCAAACTAAACCCACGGGTACACTTTTTTTATTATCTCGACCCTTCCGGACGCGTTGGCGCACTCAAAATGACCATATGAACAACTTATAAAATATTCACTTTTATTTATCCATATTTAGTTCGGACGCGACACGGGCGCGTCCCGACTCAAATTTCCAGAATTGTCATTTTATTCACTCGTGACATTCAATCTAACCATTATTATATATTACTTTGCTCATTAGTAATATTCAACAAATTTCATATAATTACTAACTCTCGTCACGTTAATAATTATAACATAATTAATTTCCGGATTTTTATTAAATAATTAACTCACATTAAATTTAATAAATCCCCAAATTAGTATAGCATAAAAATACGGGTTATTACATACTTCCCCCCTAATAATGGAATTTCATCCCGAAATTCAAAAAATAAGGCATACCTGGTAAGAACAAATCTGGATATCTCTCGCGCATATCTGCCTCGCGCTCCCAAGTGGATTCCTCCACATTATGATGCTCCCACTGGACCCGTACAAGTGGAACTATTTTCGACCTCAATCTTCTCTCACTATAGTCTAGGATAGCCACCGATCTCTCCTCGTAAGAGCTGTCAAGCTGTAAGTCGATCTCATCTATCGCAATGTGAGTATGGGCCATATCATCCCGAAGATACCGTCTCAACGACGAGATGTGGAATACATCGTGAATGCGATGTAAATGCTCTGGCAGTCCCAATATGTATGCTACCAGCCCAATCCTCTCGATAATGGGAAATGGTCCCACGTACCTCGGGGACAATTTCCCTTTCTTCCCAAACCTCATCACTCCTTTCATAGGAGACACAGGTAGTAACACCTGGTCCCCCACATTAAACTCCCGGAAGAACCATTTCGCATCGGCGTAGCTCTTCTGCCTGTCCTGGGCTACTCGAATGCGACTCCTGATCATCTCAATCCTCGCGGAGGTCTCTCGAATCACCTCTGGTCCTATCAGCTTGTTATCCCCCACCTCGAGCCAACAAGTTGGGGAACGACAAGGCCTGCCATACAAAGCCTCAAATGGAGCCATGCCAATCGTGAACTTATAAGAGTTATTATAAGCAAACTCTACCAGTGGAAGATGTGGCTCCCAACCTCCCCCAAAATCAAGAACACACATGCGTAGCATATCTTCCAACATCTGATTAGTACGCTCTGTCTGTCCATCTGTCTGTGGGTGATAAGCTGAACTCAACCTCAACTCAGTACCCATAGCCTCCTGAAAGCTTTCCCAAAAATGTGACACGAAAATCTTGTCTCTATCTGACAAAATATTCAAGGGCACCCCATGTAATCTGACAATCTCAGTAATGAACAACTGAGCATACTGACCCATGGTATAATCTATTCGTACCGGCAGAAAATGAGCCACCTTGGTCAAACGGTCTACGATCACCCAGATAGAGTCGTAGCCCCGCTGTGATGTAGGCAACCCTGTAATAAAATCCATGGAAATACTCTCCCACTTCCATGTGGGTATTTCCAATGGCTGAAGCAACCCTAACGGTTTCTAATGGTCCACCTTTACCAGCTGGTAGGTAGAACACTTGGACACAAACTCAGCGATGTCCTTCTTCATCCCACTCCACCAGTATTGTTGCCTCATATCCAGGTACATCTTATCTCCTCCGGGATGTACCGCAAATTGGGACCCATGAGAATGAGTCATCACTGCATGACGTAATTTTGCTCCTTCTGGAACCACCAATCTCCCAATAAACCTCAAACCCCCATCAGAACTAATAGAATAGGACTCAGCACCCTCGGCTAAAAGTCGTGCAATCTGCTCCTGGCAAAACGGGTCTATGGTCTGTGCCTGTATCACCCTCGTAACAATCTCGGGTGTGACTGTCATAACAAATATGAAGGAATGGGCTACTGCGTCCTGGTGACCCAAATCCTTCCACTTTGCTTTCCAGACGTCCGCTATATCATCTACCAGTCTACGGCTCAATGCATCAGCAACTATGTTGGCCTTCCCCGGATGATACTGTATATCGAACTGATAATCCTTCACAAACTCTAACCATCTACGCTGACGCATATTCAGCTCTCGCTGAGTGAACAGGTACTGCAGTGACTTGTGGTCTATGAACAAGCGGAATTTCTCCCCCAATAAATAGTGCCTTCATATCCTTAATGCGAAGACGACCGCTGCTAACTCCAGGTCGTGTGGGTGGGGTAATTCTTCTCATGCGGCTTAAGCTTACGGGAGGCAAAAGCTATAGCCTTCTCCTCCTGCTGAAGTACTCCCCCAAGTCCCCGTAAAGAGGCATCGGTGTAAACCAGGTACTCCACACCTGGCTTTGGTAAAGCAAGGACTGGTGCTGAAGTAAGCTTGTCCTTCAGCTCGTCGAAAGCCAATTGACAAGAATCATCCTAAACATATGGTACCCCTTTGCGAGTCAGATTTGTCAATGAACCCGCTATTTTGGAGAATCCCCGAATGAATCTCCTGTAGTATCCGGCTAACCTCAAGAAACTACGCACTTCCATCGGTGTCGTGGGCTGTCCCCACTCCCTCACCGCGGACACTTTACTCGGTTCGACTGCTATCCCCTGCTCAGAAACAACATGGCCCAAGAACTTTACTTCTCGTAACCAGAATCCGCACTTCTCATACTTAGCATACAACTGATGCTCTCGTAGAGTCTGAAGAACCTGCCTCAAGTGCTCGGCATGCTCCTCCTCGGAATGTAAATATATCAAAATGTCATCCATGAATACGATGACAAACTGATCCAAGAACTCTCTGAACACTCGGTTCATTAAGTCCATGAACACGGCTGGAGCATTTGTGAGTCCAAATGGCATCACTCTGAACTCATAAGACCCATATCTCGTTAAGAAAGCAGTCTTTGATACATCCTGCTCCCTAATACGTAGCTGATGGTATCCCGACCTCAGATCTATCTTCGAAAAGAAACTTGCTCCCCTCAGTTGGTCGAACAGATCATCGATTCGAGGCAACGGATACTTATTCCGTATCCTGACCTTGTTCAACTCCCGGTAGTCCACACATAATCTCAGTGAACCATCTATCTTCTTCAAAAACAAGACTGGAGCGCCCCAAGGTGAGGTACTCCTGCGAATGAAGCCCTGACCTAACAGCTGCTCTATCTGATCTCGTAACTCTCGCATCTCTGTCGGAGCCATACGATAGGGTGCGCTTGCTATAGGTCTCGTATCTGGTGATAAATCTATGACAAAGTCTATCTCGCGATTGGGGGGTAGGCCTGGTATCTCCTGAAACACATCAGAATACTCACGGATAACTGGTATCGAGTCTAACGGAATCACAACCTCCTTAGAGGTATCCTCCTCTATATAATACAAATGAGCGGTCGAACCCCCATCTAGGCGAGGCATCACCACTACAAACATCTCTTCCCCGGAATGGCAAAAACAATGCTCCCACTGAAGCAATCAATCATGGCTCTATAAGCTGCGAGCCAATCCATACCGATAATAACATCATGCTCATGCATATCTAAGACTAACATGTCTGCAAGTAATACCAAACTACCAATATCTACCCCCACTCCTTGGCATATAAAGAAAATAAGCGACCCACTCCCCAGTGGTGAGTCTACACACGTCACTGTGCTCTCTGCTATGGCTAACAACCCTAAGGCCTTCGCAAAATGCGTAGCTATAAAGCAATGCATCGCCCCAGTATCAAACAAAACCCGACCCATAGTACCATAGATAGGAAATATACCCTCAATTGCGGGTGGTGCCTGGTGGACGTTATATACACGTCCATACTGTAACTACCCCTACTGCACTGGAGCTGCTGGAATGGCTGGTAGGGCTGGCACCTGGTTTGGAGCTAGGAGGGCAGGTGGAAAAAGTGGCCTCTGTGGCTCATTATGGGCTCACTGCTGCTGTGGGACCCTCTCTCCCTCTGGACAATCCTGGCGCCTATGACCATGTTTACCGCACCCAAAACATCAGCCTCTAAAGTTACCTCCCCTTTGTCCCTGCTGACCACGGCCCTGCTGGCCGTTACCTCCCCGCCACTGGCCCTGTTGGCCCTGATGATTACGCTGTTGGCCCTGTTGTTATCGGTGTTGGCCTTGCTGGCCCTGCTGATTAGGCTGGCCCTGCCAAAAACCTCTGACTCCCTTCCTGGAATCACCTGAACTGAATCGCTTAGCAGGGTCCCCCTGATGGGAACTCTGCTCGTGCTGACGAGTCTGTCCATGAGATGGTGCTCCACTAGCACTACTACCCCCGGTCCTGCCCTGCTGGCTGGACTCTCCTGCTCTTTTGCTTCCCTGCAGATGGAAGCGGTGATCCTGGCAATGTAGTAACACAGCATTGAGTACATCAGTGAAAGTACTCAGAGATAAATTCCCTATTAGGTGCTGACGGATCCTCCAAGTTAACCCGTCCACAAACAGCATAATTTTCTTGTCCTCAGTGGGTGCCTCATCTGGCACTATGGTGAGAAGTATCGTGAACTCCTCCTCATACTCCGCAATGGTAGAATTTTCCTGCTTCAGATTTAGTAGTTTCCGCCTCATCTCAGTCTGCACGGCGGGTGGAAAGTACTTGCGGTCAAACCACTCCCAGAACAACTGAATCGTGATCGTGTCCCTTTCCTCTAAGGTGGTAGTGGACTCCCACCACTGCAAAGCGGCCCCCACCAGCTTAAAGGAAGCCAACAACTATTTCTGCACGTCGGTGCACTCATACATTCGAAGATGACACTGGATGTCTTTCTTCCATTGGCTAACTGCGACGATATCTGAGCTACCAGAGAACTCAGGGGGATGCGCCTTCTGAAAAGCATCCCTAACCCTCTCCCAAGCAGATGGAAGCTGTGCTGGTACTGGCGCCACTGCCTGAATCTGGGGTGGAGCCTGCTGAACCACCGTTAGCGCGACATTCACCGCCTGAGATATAATGGCGGCTACCTCATTAACATTCATAGTGCCTTGTGCCGGAGCTGCTGGCTGCTCGGCCTGGGCACGCCTATCCTTCGGTGCACGCCTCGGAGGCATCTGAAATGTGAAGTAGTTTATTAGTCTACAGTTATTATCAAATCTCAAATAGCTGAAGACTTAAACGTAAAAGCAGGAATACAACAATCCTAAAAATAGGGCTCTATAGCAAAAAAGTTAAGCTGAAAGCGAAATAAGCCGTACAGATCCTATGGACACTAGAACCTGATGCTCTGATACCACCTATGACACCCCGCCTAATTAAATACCGGGTGATCACTCCTTTATTAAATTAAATCAAGGTGAATAGTTGGTCCATTCTTGGCATCACTGTCGTAAAAATAAATTTTCCAATTTAACACCCTAATTAATTAAGCTAAGTGTCAAAACCATTTTTAAACATTACTTTCCAAATTTTATTTAAAGAGAAATTATTTATTTATTAACAACATTTCAATAAGTAAGAATCACACCACAATAATCCTGGAACATAATCCAATTAATTTAAAACATTCGTCAATCAAATCTCAACATGTAAAATCTAAAGTAACACATCCATACTGAATAAATCCCATAGTGACAGTACTAGAAATAACTGAAATACAAAGGTCCCAACAAAACAGATAAATAGTGGAAAGGGCGACACGTGCCCTAATAACTGAGGATGATAGAAGTGGAATCAAGTAAATGAAGTCGTCTAAGCAAGTGGTCTGCAACTCCCACCTAAGCTGCAACGCGTTCCTTTCAAGGGATCCTAAGCAAGCCGCCCCTGTGGCTGGGCACCTGTAATATATACATATATATACAAGAGAGAGAGAGAGAAAAAGAAACGGGCCAGAGCCCGATAGTGTGTATGATTTAAAATTCGTTTAGCAAGTATTTAAATTGATACAGGCCAATGCAACAACATATTAGTGCGACACTCTCTTGAGAAATTCTCACCTCTCTTCTAATGTGCACGCCTATCGTATTATCCTTCCCAACAGTTTATCTTATCATTTATCGCACTAATCTTCCCAATGATTTAACTTATCTTAAATTACTCGTAAGATTTCAAAACCGAACAATATCATCATTTAAAAGGAGGATTTCATTAATGACAATGCTCTCATTTTACTTTATTTGTTAACAAGGTTTCCCAGTTTCATATTATACTTTCTCAAAACAATTAATTACAATTTGAGTCATCAACTATGTTCTACTTACCAAATCACAGTAGGCAGTTTCGAATTTCATAATTTCATATATATATTAGAGAATTAAGGTAAAGGACATGTTCCTTCCTATATTTGGATTTTTAGGACAATGCTTTTCAAGTTTATAAATCTAGTCCCTCTGGTACAATAACATTTATAAATCTAGTCCCTGTGGTACAATACCTTTATTTTTTTGGTCCGCGCCAGTGGCACTATTTTTCGCCATTTTTCATGATATTTTTAGTACAGGGACTAAATTTATAAAATTATATGGAGTGTCCTATTTTTATACACTTTGAGCACTATAAGGACCTTTTTCCAAAACTCCCTATATATATATATATATATATTATCTACTCGTATAATATATATATCATAACAGCACCCCAAATAAAACTATGGTGTGGGCATACTCTGCTATCCGATCCCCGTATCGCTCACACTAAGGGAAATACAAGTTCGGAATCACTCTCGAACTGTATCAACATATACAAAACAATATTGAGGCGAAGCATAGATTCCAAGTCTCTAAGAGGTCAGTACATACCCTCACGTCTCTTAGGACCGTCTGAACTATCGATTTGATAGCCTGTACCAAGGATATCTATCTCCTAGGGTACGAATCAATATCCCCCCATAAGGCAACACATGATAAGATCGTCCCAGCGCGGTAACCTCAGGGATAGAAAGTAGCGCGGGTACGTTTTTGACATTTATATAATATATGCATACACAATCATATAAATATACCACTTTTATCATATTAATATAGGTTCCTCTCATCACCCATAATTACAACATTTATCCTTAATTTCATATTATTAGTATTACGTATAAGGGTTCGTCTCTAACATTAACTCGAAGGATTTTCCCACTCATTACATGACACTCATGGACTCTATCCTCCCAAGTATAAAATTCAGTAGGTGTCATTTTTGTTCCAACATAACTCTCTTACGCACCTCTCCCTTTAATACATAAATTCATCGACCCTTAAGTAATTATCCTAAAATACAATTCTCGGCTCACATTAAAAGTTCCCAAAATTATTCATATGTCCTACTGGTCTTCCCTATCTCCCAAAACACTTTATAAAGGATGTCCAAGGATTATTTCACATTAAATCGAATTTAACTAAATTAATAAGGGAAAATAGGAGGCTGCCAGGAGGGGTCTATCGATCGAAGTCTGGGGATCGATCGATCGAACCTTCGATCGATCGATCAAGCACGTATTTCGATTTCTGTAATTTTGCAGTTACGGGTTCTAACACCTATCTTCATACAAATACAAGTTTTACATTCCCAAACGTCCAAAGATTCATACTACTAACATTATATCATCATACTTGGTATTTCCAACGTAGAGCATTGTGGATTTCTAACATTTAAACATGGATTAATAGCCCAAAAATTTATATAATTATCAAGAACCCTAGAAATTTCTTAATCATGGTTCTAATCTGTTTTTCCCAAAATTTCCTTCTTATACATCATCAAAATTCGTGGTTTAATCCTCTACATATTAAGGTATTTCCAGAATAACAATTTATCCATCACTACATGCAATTCCTATCTCATATCTTTGGTTTTCTTCCATAAAAGCTCATTCCAATTACTCCTAAACTAATATGAAAGATGCATCAACGAAATAAGCAAGATAAAGACTTGCCTGGGATTTTTAGAAGTCTGGTTTGGTGCCGAATTTGGTGTGGTTGCGTTCCCCGTCTCGCGATCTACGCGTTGGTGGTGGCGGCGGTGCAAACGGGTGGCTTTTTGGCCTTGAATTTTCTTGAGAGCTCTCTCCTCACTTCTCTAATGGCCGTTCTAGAGTTTTGAGTTTTCTAACCCTAGAAGATGACCTAGACATCTGATATAACCCCTTTAATTTTCGTGTGTTTAATTACCCAAAAATGTAAAATGACCAAAATGCCCTCCCGGGTTACTAATTAGGCCTAAAAATGCCCCGAGACCCAAACTAAACCCCCGGGTACACTTTTTTGACTATCTAGACCCTTTCGGACGCGTCGGCACACTCAAAATGACCATACGAACAACTTATAAAATATTCACTTTTATTTATCCATATTTAGTCCCCACGCGACACGGGCGCGTCCCGATTCAAATTTCCAGAATTATCATTTTATTCACTCGTGACATTCAATCTAACCAATATTATATATTACTTTGCTCATTAGTAATATTCAACAAATTTCATATAATTACTAACTCTCATCACGTTAATAATTATAACATAATTAATTTTCCGATTTTTATTAAATAATTAACTCACATTAAATTTAATAAATCCCCAAATTAGTATAGCATAAAAATACGGGCTATTACAGGCATCCACATATAAATAAATAATGACTCCAACACCATAGTCAAAATTACTATAAATACATTTATCGGCATCATTTAGATTAAAACCATGGGATCCTGTTATTTTATCAAACTTTTCATGCCATCGAACATGAGCTTGTTTAAGGCCATAAAGAGATATAACTGGTTTACATACTTTCTTTTCTTGGCTAGGCAAAACAAACACTTTAGGTTCTTCTATATAAATATCTTCTTCTAAATCACCATTTAGAAAATTTATTTTTACATCCATTTGATGAATCACCAAATTATGAATTGAAGGAAGAGATAATAAGAGTCTAATGGGAGTTATACGTGCCACAAGTGCATATGTGTCAAAATGAACAATTCCATGTTTCTATTTATAACCTTTAACAACGGATCTCGCTTTAAATTTATTAATTGAATCATCCGAATTTAATTTCCTTTTAAATATCCATTTGCATCCGATTGTTTTTCTTTGGGGGAAAATCTATAATAACCCAAAATTTATTTGACAAAATTGATTTTATTTCATCATTGCTTCTTTCCAGAAGATAGTATCTCTAGATGTTACAGCTTCATGAAATGTAGTCGGTTCATCTTCCACATTAAGAACAATTTTTTTTCTTAGTTTCATTCATATCTCCATCTATAAGATAAATTACAAAGCCAGGTCCAAATGTCTTCTCAGTTGTTTATCTTTTACGTCTCATTTGTTCAAAGTCATCCATTGATTCCAAAGGTGTTATAGATTGTGATAAAGCATTAGAAGTTGATGCAGGGATAGTTGAATTTTTATTTTTTGATCCTTCATTCAAAGTACTTGACTTCGTTATATGTTCCAAAAATTTCACATCCATAAACTTGATAATTTCATAAGTTTCAAGATTCAAAAATCTAGAGGTCATTCTATTGTCATGGTATTTGATAAAAATACACATGTAAGTCCTATTTATTAACTTGAGTCTTTTAGGTTTGGGTTATCTTACATAAGAAAGATGTCCCCAAACTTTGTGACATTTAAGATTAGGTTCACGATTAAACCATAATTCATATGGCGTAATATCCTTATTTTTCAATGGAAATCTATTTAGAATATAGCATGCAGATAAAATTGCTTCACCCCACATAGACAAAGGCAACCCAGAATTGATTAACATTGCATTTATCATTTCAAACAAAGTCCTATTTTCCTTTCCGTTGTTCCACTTTGTTACGGTGTATATAGTGTTATAACTTGATGATATTTCAAAATTGAATAAATTCATTTGGATAATATATACCATCTCTATCGGACTGTAGGACATTGATTTTCAGATTTTGTTGAGTTTTAACTTATACTTTAAAAATAAAAAATTTATCAAATACTTCATCTTTACTTTTAAGTAAATATGTATATGCACATGTAGAGTAATCATTGGTAAATTAAAAAGTATCTATTTCTTCCACGAGTGACATTACTCTTCATATCACTATGTATAAGATCAAACATTTCAGATGTCCTCGCAATAGATTTGAATCACTTTCTAGTTATCTCAGATTGAGCACAAATTTGACATTTATCGCAATGGTCATTTTTACAATCAGAAATTTATCCTAGAATAGTCATATTTCTTATACTTCTATAATTAACAATACCTCATTTATTATACCATAAAGAAATAGTTATATCCCTATAAATGGAAATAATAACGTTTATTATATTAAATTTTATCATGTCATTACAAGAGTAGTCCTTGCCAATAAAATCGACCATTCTTGGATAAGACAAGCTTATCCGACTCATACAGAAGTCTGAACCTCGCTTATTGAGATGGTCTCCAGACACAATATTTTTACATATTTTCGATATATGAAGTACATCAATCTCCTAGATGTCAATTTCAATTCAACTGTGCCCTTTCTAATTACTCTGGGGCATAGGTTATTTGCCATTTTTACTTTTCTTCCATCGATCTCTTAATATGTTTGGAAAAGAGAATGATATTTGTCGATATGAAAGATTGCATTGGTATCTAACCACCATCAACTTTCATTATCCACAGACTTTACTTTGCAAACCATTGCAATAAGTTTTTCAACATTGTTGGTTTTCTTTGCCACTTGTTTTCCCTTAAATTTATTCTTTTTAAGTCGACATTCTTGAGAAAAATGACCCGATTTTTCACAGAAGTAGCATTTACCTTTCTTTTTTTTATTTGCACATTGGCTCTTGAAATTTTGTCATTCCTTTCTTTGAGTTTTGAATATTTGGTATTTTTGGATGGTTGATCCTCAACCATATTCACCTTGGAATGGTTATCACTTTGATCTTTGTTCTTCTCCCAAATATAAGAATCTTCTGGAATACAAAGATGGCAACGAAGGGATTCAAATGTACATGTCTTGTCATCATGATTAATTTGTTTTAAAGCTATTCCAAGAAGAAGGAAGTTTAGAAACAACCAACCCTAATTGAAATTCATCTTGAAGATTTATTCCAGAGACTTTATGATCACTGAGTAATTAATGGAGTTCATGGTCTTGCACAATGACAAATTTATCATTAATCATTTAATAATTCATGTAGTTGGAAATAAGAAACTTACGGTTACTCTCTTCGGCATTTTGATATTTATTCTCCAATGCCTTCCATAATTCATTTGCTGTAGGAATCATCCGATGTGCACTATAGAAAGTTTGAGATAATGCATTAAGAATGTGTCCTAAAAACATAAATTCATCTTCTTTCGTCTTCACGCATTTTTTTAATATTTTCTGTGTCTTCAGGTGTAGGCTCGAGAATAGGTTCAAGGTCATAATCAAGAATATATGCCAGCTTAAGAGATATTAGAAAGAAGATGATTTTCTCTTGCCAATAGGTGAAATTTTCTCCATCAAAATGATCCAATCAAATCAAATCTTGACTCCTAACTTGGATGGATAGTGCTATCATTTCGTCTATTTTTTCAGAAGAATATTGCCTACAACTATTGGAAATTTTACGAAGGAATAATAATAAAATAAATTAGGAATCCAAGTTACTACAGGCACGTTCTAGGAACGTTGTCTTTTATGAAATATTTCTCCCTTTCCAAATGAAAACCGTGAGTACACAATGGAGTCTGTAGTAGAAATCGGCATTCATGATATAATGCAGTGATGTCACTTATTTGATTCAAGAGTTTTAGGCCTCTAAAATGTGAACCTGATAATGCCAGAAATTAAAGGACATAGATAAGAGAAAGGGCATTTTTCAGTGCCCAAAACAGAGGCCTAAAACTCTTTTTATATCCAATGGGGTGGTTGTTTAGGGATCATTACCTCCTTTTAGGTGCGCAAATCAACAGCCTTTGGATAAAGTCTTTTCAAAATTCCTTCTATCGCACATTCTAGATTTTGCGTCTCACTATAAACAAACGGACACACCCTTCATGAATCATTGTGAGTCAATGCAATAGTTCAAATTAATCCGCTTAGGTTATAACATCCTTTGATCAGATCGACTAACCACAAATGTCAATTTGGTACAGTTTGACCAAACTTTAGGCTCTCATGCTCCAAACGAAGATGCAAAATTCCAAGTGCTCTATCAAAGCTCACAATGTGCCCTAAATCGCCCAATAGACCTTACACATGCCACATCAATGCGCATCGCGTGTCGTGATTGGTGGTGCTTTGCACCACCACAAAGCACCATATCATAGCCTCTTTGACTAGAAGACTAATAGCCACCTTTTGTATTTAGTTATATATCCTTTCACTTTCTTGTAAAGTTTCAATTCGGGACATTTAAACCACATCGACCTCTTTTACACCAACTTTTCTTTAGCTCTCTCTCTACTAGAAGGCCCAATATACCCCCCCCCCCACACCACCAAAAAAAATAAAAACTCACCTGCATAATATTAATACTAAATTATAAATCAACTTTAGTGATTCTACGAGCCACATTTACATGGTTTATTAAGAAGTAAACTTCATCCTCTATTATGCAACATACAAACACTAGACACATATGAATGGACTTTTACATATAAGTTCTTAATGTTCCATAACTATCATTTAACTTGTTAGTATTGCATTGGACATTATATATATTTTTGAGACATAAGTTGGGTTCTAATTAAATATAGTTGATTGATTTTATAGACCTTAGTCTTATTCTTTTTAAGGTGATATATCATTTCTCTAACAAGACCTTTAGTCATGGGATCTGCTAAATTCTTGTTCATTTCAATATAGTCAATTGTAATTGCTCCTTGTTTGAGTAACTACCTCAAAATTTGATGTCTTAGACTAATATTTCTAGATTTTCCAATATAGGTTTTGCTTGAAACCTTGTATTTCATAGCCTGGTTATCATAATTATTCATAATCATAGGAGACGGTTTTTTCCATAAAGTAATATCAAATAACAAGTTTTTAATCCACTTCGTTTATTTACTTGCATCTGCTAGGGCTTTGAAATCTGATTGCATTATTGAATCAGACACAAACATTTGTTTCCAGTATCCCCAAGAAATAATCGCTCCACCTAGCGTAAACATACAACTAGTTATGGGCTTGGATTTTGATTCGAGTGTATTCCAACTTGAATTACTATATCCTTGTATTAAAGATGGATACCCACATAATGTAAGCCATAATCCATAGTCTTCTTTAGATATCTAAGTAATCTAGAAATTCCATTCTAATGTTCTTATATTGGATTATATGTAGTATTACTACTGCGTAGGCAATGTCTAGTATAGTGAAATGAATTGAATACATGAAACTTCTATTAACACTGATATATTTAGGTTGACCCATAGTACTCGCTGCATGTTTCATTAGATTGATACTAGGATAAATTGGTGTGGTTACTAGCTTAAGTTCAAAATGATTATATATCTTAAAAACCTTTTCAATATAGTGAGATTGAGATAATGCTAATATATTAACTTTTCTTACTATTTTTATTCCTAGAACTACATCAGCTGCCCCAAGATCCTTCATATAAAAGTTTGATGATATAAAAATCTTAATTTCTTCCACATATTTGAGACATGACCCAAATATAAGCACGTCATAGACATATAAGCAAATAATGACTCCAATGCCATTGTCAAAATTACTGTTGATACAAAAATTTACCACCCTACGTGGACCAGTCACCAGCCATCACGTGCCATCCAATATGGCACAAGTCCAAGTCAACCCGCCCAACAAAGAAGCCCGACTAATGGGGAAGCCCAACCAACGACCTGTATTGATAACAAAGTGACAACAGTCCTATAACCTTTATTGTTAATTAAGCGACAACAGTTCAAACGACAATGATTTAACAGGAATTTTGTCTAGTTTTGCCAAGGTCAAGAGGTTATGCAAGATACTATACGACAGTTGGCCCAAACTCTGCAAACTAGAGTTCCTGTAAAATTTAATCAAAGGAATATGCCACCTCCTCCATCTAGGTGTGTTGGGCATATCCGTTCCAGAACTTCAAGAGATCCCTCGTACCTGCTTGGATCAACTTCTTCCATCAGGATTACTAGTTCCTATGATGGACAATCCCTCATCTCAGAAAGATTGAGTGGCTTAGAAAGGCTAAGTAGGGACTCCCCTTTCGATCTTGTGGGACCCAAGGGAAATTCCCTATGGGTTGAATCGAGAGATACTCCATGAACATGCGATTTAAGGGAAGGTTCAACCCAATCCAGATTAAGCACTCGATGAACTGATAGATCCAGTCAGAGGGAAGGTTCACAAGAACAATGCTCAGCACAATCTGTTAGTCGGCATACAAAATTTGCTACCCATAGATCTGGTGATGATAGTGAGGCTTTGAAAGGTTCTATTCATGTTTTGGAAGATAGGTTAGGGGAAATAGCTAAGGTTAAAAATCCTCTCTAAATAAGTTTTTATTAAGGGATCCCCCTTTGTGCAAACCATCGTAGATTTCCCCAGGCTATCCAAGTTTAAAGCTCTAGTTGTAACCCCAAAGTATGATGAGAAGAATGATCTAGTTCTTCGCATATAACAATATCAAGAAGTGACTGATATCTACGTTATTCTTGATAAGATGAGGTGTAGGACATTTTTAAGAACAATCACGGGATCTGCTCAAATCTGGTACAATAGTCTTCTTCGGGGGCAAATTTCTTGCTTTCAATAACTCTTCGAGATATTCATTTGTAAATTTTGGTTTGGAGTAAAACCAGTGAAGTGAGTAGCTTATTTGCTCAGTGTAAGACAGAAGGAAGAAGAAAGTACCAGGGATTTCATCATCCATTTCAATAATGAGAAACTGGAAGTCATTGATTACGAAGAGAAGACCGCAATCACTTCCCTCATGAGTGGTTTACTCCTAAATAAATTATATTATACTTTGGCAAAAGATCTCACGAAGAAGATGACAAAATTTATGGCTAAGGCAACAAAAATAATGAATGACGAGAAATCCATGGTCGCTAAAAGAATTCAGATGCAAAGGATGAAGAAAAGAGAGAAGGGAAGTCAGATAAGAAGGAGCACAAAAATCACAATGAGCGAAGGAGTTCGAAGGTAAAAGAAAGCCTAGATCGGCTTAGGAAATTCACTAATTAGATTCCCTTAATGGTGGATATACATCATGTACTGGAAAAAAATAAGCACAATAATGATTTGAGTTTGCCTAAAAATTTAAGGTCACCTGATGATAAGAGGGATAAGTCCAAGTATTGTGAGTTTAGTAAAGATCATGGTCATACTACCAACTGGTGTATTGCCCTCCAGAATAAGATAAAAGCACTCATCTAGAGAGGAAAGTTGGATAGATTTGTTGGTCAGCAGGATGATGGAAATACTGGAGGTAGAGGTTGATGGAGATCTAAATCACTAGTCAAACTCAGAGAAGATAAGAAGAGGAACCATAACGATGAACCAGAAGATGATCCCGATCTTCCCAAAAACCAAGACAACCAGAATGTGATATATTCACACTCAGTTTTGGATTTTTTAATTGTCACATGATTATAGGTGGGGATGTCGGAGGAGGAGATCATATAGCTGAAAGAAAATATTACATGATTGAGGCCCAAGATTGTTCCTATATCTAGAGAATTAACCTTACCGAGGAAGACCGGCCAAGAAACATTAACAAGGATAAACATGTAATTGGATTTTCTAAGAAAGATCTATCTGGAGTGTTGTACCCTCATGATGATACTTTAGTTATCAGAGTCTAGATAAAAGAAGTACTGGTGGCGAGAACATTGGTGGATAATGACAGTTCAGTAGACATCATGTTTTATCTTTATTTTGATAGTCTAGGATTAAAACTCAGCCAACTAGAGCCTTACCACATGCCACTCATTTGCTTTTCTGGCAAGAAAGTACTCCCATTGGGGATAATGAAACTAAACGTGTTAATCCGGACATGAAAGATGAGAAGGACGGATAAAGTGAGATTCTTTATAGTGTACAAAAATGTTCATTCAGCCTGTAATATGATCATGGGAAGAGTTAGTCTGAAGAAATTCTAAGTTGTTTCCTCTACTATTCATCAATGCCTAAAGTTCCCGACCAACTTTAGGGTTGAAGTAGTGAAAGGAGATCAGAAAGTAGCTTAGGAGTGATACTATTCCTCTACCAAGGAAGAAGATATATTGGAGACAAAGAGGAAAACAACGACTTATCAAGTGGATATATCTGAGCCAAACAACGAATCTGAGGTTGAAACCTTAGATCCACGAGACGAATCTGAGCTTGTAAAAGGCCAAGTGATGGAAGCAACAGAAACTATTATTCTGGATGACGATAAACCAGAACAAACTACTCAAGTAGGAGCATTATTGGAATCGTCCCTTAAACATGAATTACTGGCTTTCTTGAGATAAAGAAATCAAGTGTTTGCATGGAGCCATGAAGATATTCCAGGCATAGACCCAAATTTCCTATGCCATGAGCTTAATGTTAATAAGGAGGTTAAACCTGTGAAACAACGAAGAAGAGTTTTTAGCCCAGAGAAGAACCAGGCTATTCAAGAAGAAGTGGAGAAGATTCAAAAAAATTTCTATATTAAAGATGTGAAGTACCCGGACTGGCTGGCCAACGTAGTTATGGTAAAAAAGAAGAACAATGAGTGGAGGATGCGTGTTGATTTTACTTACTTGAACAAAGCATGTTCAAAGGATCACTTTCCTTTGCCACGAATTGATCAACTGTTAGATGCTACTTCAGGGCACGAGTTGCTAAGTTTAATGGATGCATATTCTGGTTATAACAAGATCAAAATGAAGCCCAAAGATAGAGAAAGTACTTCTTTTATCACTACCCAAGGAACTTATTGCTGTAATGTTATGCCATTTGGTCTAAAAAATAGAGGTGCTACTTATCAGAGACTGGTGAATAAAGTATTTGAAGATCAGATGGTTAAGAACATGGAGGTGTGCATTGACGATATGCTCACTAAGAGCAAAAAAGCTGTTGATCATATTATCGACCTCAGCTAGACGTTTGATAAATTGGAAAAGCACCAGATGAAGCTAAACCCCACCAAATGCGTCTTCGGAGTTCTAGAGGGAATGATCCTCGGGTACATAGTGAATCAAAGGGGCATTGAATCCAGATAAGATTAAAGCTCTGATCGAAATGCAGTCCTCGACCTGTAAAAAGTATGTTCAAAGGCTAACAGGGTGAGTAGTAGCACTCAATAGATTTGTATCCCGAGCAACGGATAAGTGTTTACCATTCTTTAAAGTACTCAAAAAAACCTTTGAATGGAATGATGAATGTGAAAAGTCCTTCTTGGAATTAAAAAAGTACCTGGGAACAACACTATTACTCTCTCGACCAGTGTTGGGAGAAAAGTTGTATTTGTACTTGGTTGTATCTAAGCCATCTGTTAGCTTTGCCTTAATCAGGGATGGGAATGGAGTTCAAAAGACAGTTTAATATACTAGAAAGGCTTTTTGAGGAGAAAAAATTAGATGCCCAAGATTGGAGAAATTAACATTGGCTTTAATTGAGGCCAGTAGACGGATGAAGCCATATTTTCAAGCTCACACCATAGTGGTATACACTTAAATTCCACTAAGACATGCTTTGCATAAACTAGAGAAATCCGGGAGACTGATGTATTGGGATATGGAGTTAGGGGAATATGACCTTATATATGAACCAATGACTACTTTAAAAGGCCAAGCTGTGGCAAATTTCATTGCAGAATTCACTTACCCAGAGATTCTCAAGCAACAAAGGATTCTTGCCGAGCAACATTCAGGAGTCAGCAGACCTACTCAAGATATGCCCGACTAACTCCAACCAAAGGAAACTGTGGAAGAGGATACAACCAATCAACCATAACCCTCCAGTGGAGTATAGGCTATGAAAAAGAAATATGAGGAAGTAAAGGATAAAAATTTTCCATTATGGAATTCTAACAAACCAAGCGTTCAACAACTCTATTCCTCTATGGAGCTTGTATGTTGATGGGTCATCATGCGCAATTAGATGTGGAGCTGGAATCATTCCCAATGCTCTAGAAGAGCTAGATGTAGAGTATGCTCTATGATTCCAATTTACATCCTCCAATAATGAGGTAGAATATGAAGTTTTGATTGTTGGGTTAAATCTAGATAAATCACTAAACACGGAGAAAGTTGTGGTGCATAGTGATTCAAAGTTGGTGGTAAATCAGGTGTTATGCTTATATGGAGCTAAAGGAGAAATGATGACCAGATATTTGGCCAAAACTTTGGAGATAATCGCCACCTTTCTAGCTATCTAGATGGTCAGAATTACAAGATTAAAAAATGCCCGAGTAGATGGACTTTCTCGGTTAGCTTCAGCAACCAAAACGGAGACACGAAGAACTATTCCTATTGAGGTACTTGCTAATAAGAGAATTGATGGAGATATGATGGTCAACTTTATTGCATTTGATATGGGGCCATCTTTGATGGACCCCATAAGAGCAAATATTGAAGATGGAATTCTTTAAGTCGATAAAATTGAAGCTAAGAGGATAAAATACAAAGCTGCAAGATATGTGCTAGATGGTGGTGTGTTATATAGAAGAGGATTAATTGCTGGTCTACAATGGTGTGTGCATCCAGCTGAAGTGAATGATTTTATTGAAGAAGTCCATGAAGGGTAATCTGGAGCCCATGTAGCGTGAAGAATGTTGTTAAAGAGAATTCATACACAAGGGTACTACTAGCCAACTATGCGAGAAGATTGTGAAGATTTTGCCAAGAAGTGCGATAAGTGCCAGAGGTTTTCTAGTATACGCAAGGCTCCATAAGCTCTCCTAAGACCAATCACTTCACCTTGGCCCTTTGTTATGTGGGGAATTGTCAGGCCTCTGCCGACCACCCGAGGAAGGTTCAAGTACCTGGTTGAAGTTGTTGATTACTTTACTAAATGTGTGGAAGTTGAACTGTTGATTGATATGTACTATGAGACGATTTATCAGTTTATTTAGAAAAATATCATATGTAGGTACGGTTTGCCCTATGCCTTTATCATGAATCGTGGCACATAATTTGACAACGATGAATTTGCTTTCTATTGCGTTCAATCCAATGTCCAAAAAATTCAATCTTCTCCTGGCCATCCTCAAAATGATATCCAAATCGAGGTAACTAACAGAACTTTGTTAAATGGGTTGAAGAAAAGTATAGAAAGAGATAAAGGGAATTGTATCAATGAACTGCATTCTGTCTTATGGGCTTACCTAATAACTCCCCGAACAGCTACTGGAGAAACTCCCTACATGTTAGCATTTGGTACTAAAGTGGTAATTTCTGCCAAACTAGGTTTACCTACACACAGAGTTCTTAACTTTAATACTCCAGTTAGTAATTCGATGAGAAAGCTAGATTTAGACATGTTGGAAGAAGTCCGTGAAGATGAAACTTTAAGAAATGCATCCTATCAACAACAAATTGCATGTTTCTACAACAAGAGGGTCATGCCAAGTAACTTTAAAGAGGGAGATTATGTTTTGAATAAAGTAATTCAGAAGAGCAATAAGCTGGAAGCCAATTGGCATGGGCCTTATCGTATTACTGCAGTCATCCAACCAGGCACATATTGAATTGAGACTTTAGAAATGGAAGAATTCAAGAACCCATGGAATGCATAACACCTGAATACGTATTATCAATAAATGTAGTTATGTTGTACTCAGTTCACTTCAATACTAATGAGAACATGACTTTCCTATAATTATTATTTTATTGTTTTCTTTTTCGGAGTACTAGTGCTATGCACTTGCAAATATTATAAAGACCAACAAAGTTTGTCGGTATCATTAAAGACCACCAACAAAGTTGGTCGGTATCAATAAGGACCACTAATAAAGTTGTTCAGAATCAATGAAAAGCACCAACAAAGTTAGTCGGTATCAACAAAAACTACCAACAGAGTTGGTCGGCATAAAAAAGGCACTAACAAAATTGGTCCGAATCAATGAAGACCACCAATAAAGTTGATCGGTATAATTGAAGGCCACCAACAAAGTTGGTTGGCATAAAAAAGGCACCAACTTAGGTGATTGACATCAATGAAGGCCACCAACAAAGTTGGTCGGCATCAATAAAGGCCACCTACAAAGTTGGTCAGCATCAATAAGGGCACCAAAAAGTTGGTTGTCAAACATATAAAACCTAGCAAGGAAAAATTATAAGTCCTAAATGCTTGGTTAAAGAAGACCCGCATGAATAATTTTCATCTAAACTGGGCTAAAAGATGGGAAAATGTTCCAATCACGCCTGGGAACCAAGGTAACTAATGCAATTACCATAAAATTTAGGTACATTAGTAGAACCATGGTGAAACATTGGTAATTGGTCTAAAACTTAGGATAATCCTAAGGATATCAATAGAACCAATGAAAAACTATAAATTGACTAAAAAAGTTGATCCATTCATAGTCAAATACTAAGAAGACATTCAAAGATGGACTAAAAGATGATCTGTTCATAAAAAATAGCGTTTCATTAAACCAAATGATTACATATTGTAGCTTAAATATGCAGAAACAAAATACAAAAGATAATTCAACAGGACATTTCCCTTCAGCCTTAGAAACATAATCCATGCGAGTTGGAGGATCATCCAAAGTAAAAGGAGAGTTGATGAAGTTGAAGTTATGAAGCATCCTGGTATTACAGCTACTAGGAAGATAAAGAAGATGAGGAGGTCGACTGATTTACAATTCATCATGCAAATCGTAATCCTCAAAATATTTTGAAATCAGACAATGAGGAATACGATCAATAGGGATCCAATTAATGTCTAACTAGTGTAGACACCCCATTCCTTTACCTCTAACTCTTTTAAGGTCCCCAACACCTCCCTTCATCACTACAAACCTAGGTCATGTCCCGAGTACTGACTTAGAGGCCATCGGGCGCTCCCGAGCTCAGTTTGACCAAAAAGTCAAACTCTTCATCTCAATCGAGACTGATTGAATCTTAAAAGGTCACTGAATACCCTTTCCAATGGTCCATCCCGTACGTAATTCTGACTTACCATGCAGACGAACGATCTGTTTGCGTTCGAAACTTGACCAAGAGACCACCGGGCGCTCCCAAGCTCTGTTTGATAGAAGTCAACTCTTCAACTCAACCAAGGCTGAATTAATCTTCGAAAGGCACTAAATACCCTTTCCAAAGGTCCATCTCGTGCGCAATTTCGACTTTCCATGCGGACGAACGATCTGTTTGACTTTGAGAGGTCACCGAATGTTTCTCGGGCCCGATTGACCAAAGTCAACTCTCCAAATCGGGTCAAACTCATTGGAATGTCGAAGTACATCTCCTAACCTTTCCAACGGTATGCCCTGTGCGTGATTCGGACTTACCATGTGGGCGAACGATTCATTTGTGTCCGAACGATTCCCCCTCCAATGAACTAACAAAGCCGCAACAACACTAGGATTTACACCTAGTATGGCAGAAAATTCCTCGTAGGTAGGACAAACTTCATCCAACCCCAAGCAGAATATATGGTGTTCGGGGTACCAGAATTATACCGCCGCCGTCAGCATGTTCCACTCAAAAGGCCGATTGCGCCACAAGGAGACTCGACGCATGTTGAAAGCATCGTAGTCGACATTATAAGAGCACATTGGTTCCAAAGTTTCGAGGTAGTTGACAAACTCAATGCTACCAGGGAGAGCCATCTTGCAAGGCTAGGAGATAATGGGCAAGTAAGTGAAAATGCAAAGGTGTGATGAAAACATTCCACCCTTACCCCTTTTTATACTTGAGAACCCTCACAAGAGACATAATCCCTATAGAAATCGGAGGGAATCCTACCCCACAAGGTACCAAAGGCTGAAGAGGGTACCATTCAAAGCTTTGAATTGATGGGACTGGACTGAACTACCGATAGGCAGGTCAGGGTGCTTGCCGATCGGCAACCCCTCATTTTTAGAAATTTCCCTCCTTTCCTCTTTTGTCAAATCAAAAAACTCAATAAAAATAAATTGACATTGTCAACAGAATTTCAAAATCCCTTTTTCTCCTTATAAAATTTCTCTCTCAAAAAAAAAATCCAAAAATATTCCTTTTTATGGTCTCAGCAGCAAAATAAAAAGCGCATGTGCATGTATTCATCATTAAATAAAAGATAATAAAAAAACTCCATTGCATTGCATCGATTTGTGTTACGTGTTACATCAATTTTGCAGGAAATAAAAAGAAAAAGAAAAAACAACGGGACTCATCCCGAACCCACATTCTCTCTCTCTCTCTCTCTCTCTCTCTCTCTCTCTCTCTCTCTCTCACTAAGGGCTTCCACCCCTGTGACGTGATCTCTTTCCCCTACGGTGAGATGATGCGCCACCACTACCCGAGCCAGAGTCCTCTTCGGATGAAGCAAGTGACACCAAGCAAGAAGTAACAGGAACCGAATCCCGAATATGGGCAGTCACCGAAGATACCCAGTCTCTAATGTCCCTTAGACAAGTGGTCGACACCTGGACTTACTGCAAGAAAAGGTGAAATCAGTATCAAAGAAGAAATGACCAAAACAGAAAAGAAAGAAATAGAGGAACATAAAGGTATACCGTAGGTCGAAGGACCTCCTCTATCAAACCCAACTCCTTCGGATCCATCGCATGAGGACGGTGCAACGTAGGCACCATCCCTCCATCAGCCTGCCGAATGTTCTACGAAGGGGTATGCAACCGCACAAAAGGCACCTCTGAAGTCTCCATCGCTGCAGATGCCGACGGACCACCGATGTTGTGGGAAGATCCCACCACCCAACTCGAACTCGCCAGAGGGAAAGGCAATGCATCATATATGCTGGGAGCCATCAAACAGCTCATCACAAAATCCATATAGTCATACGACGCAGCCGTATCGGTGTATAGCAAGTAGGACTCGCCATTCATGGCCACGATCCTCTCATCCTTCGACAACAGTCGTTCCTGCCTCATAAATGTAGGAGGCTGCATAGGTGGCACCA
This sequence comes from Sambucus nigra, assembly GCA_949130495.1. NCBI lineage: Eukaryota > Viridiplantae > Streptophyta > Magnoliopsida > Dipsacales > Adoxaceae > Sambucus > Sambucus nigra. The sequence goes on from CASBWL010000038.1 coordinate 322,322, forward strand.
CCTCCTCCTCCTCCTCGTCAATCTGACAAACCACCGTCTCCCCGAGATACCAGGATTGGCCAAACTCATGCGCCAGCAAACGCCTCATCCGCGCGTTCACCCCAGTCGCCCCTGCATCCTGAATGGCTGTCCCCCGAGGATAAAAGGTCACCTGAAAATCTCCAAGTGAGTATAAATCAATACAAGATTATATGGATAAAAAACCAAGATTAAAATGGAAAGAGTCTTACCCTACCACTAGTCAGGTCATTCGATACTTGACGCACCTCCTCCAAGGAGAGAGATCCATTCGACTGCCAATTAGCCTTATGCCATCAATACAATCGACAAAAGTCCCCAATAGTGTCATTCTTCAAAGCGATCAGTGGGGTATTGCACCCAATCACCTCGTAGAACCACGTCTGAATTCACAAACAAAAAGATGACGCATAAGGAAAAATGTGAATGCATGAAAGGAAAATACAAATGCATGAAAGGAAAATGGGAGTGCATGAAAAAAAATGCGCAAACTAAAGAATACCTCAAGAAGGTACATGGCACCAGTAAAAGTCTACCTGTAGCACCGACTGAATGCATCAAGAGAGGAGTAAAGGGTCGCCAAGGTCAGACTCCCCCAATCATAGAAAGGGATGTTCGAAAACATCCTCAAGTACAACAGAAACCATAAATGAATGACGTCGCCGCTCGACGCCACCATGAAACCTACCAATACCAGCAGAATAAATAATCAGGCCATCTACCTCACTTACATCCCGTCCTCCACATCAATCACCCTGCTCAGCAGAACATCCTTCAGTAGGGACAGCCGGATAGAATCCCCAGAAACTATCTTCCCTACATCACCAAGTGTCGCACGCACTGTCTCACCTGTAAAGAGCGACCCACCTCTATCTGCTCTCCATCACAATCTAGACCCAACAGCTACTGCACATCTATGGGAGTCACAGTTATCTCACCGAAGCCGAAATGGAAGGTGTGGGTAGTATCCCACCACCTCTCTCCCAAAGCGCACAAAACTTCTGTCGAACGAGGCGTCTTATCCAGCACCGATGCCGACCTCCCAAAACCCGTTTATGATACCATACAATGCACCATAGGTGGTAGATTCTCCTAGACATCCCTAAGCCCCATTGTCCCACGGGCACGCATGTTCTTTAAAGAAACATTGGACTGGCAAAAAGAAAAGTCTCATCAAAAGTCAAGAAAGAAAAATCACCAAGAAGAGAAGAATGCCAAAGGTCGGGTTACTTACATAACCATAGGGACTCACTCTCGAAAAGCGATGATGCGAGGGCTCCCGCAACAAGTTCCGCTCATCCGCAACAGGCACAAACGCATCAAAGGAGTTTTCACTCCCCAAAGCAAGAGGTGCCCTAGCCCTCCACTCCACGTTTGCCCAATCATCAATGGTCAACCACTCCCGGTGGACTGCAGTGCTCACAAAAGAGGCCATTTCTTAAAGATCGGAATGCTGGAACGATTTACAGAAGAATCATAGAGAGAGAGAAAGCAAAGAAGCTGTGAAAAAAATAAGGGGATTCACCCCCTTTATATAGGATGCCAAGCGCCATGCCGATCGGCACCTCCCCCTACCATACCAATCGGCACTGACCCTTGCCTTCCCGAGGTAGCCCAAAAGTCCATTCCACTGCCGAATGGAACCCCCTCATACTATGCCGACCGGCACCCCCCTTAAATTTCGTACAAAAATTCCTAGAAAATACCAGAAAGCCTCGAAAAATCCCCAAAAATTTCCTAAAAATCCCAGGAGGGATTTATAGCCTTTTCACCAAGAAAACTTCGCGTTCCCTCGAGTGAAACCCCTCTTTGCCAGAAAAATCCTCTAAAAACCAAGTGAAAACTCCTCCCGGCAAAGCTCCGGAGGATCTCTAATGATCACCTGATCACTTCCCCAGCGGAATTATCATACAGCACCCAAAATAGGTTGTTCCCCCCGCAAGGTCTCCTAATGAAACAAAATCTTCCCCATCAATCAGCTCCCCAGCTCAAATCAAAATCACAAAAGCACTTTCCCCAGCAAAATTAAAATCTAATATTCATCCACTCTTTAGGTCATAATTGACCCCGGTCCTCTATCATCACCATTCTTTATGTTAGAATTGACCTCGGTCTTGGATCGTCAACTGAGCTGTGTCAGAATTGACCCAGCTCCTCGGTCGTCACCACTCTTTAGATCATAATTGACCTTAGTCTTGGATCGTCACCTGAGTTGGGTCAGAATTGACCCCGGTCCTCGGTCGTCACCACTCTTTAGGTTAGAATTGACCTCGGTCTTGGATCATCACCTGAGTTGGGTCAGAATTGACCCTGGTCCTCGGTCGTCACCACTCTTAGGTCAGAATTGACCTCGGTCTTGGATCGTCACCTGAGTTGGGTCATAATTGACCCCGGTCCTCGGTCGTCACTACTCTTTAGGTCAGAATCGACCTCAATCTTGGATCGTCACCTGAGTTGGGTCAAAATTGACCCCGGTCCTCGGTCGTCACCACTCTTTAGGTCAGAATTGACCTCGGTCTTGGACTGTCACCTATGTTGGATCAGAATTGATCCAAGTCCTCGGTCGTCACCACTCTTTAGGTCAGAATTGACCTCGGTCTTGGATCGTCACCTGAGTTGGGTCAGAATTGGACCCTGTCCTCGGTCGTCACAACTCTTTAGGTCAGAATTGACCTTGGTCTTGGATCGTCACCTGAGTTGGGTCAGAATTGACCCCGGTCCTCGGTCGTCACCACTCTTTAGGTGAGAATTGACTCTCTCTTGGATCGTCACCTGAGTTGGGTCAGAATTGACCCCGGTCCTCGGTCGTCCCCACTCTTTAGGTCAGAATTGACCTCGGTCTTGGATCCTCACCTGAGTTTGGTCAGAATTGACCCTAGTCCTTGGTCGTTGTAACAACCCGCCTAATAAGATACCGGGCGATCACTCCAATATTAAATTAAAACAGGAGTTTCATATGGATCATTCTTAGCATCACTGTCGAAAATCCATTTAATTACTAATATCCTATTAGGTGGCCGTTAAAAACTTTTATCTAACTACTCTTTTTAGCGCACAAATTAAAACATTCACAATTAAATGCGCAATGAACTGAAATAGAAAAGAAAGGAAACTAAAATAACCGAACACTCGGTCCAAATAATACAACCATATCGAATGCTGTACTGAAAGAATAAATAAATGCAATTGAGCCATTGGCTCGAATGTTTATACAGTACCTCCTATCTAGAGTACAACGATGGAAGCGGCTATCAAAACCTGCAAGCATCCACAGCTGCTGCAGCAGACGTCTGACTCGAAAGAGTTTCCATCCAGGCGTCCCTGTGTCTGGACACCTATATATATACAATATAGAGAAAGAAAGGAGAGTAGACAAACGGGTCAGGGCCCGAATGTTTAGAAAATATTTTGCAAGTGCATAAATGCTTTATTTTTAGAAAAATAGTTTTATCTCATATTTAAATTGGTATCGCACTCTCGTGAGATACCCCTCACCTCTCCTCTATCAGTGCACACCTAGCGCATCCCTTAAAACCTCCTAGTCAAGCTACCCTGCTAAACTAATCTAATACCCAACCACTATCTAACCTAGATAGTCAAATAGATGTACTAAGGGCTAACTTCACTTTAATCTCGACGCTATGCCATGTTCGTGCGTGGGGTGTCTCGCAAAGCGAAATCCAAACAAGGAACCCCCCCGATACACAGCTATGCAGCAAGGTCGATCTTTGAGATCCGCCAGTCCCTCAGTACAGAAAGATATATAATATATATACCATAACATTTAATAATATACGAGCACTAAGGATTAACTTCTCCCCAGTCTCAACACAGTGCCATATTCGTGCGTGGGGTGTCTCGCAAAGCGAAATCCAAACAAGGAACCCCCCCGATACACTACTATGCGGCACGGTCGATCGTCGGGATTCATTAGACCCTCGGCACCCAATTTATACATATACATACATCTACAATATACTTCCGGATAATATAAATATCTCCCGGACTGAGGATTACTTGATACATAAAGTATTTATGAATACTTATCCTTTTCATTTCAAAAACTTCCATTTCCCTTCTCATATCCAGGAAATGTATTTAAAAACCAATTCATTATCATGAATTTCTTTAATAAATCATATACCTTTTAAAAGCCAGTTTTATTATTATAAAAATGCTTTTCCTTATCAAAATATCCCATTTCCCTTTTTATATTCAGGAAATGTATTCAAAGACATTTTCATTATCATAAAAATGCTTTGATCATAACATATGCTTCCACATCCCTTCTTCCATCCGGGAAGTGTTACCGAAGCCAATTCATATATAACCCATTTCCCTTCTTATATCCAGGAAATGTAATGAAAGCAAATCCATTATTATGAACTGCTTTACTAAACGCGTTCTAAGACCGCCCGTCCGGATTTCTCCACTGTGCGCGCCCCTAAATGGCTATCATCTTCCAGGGCCTCCAAGACAACCTGGGATCCTATATCGAAAGACGTCGGGAAGCGGCCATGAGCCTGCGTGGTAGCCAAGACCACACCCGGAATCTCCCTACCCCCGCAGAAAATATACAACCATAAACGCTCCCATGGCCTAGGACTATATCCACCCTGCATCATTAGCCAGGGGGCTTCACCATACGAACGCGACTTCCCTTATGATAGTGATTTAGAGAGGTGTGTATCCTCAATTTTATTAATTATGAAAATCATTTATATTTCCATTTTGAAAATATTCATTTATATATTTTCAAAATCATTTCCATCATCATATATATATATACCTAAAACATACAGTATATACATATCCTATATATTCTTCCTAGAATATTCATAAACGGCCTTAATGGCCTATAGCATCTAACGATGACCATAATGCCAAAGATTCCCTCCAGGAATCAAAATCATGCATTCATATTAGCATGATCCTAAAACCAAGGTATTTCTTATTCTAATAATCACTATATACTTCAATCCTATTCTAAGGATTTATTGGATATCTCCAATGATACTATTCTTCTCTAAGTGAAGTATATATATATATATATATATATATATACCCCCAAATTATCCTAATTATCTCTTAGGAAATACTTAACGATAATTGATATAACTATGCCTTTTATAAGCATAATTAAATGGGCTTATATGCCTACGAGAATTATCCTCAGGATTTACCTCACCCGAACAACTTTAACTTAATGGGTTAAGGATTTCATTTCCTTAAACCCCAAGACTATACCTAGTCCAAATAATCGTTTAAAAGTCCCCAATTAAAAGTAGGAACCCTAAATCCAGCAAATTCTACAATTACTCTATTTTCCTCGAAAATATAGATTAAGGGTTATATACTTAAAACCCATAATTTACCCTCCTCAATTACCTCAATTTATGGACCATGAAGTCCTAAAAGGTCCCCTAGGTTATCACCTAATTAACCTCAAGCAAGATGAAGTGGAATCTATCCCCTCCAATTCACCTTAAGAAAATTGTTCCTTTTCAGCAGGGGTCGATCGATCGACCCATGGCCGTCGATCGATCGAAGGCTTCGATCGATCGACTCCCGATGATCGATCGATCGATCAAGTCGGGCAGCTTCTTCTCCGAGAAGCTGTTCGGCCATGGAAGCTTCCCCCAAGCTTCCATCTCTCCACCCAACGGCCTACAACTTCTACCAACAACAAATACACTTATAATACGGGTCCTAAACATCCCAGGACCCGGAATCGCCCAATATATTTGGTTAATTACTAAAATCTTCAATTTACCAATTTTAGGGGTTTATTCGTTTTATCTCCCGAAAACCCGTTTTATTCACGAATACCCAACCCAAAATCATTAGGGTTTGTTATACCAACAATGATATGAGATATTTATGCTCAAAAATAAATAAAACAAGTAAACACTTGCCTCGTGGATACAATCCGACGTCCTCGAGCCGAATCCCGCGGAGGCCGGCCGGAATCTCCCCCTTTTTCTTCTTTTCTTCCCTCTCTCTCTCTCTTCCTTCTTTTCTTTCTTCTTTCTTCCCTCTCTATCTCTATATATAGAGAGAAAAAGGGTTTTTAACCCTAAAAACCCAAAAACGACTCGTTTACCCAATTACGAGCCTATTTAACTCCAAAATTACCCGGAACTTAATTTCGATAATCGGACACTCTTTTTCGACTATCTCGGACATTCCGAGACTCGTGGCGCAGTCGAAATTTCCATCCGAGGTACTTGATCGCAAATCACTATTCTAATCCAAAATAATTAAATGCGGTGTTCTACTTAAAATCTCACCTCTTTTGTCGCTATACTCCATGGCGACATATAAATAAAATATTTCGACCTATATGGTCCCAAAATAATTAACAACACCCTTCGGAAATCATTAAATCCTCGAAAATCCCAGAAATCACTATTTAGAGAAAATCTCCAAATTCCAAATTATACTTAATTATGGGATTTAATCGTCTCCAAAAAGGACGGGTTGTTACAGTCGTCCCCACTCTTTAGGTGAGAATTGACCTCGGTCTTGGATCTTGACCTGAGTTGGGTCAGAATTTTCCTCGGTCCTCGATCGTCACCACTCTTAGGTCAGAATTGACCTCGGTCTTGGATCCTCACCTGAGTTGGGTTAGAATTGACCCCGATCCTCGATCGTCACCACTCTTAGGTTAGAATTGACATCGGTCTTGGATCCTCACCTGAGTTGGGTCAGAATTGACCCGGTCCTCGGTCGTCACCACTCTTAGGTCAGAATTGACCTCGATCTTGGATCGTCACCCGAGTTGGGTCAGAATTGACCCCGGTCCTCGGTCGTCATCACTCTTTAGGTCAGAATGGACCTCAATCTTGGATCTTGACCTGAGTTGGGTCAGAATTGACCTTGGTCCTTGGTCGTCACCACTCTTTAGGTCAGAATTGACCTCGATCTTCGATAGTCACCTCAGTTGGGTCAGAATTGACCCCGATCCTCGGTTGTCACCAATCTTTAGGTAAGAATTGACCTCGATCTTCGATCATCACTTGAGTTGGGTTAGAATTGCCCCCGATCCTCGATCGTCACCACTCTTAGGTCAAAATTGACCCCAGTCTTGGATCGTCACCTAAGTTTGGTCAGAATTGATCTCGGTCCTCAGTCGTCACCACTCTTTGGGTCAGAATTGATCTCGGTCCTCGATCGTCACCACTCTTAGGTAAAAATTGACCTTAGTTATTAGACCTTTACTCTAAGCCCGCAGATTCAGCTTTGACCCGCAGAATTTATCATCCCCAGCACACTCCTTAGGTCCTCAGAATTGGCCTCGACCCTCTGAATCGGTCATACTCCCTCAAAAGCGTCATGTGGTGTCTATTCGACGGTCATCATTTGTTCTAAACTCGCCCATCGAGGGGATCTGTATACACCCCATTCCATTACCCCCAACTCGCCTAAGGTCCCTAGCACCTCCGTTCATTACTATAAACCAAGGTCATGTCTCCAGTACTGACCTAGAGGCCACCGGGCGCTCCCATGCTCAGTTTGAGCAAAAAGTCAAACTCTTCATCTCGACCAAGACTGAATGAATCTTCGAAGGGCACTGAATACCCTTTCCAACGGTCCATCCCGTGTGCGATTCTGACTTACCATGCTGACGAACGATCCATTTGCTTCCGAAACTTGACCGAGAGGCCAACGGGCGCTCCCGGGCTCTATTTGACCTAAGTCAACTCTTTAGGTCAACCAAGGCTGAATGAATCTTTGAAGGGCACTGAATACCCTTTCCAATGGTCCATCCCATGCGCAATTCCAACTTTCCATGCGGACGAACGATCCGTTTGACTCCGAGAGGTCACCGAATGCAACTCCGGCCCGGTTGACTGAAGTCAACTCTCCAAACTGGGTCAAACTCTTTATAATGTTGAATTACATCTCCTAACCTTTCCAACTATCTGTCCCATGCACGATTACGACTTACCATGTGGATGAACGATCCGTTTGCATCCAAATGATTCCCCGTCCAATGGACCGACAAATGCTTCCGAGCCATATTTATACCAAAGTAAATTCCCGAACCTGGGAGTAGTTTAAAGGACATTCAAAGGTCTATGAATTTCCTTTCCAATGGTATGCCCCGTGTACGATTCTGACCAACGATTCGGCAGGTGCCGATAGGCAGGAACAAGTATATGTCAATCATCAGTTACCTGGGCCTATAAAAGGATGACTTCACCCCATTTGTAAAGGGGAGCTAGATCTGATAAAATTCACTCTCAACGAATCCCAGAAACCTCTCTCGAAGGCAGCGTGATTTCAACCCCCAAATCCCTTTTTTACTTCCACTTTTCATCATCCTTTTCAAAAATATTGGTGAATTAGTCACTCTCCATCATCATCCAAGTGCAATGGCTTCTCTCCAACACTCAAGATCAAGCTCAAGATCTTCAAGAAGGTCGAACTTTCTCAAACTCTCTCTTAAATCCTCTTAAATTCTCAATAACTTGTCTTCATTTCTCAGCACTCTTATTATCTCATCCCACACATCCTAATATACTTTTTATTTAGTATTATTGCACATCTCTTATTTTCATATAAATAAAAACCCAAAAAATAAGAAAAAGAGGGTTTACTCATAAATTCGAAATAGGGATTCTCATACTTTTTCTCACACTTTTCTCACAACTAAGACACTTTTTCTACGCACATACACACATTTATAAATAAGAGATCACCCATTTGGATTTATGGGGTAATCCCCACCCGTCATTTTGTATGCGAACTACATGGACTTTGATGCCTTTATAGGCTACGTAGGCATCTCGGGGTAAAACTCGAGACTCGAGTCCTCTCTCTCACTTTTTCTTTTACTTCCTATTTTCTCTAAACCTAATCTTATTATATTCTATATACTTGCCCTTAGTGACATATTGCTCCATATGTGTTATCATTCCATTAAAACGATCAACGTAGGGGTAATTGCGTAAATCTTATTTTTCTAATATTATTCTTACATCTTCCTACGGATGACTCGCTTTATCTTTTCCATGTTACAAGTGGAGGATTCTTACCTCCATTATATATATATACACATGCACACATATCAAGGGGGGGGAATATAAGGGAAAATAGCAAATATCCATGAGAGACCGAAAGGGCAAAATGGGTGCCTAACACCTTCCCATTTCGTAACTAAGCCTCCGAACCCTTCTCGAATCATTTTGGTTTCGCAAGCACCAGTATATCTTTGGATTCCATCCTTCGGGGTGGCTTCCCCCTTTTCTTTTATCTGTTTTGAGTAAAATAGACTGGCGACTCTGAATCTCTCTACATTTTTACACCATATCTCAAATGACGCCGGCCGAAGGGCTTCCGAGAGGGACGTGCGGGACCCTAAGGATCCTTCGTCCACGCGCCTACCCGCATGGCGAGGATCGGGGATTGCCATAACTGGAATGGAAGATTTTCAACCTTTAGCAAGCCCGGATATACTAATACCATAAAGAGTTATTATTATCCACCTTCAGAATAGTTAAAGCATTCATTGAACCCCATTTATAGTTCTCATTTTTAGCTCGTTGGGGTCTATCATCAAGATGCCCTGGAACTTTATTATATCTTGCTCGGGAGGAAGATGTAAATTTAATCTTTTTCAAGGCCTCCAATTCATATCTTAATGTTGCATTCTCAGCTTCTAAAAAAGATTAACCTTCATGGGTAGTAGAAACAATAGTTCCAGAGGCAAACTTCAGAAGATTTACTTTATCTCTCAAATTAATATTCTCCTCTTCTAGAAGTTTGGCAATAGTTCTAGTTTCTTCAACTTCAAATTTAAGAAGAAACTCTTTTTTATTGTAAACAGAGATAAATTTTTCAAAGCCTCGACCTACACTTAAGCTTTGATATTTCTGCTCATAGCTCTGATGTAATAATGCATTAGATTCTTTATATTGTTCTTGAAGTTCTTTTATCATCTCAGAATAGGCAACATTTTTTGCTACCACCCGATCAATCAAGTACTTTTAATATTGTTAAGCTTCCTTAACCTTCTCTAATGCATCATCACTGAGCAACTGAGTAATCTCTTCTTCGAATAAGTCCGTATAACCTGCTTTGAAAAAAACATTACACTTCTTCACTAGCTCGGTATCATGTGAAGACAGTTGTTCCATTTTTTTTAATAAACTAGCAAGAAGAAATAACCACTAATCAACAAACAAGAATAGAGAGAAAGTACAATCCATAACAAACAAAAAGGAATAAAAGGTTCTTTTATTGATAATAAAAAGTTCAAGTAAAATTAATATGAGGAAAAAGAAGCAAAAAAGGGAAATACTGAATAACTTTACACCTTCTCCCTATCAACCCTCTTATCTTGCTCAGAAAAAGGGACCACAAGATGGGGTTTCTCGGTTTGCTCGACTGGAGGAAGAGAAGACTCAGGTATTTTAGATTATTTGGAAACAGACTCAACCATAAATGAAGACTCTTCAAAAGCAGATTCATCTTCAACCTCATCATCAATGACTGGAGGAGGATAATGTATATATCTCTAAAAAATCTGAAAGTCTTTAGTTGTGTTTAATTCTTAAAGGGTAACAACCCAACCATCTTTGAATTTTTTTTCTTCACATACTCAATCTCAACAGAAGGAGCATAAATGACTTTATTTTAGCCATCGTCCCAACCAGCACTAAAGGAGGTCTTCACATCAGACTTTTAGCTCTAGTAGAGAACACAAACTCTTCAGTAGCCTTTTACCTACGCTCAGCTTCCTCTTCCCTATGCTCAATTTCTTATGGCTTACGCTCATCCTCCTTCCCCTTGAGCTCAACTTCTTTGTACCTACGCTCATCTCTAAGGGCATTCTCATCAGACTTCTACCGATCATCTTCAGCTGCCTTAAATTTCTCTGCCCAAATGCTCTTTTCAGTATTCAAGGCTTACTGATATTCGAGCAGAGATTTTTTCAGGTCAGCTAAGGCTTCCTCCACCTCATTTGAAGAAGAAGAGGCCTTAATCACATCATCCTTCTCCAGCATATTATTAAAGTGTACTAGGAACTTCAAAAGATAAAGATCAAAATAAGTATATGAGAGATATAAAAAGACAACCAAACCAATAAAATGGGAATCACTGATTAATGCAAGGTCCTAAGTAGATAATTAAGAAATCATGGTTCGAGGGAGAATGACATCCACCCTTTGTGGTCTGGAAGAGTACCAGACTTGATCAACTTCCTCACCAAACCAGGAGTAAAAGCTACTGGAGGAACATCATTAGAAGAGGGTAAATCAACCAAGGATAGTTGATCAGTCACAAGGTCGACTTACTTTTATTCATGCCCTCTCTTAAGTCTTCTCATAGGAACTTTAACCTCTTTGGGAGCTACATCTTTAGGAGCCAGGTATTTAGGGGTTGGGTCTTTAAAACCAGATCCTTGGGGGCTGGGGGCTTCATAACATCCCTTATTTTCTTCTTCGCTCCTTCAATAGATGCTTGGGAGCCAGAAGCACTGCCACTATAAAGGTCAGGAATTTTCCTGTTCTTCATAATTTTAGACAAATAAGTATTAGAATCAATAGAAACCTATTGGTCAAGATTAATTACCAGAACAGGAGATGTAGCGGGTTTAGCAATAAAAGAAGAAATAATGTTTCTGTACTGGAGAAGATAGGAGACGGACCTAATGTGATCTTTAGCCACTACCTTGTGAAGTCCCTAGATAAACTTCAATCCTCTAAAATTTACTTCACTCTCTTTGGGTCACTTTTTTTTTGGTCAACTGCAATTCAATTTATAAAAAAACATTCGGCATGAAATTTTATCAAACATAAACAGGGCACATTTACTAAAACATATAACAACCTGTTCTGTTGCCAAAGACCGGACATCTAGGTCCTTGATATTTAGCTCCTCCAAATAAAGGGGCATGTTTCCAATTTTTCACAACAACCCCATGATCAAAATAATCCCTATTAGAATCAGGGAGATTAACTACTAAAGCTTTACTAACTGCCCTAGTTTCTAAATAAAAGGTGGTATCACTAGTTACCTATTTATAACAAAACATAATTTTTGAAATCCCCAGATGGGTTCCATAGATTTCATTTAACCTATAAACTTCATTTCAAACTCTCCATGTGTTAGGATCCACTCTTGCAGGTACAATGTCAAAAGATTGACAAAAATCCAAACACAGGGGATTAGGAGGGAACGTCAAACAACATTCAGCAATAAAGATAGAAGGGGACAAATGGCCCTCGGCAAGAGAGAAAAAATCAGAAGGAAAAGTAGGATGGTCTAATACAACCCAAGGTGGAATATTAAAATCGATCCTGAACTTATCAAGTGACTCAATAGAATAAACCACGATGAAGAAAACGAAGAAGAGGAGAGGAAAAATTCTTATAAAGATTTAAGGATTCAACAAGAACTGAAGACATAAAAGAAAGCAATCGCACGAAAAAGTAAAGAACACAACGAAAGAATCAGAAGTAAGAGGTAAAAGATGATCGAAGTTTTTACCACCCTTCTTATAAGACACATCACAAACGGGGAAAAATATTGATTAAAGAGGACGACGTTTGGGTTTACAGTGGATAACAAAGGAAAAGATGGAGATAACCCATAAAAGTTCGCTAAAATTTAAAATATTTATAAAATTGACCTTCGCGCCCAAAACTCATCAATCAAGTGGATAAATTTCACAAGTCTAGAAGGTCTGCCACTAAACCAAACATCCTGAACTAATATTGATGCATATTTTTCACACTTTCGCATCATCTCTAAGTATGAAACATTGGGGGCTTCTGTTGATACCAAAATTTACCATCCTACATGGACCAGTCACCAGTCAACACGTGTCATCCAATGTGGCACAAGTCCAAGTTAGCCCGACCAATAAAGAAGCCCAACTAATAATGAAACCCGACCAATAGGGAAGCCCGACCAATGATGAATCCTGACCAACGGGGAAGCCCGACCAACATCCCGTGTTGATAACAATGCAACAACAGTCCTATAACCTGTATTGCTAATGAAGAGACAACCTTCATATAATTAATTCTCATTATGTAGTGATGTAAATGCCTAACAAATAAAGGCATTCCATGCTTTCACACGAAAAGTATTAGGACCCCTCTAAGGCTATAAATACTTTGTATCACCCTCATTATGAAGGACTAAAAAACAAATCAAGGCAGTCAATAAATAACAGTGGACGTAGGCTATTCCTTTTAGCCGAACCACTTTAAAATTTCCTATGTCTTATTTTTTTTTTACTTAATTTATCTGTGATCAATTAATTAGGCCTAGTCTAGTTTTTTACATAAAAAATTACTATAAATATGTTTGTCAGCATCATCTACTTTAAAACCATGGGATCTTATCATCTTATCAAACTTTTCATGTGAGTGTAGAGGACCATGTTTGAGGCCGTACAGAGATTTAACTTGTTTTCAATTTTTTTTCTTATCCGGGAAAAATAAATCCTTCAAGTTTCTCCATATAAATATCTTCTTCTAAATCACCATTTAGAAAAACTATTTTTACATCCATTTAATAAATCACCCAATTATGAATAAGAGCAAGAGATATTAACAGTCTAATGGAAGTTATACGTGCAACAGGTGTATATGTGGAAAAATAATCAATTCCATATTTGTGTTTATAACCTTTAGCAACCAATATCGTTTTAAATTTATTAATTAGACTAGTCGGATTTATTTTTTTTTAAATATCCATTTGCATCTAATTGATTTTTCTCTAGGGAGAAGATCTGTAATAACCCAAGTTTGATTTGACTAACTTGAGTTCAATTCATCATCTATTACTTATTTCCAGAAGATAGCATCCCTAAATGTTACGACTCAATGAGATGTGGTCGGTTCATCTTCGACATTAAGAACAAATTTTGTTTTTTTCTTAGTTTCATTCACAGATCCCTCTATAACATAAATTACGAAGCCAGGTCCAAATATTATCTCAGTTCTTTGTCTCTTATTTCTCCTTGATTCAACATCATCCATTGATTTCAAAGGTATAGTAGTTATAATGAAGCATTAAAAGGTGATGAATCAATAACTGAATTATTATTTTGTAATCATTGATTCAAAGTACTTGACTTTGTTAGATGTTCTACAAACCACACATCCACCGACTCAATAATTTATTGAGTTTCAAGATTCAAAATCTATAAGTCATACTATTGTCAGAGTATCCACTAAAAACATACTTGTAAGTCCTATTTCCTAACTTTTGTGTCGTAGGTTCGGGTTTTCCTACATAATCAAGACACCCCCAAACTTTGAGATGTTTATGATTAGGTTTACAATTAAGCCATAATTCATATTGTATAATATCCTTCTTTTTCAATGGAACTCTAATTAGAATATAACATGTAGATTAAATTTCTTTACCCCACATAAAGAAAGGCAGCCCAAAACTGATTAACATTACATTTATCATTTCAATGAAAGTCCTATTTTTGCTTTCTTTTACTCCATTTTATTGCGGTGTGTACGGCGTTGTAACTTGATAATTATTCCACGAGTATTACAAAATTTAATAAACTCATTTGGATAGTATTCACCACCTCTATCGGATGGTAGGACTTTGATTTTTTCATTTTATTGAGTTTCAACTTCTTCTTTAAATATAAGAAATTTGTCAAGTATTTCATCTTTACTTTTAAGTAAATATGTATATGCATATTTAGAATATTCAATGATAAAAGTTAAAAAAATATTTATTTTCTCCACGAGTGACATTACTCTTCATATCACATATATCACTATGTATAATATCAAACATTTCGGATGCCCTCTTAACATATTTAAATGACTTTCTAGTTATCTTAGATTGAGGAAAAATTTCACCTTTATAGTAATGGTCATTTTTACAATCAGAAATTAATCATAGATTAGTCATATTTTTTATACTTCTATAATTTACTTGACCTAATCTATTACGCCATAAATAAATAAAATAAACCATATAAATGGGATTATTATCATATATTATATTAAATTTGATCATACCATTACAAGAGTACTCTTTCCTAACAAACTAACGATTCTTGGATAAGAGAAGCTTATACGACTCCTACACAAGTTTGAAACCTCTTTTATTGAGATGCTCTTCAAACACAAGCTTTTTACATATTTCCATTATACTAAGTGCATCAATAAAAGTAAGAATCTTCCCACGTGTCAACTTCGATTCAACTATGCCCTTTCCAAGTACTTTAGTGCAAAGATCATTTGCCATTTTTACTTAGTTTCCATCGATCGTTTGATATGTTTTGAAAAGAGAACAATCTTTGCAGATATGAATGGTTGCGCCGGTATCTAATCACCATCCACTTTCATTATCCACAAAATTTATTTTGTACATAATTACAGTAAGTTTTTCAACATTGTTGGTTTCCTTTTCCACTTTTTTTCCCTAAATGTCTTCTTTTTAAGTCGAAATCATTGAGAAAAATGACCCGATTGGTCTCAAAAGTAGCATTTACCCTTAATCTTTTTATTTGCACATTGGTTCTTGAAATTTGAATCATTTATCGATTTGAGTTCTTAATCATTGGTATTTTTGGATGTTTGACCCTCCTCCTTGTAATGATTATCACTTTGATCTTGCTTTTTCTCTCGAATACGAAAATCTTTTTCAATACGAAGATGTCGATGGAGGGATTCAGTGGTATATGTCTTTTTGTCATGATTATTTTTTTCTTAAATCCATTCCAAGTGAAGGGAAGTTTAGAAACAACAAACCCTAATGAAATTCATCTTGAAGATTTATTTCGATGGCTTTAAGATCACCTAATATTTGTTGGAGTTCATGGGCTTGCGTAATGAAAGATTTATCATTAATCATCTTATAATTCATAAAGTTGGAAAGAAGAAACTTATAGTTACTTGCTTTCTTTTTTTGATATTTATTCTCCAATGGCTTCCATAATTCCTTTTTCATATGAATCATCTGATGTGCACTATATATTGTTTGAGATAATGCATTCAAAATGTGTCATTGACAAAGAAAATCATCTTCTTTCCTCTCCACATGTTTTTCTAGATATCTTCAGTGTCTTCGGGTGTGGGCTTGGGAATTGATTCAAGTCCGCCATCAATAATATACACCATTGTAAGATATGTGAGAAAGAACATGATTTTCTCTTGCCAACGGGTGAAAATGTTTCCATAAAAATGATCCATTCGAACTAAATTTTGACTCATAACTTGGATGAATTGTGCTATTATTCTTTCTTTTTTTTAGAAGAATATTATCTAAAATTGATGGAAATTTTATGAAAGAATAATAGTAAAATAAATTATGCATCCTAGTTACTACAAGGCACATTCTAGGCATGTTCCCTTTTAGGAAATATTTATCCCCTTCGAGATGAAAAGCGCGAGCACACAATGGAGTTTGTTGTAGAAATTTTCCTTTAGGATATAATATACTGATGTTACTTTTTTTATTCAAGCTATGTATGATTTTATCAAACCAATAATACTGTGAAATGTGAACCTGATAATGCCAAAAGGTATAGGGCGGAGAGAGGAGAATAAAGAAATTTTAGGTGTCCAAAACAGAGGCCTTGAACTCTTTTTATAGAAATTTTGGTGGTTGTTCATGGACAGTCACCTCCTTTCAGATGTGAGACTCAATAACCATTGGGTCAAGTCTTTTTGGAATTTCTTCGATTGCACGATCTATATTTGGAATGTCATCATAAGCAAATGGATGCACCTATACAAATCATCACTAGTCAATCTAATAAATCAGATCAAACTACTTGGTTTATAACATCCTTTTATTAGATCGATTAACCACAACCGTCGATATCGATATGCTTAGTTGCCTTAGTATTCCTATCATTCTTTTGAAAAAAGACTGTTGCAACATCATCACAATAATTTTTTAGTGTCTTAGATATTGGCCCCATGATTCTATTTCCTTTAATAAAGTTTTGCAGCTATAATCCATGATTTGTAGCTTCAAAGCAAGCTACAAATTCAAACATCCATAGTAATAATTAAATGACACTCTACGTAGAACTTTTTTTAATACGTTGAAAACTATTTTTTATATAAAAAAAACAGGTCATTCGATGAAAACTCCCTCGACATTTTTTTAATTAACATTTAGTCCACATATTTTTTTTTGTTCCAAAAGGTCCTTCATAATATAAAAACGAAAATAATGATTTTTTTAAATAATGAAAAAGTTTTTTTAAATAAGTTATATCTAACTGTTGTTTTAAAATGTCATTTAGAAAAAAATGTCCATTTTATTTAATAAAAAAAACGACTGTTTTTTTAAATTTTATAATAAAATAGTTTTTATAATTATTTAATTAAAAAATTGTTGAGAATGTTTGAGATTGGTTAGATGTTTGGGTAAAGGATAATTTTGTCTTTTAAAAAACATTTGGAGTGTTTAAAGAATTAGTGGATTTCCATTAGCTATGACCCTTAGACTTTTATTCTGTGACTGGATTATTTACATCAACGTCTGTTTTAATGGATTTTCAAATATGATTTCTATATATTATCATATTTTTTCGTAAGGTGGATTACAATTAATCCTTTAGAATTGGATTACAATCAGTCATGTTTTTGGGCTTTTCCTTATCCTTTACTGAACTACACTCTCTCTTCGTACGTCGTTTATTTTGCAAGAGAAAGAGAGAGAGTGTGTGTCATTTAGCACTTTGAAGCCGGGGGTAACAAAAAGGGGTAGCCCTAGTGTTACCCTTATTTATTTCGTGCAAGTAGGCTGTGTGTTTGACATGGGTGTCGTTTTGTATGGAGTGTAGTGTTGTTTCATTAACGATGTATAATTGATTCACGGAGAATGATGTACCTGAGCCTCCATATATATATATATATATATATATATATATATATATATATATATATATATATATATGTGTGTGTGTGTGTGTGTGTGTGTGTGTGTGTGTGTGTGTGTCAAATTGTGATTGTGGCACACCTATGGCATAATGGCACTTTTTTAATTTTAAGCTCTACATAACCATACCTATTGCATCACGAAAACCATATCAGCATGTTAGTGTTTATAGCGCCACCCCAAATTCGTATGTGACAAATTATTAAGTTCTAATAAACTACCCAAAGCTAAGAATTTATAATATTAAAATGAAAAATATGCATTTTATGGTATATCATTCTACCCACAAAATAATTAAATCACTAAATCCTAATTTTATGAACGACTCACTAACTCAGAGTAAGTAAAGTTTTAGGATTTCAACTATTAGAACAACTAGTTGTAAATCGGCGATGCAAAGGAGAAACGACGATGTACGCATGGGTAAAAGTACACATATTTTTTGAAAAAAATTTACCATTTCAATGGCAAGGTAGCATACTCTAAAGTTTTAATATTTTTTTTAATATACATACTTAGTTTCACATGATAATGAAAGTGAATCCATAAAGTGATCCCATCAACTATTGCTAATAAATCTATAATCCATTAAAGTCGCATGAAACAGATAAGTTTGTGTTCAGCTTAAAAAATTTCTTATACATTTCAAAATTTATATTTGCATACAAAATTTTTATACATTACTAAAATACTAGGAATACGCTATATAATTTATATACGGATAAAAAATTTCAATTCGACCATAATTTTTTTCTTTAATTTTAATACTCAATGACAATAATTAAAGTGGTGTCAAAATACAAATAACTTAAAAAAAATAAAGGAACAAAGGAAAACTAAAAAAGAAAAAAAAACACATTTCATGAGCATTCACCAAATAAGTTGATTGAACTAGAACCTCCGTCTATGTTCAATACATTCGAGAAAACCAAGACAACCCAGCACTAACAACATCACAAATGGATAAATTTCACATTTCATTCTCATTATTTCCCACAAACAAAACTCAATATTTTCAAAACATCTCATCTTCTCAACACCCCCTTTATCCCCACCTCCCATTCTCTCCACCGCGGCGCTGCGCCTCCCTCTTCTTCTAACCACCCATATTTCTAACAAACCCACTTTAATCAAATCCAATATTTTCCAAATTCGAGGAATATTCAACATATAATTTACAGAAATCAGAATCATAGCAAACCATACAATTGTTTGGTCTCTCACATTGAAAATAAATTACAGAACCAATAACTGTGTAATAATTGATAAATAGAAAAAGGAGTAATATACACACCTAACTCGTAATCATCCACATAATATTCAATAGCTCTCTTCTCCATTGAATCCAACCTACATCCCAAGGCTAAAAGAAAGTGTAGGTCATGCCTAAGTAAGGATGAAAAAACTGTTAAAGACCCATCTTCCATTACTATTCATCATGATTTCAAGAATCTTATAATCTGAACACATGGATTGACGTTTCATGACTGAAGTAAGCAAGACTCAAACCCGCTTATCCAATAATTGAAATCCATTTGAACACATGGATTGATGAGTGTGTTCAGGGCCGGCCCTGGCCAGGTGCCAGGTGGGTAGTGGCACATGGCCCATTTTATAAAAAGTACTAGTATATGTGTATTTTAGGAGTCCAAAAATATTTTATGTACATTAAAAAAATATGTTTTTTTTATATGAGTTTAGTTTTTTAGGGGCCCATTTTTTCAACTGTTCAAAAAAAAAGAATGATACAACTTTTCAAAAAAATCTCACCCAACTCATTTAAGATTACCATTTTTTTAGTAATAATCTATTTTTTTTTTAAATTCATCAATGTCTAAGTAATTTGTTTTTTATGTGATTAATTTTTTTATCAGGCTGTTTCTTTCTACATTAATCAAGTCGATGAAATTGGAGAGGGAATAAAAGGCTCAAACCAGGTGACATTTTTCCATATTTTTTTATATTCAATCAATTGAGATATTTCTAGACTAAAATTATCTATTAGATTCGTTGTTAATTGCATGTTTTTTTTATTTATAAATTTATAATTTTTAGAAATGTTACCAAAAAAACAAGCATTCGGATATCAAAAACGAAAAAAACAAAAAATAATAGAAGAGGTGACACAGTCTTTTAAGGGAGGGCTTGATAAATTTATTATTAAAGAGCAACAAAATATAAATTCCGTTAATGAAAATACAAGTCAATCAGAAGAATTAGAAAATAATGATCCAAAAAAAAATGAAACAGTGAATAATGTAAGTCCTACGAAAAATGATGAAAATTAATTGTTGGAGGATGAAAAACTTAGTAACACGATTGATAATTTTGATCCAAGAAATTGATATAAAATCTAGAGACATATTGGTAGAAAAGGGTCGAATAAGATATCTATCTTTGGAAAAAGGCCCTAAAGATAAATTATCTAGAAGTTTTTCTTCACTACATTACACCCACTTTTTACCAAATGGGGATAAGGAGGATAGGACATGGCTCGTGTATTCAAAGGATGCTGATAGAGTTTTTTTCTTTTGTTGTAAATTGTTTAAAAAAGGACACAAAAGAGGTGGTCAATTAGTGAATGAATGATATAATGATTGGGGGCATCTCAGTTTTAGACTTAAAGAACATGAAACAAGTAATGAACATCTTAGTAACATGATTGCTTGGTTTGATTTGGGTACTAGATATGAGAAAAATGAAACAATTGATAAATATATACAAGACCGTGTTAACAAAGAAAGGGAACATTGGAAAGGAATATTATAAAGAATAATTTCTCTTGTGCAATATTTAGCTAAAAATAATTTGGCATTTCGTGGAACAAATGAGAGGCTTTATGAAAATAGTAATGGAAACTTTTTAGGCCTAATCGAAAAAATTGCAAAGTGGGATCCATCAATGAAAGAACATGTTAAACGTATTGAAAACGGGGAAATTCATCATCATTATCTTGGTCATAAAATTCAAAATGAGTTGATACTTATATTAGCATCCGAAGTAAAGGACACAATCATTAAGAAAATTAAACAAGCAAAATATTTTTCTGTAATACTTGATTGTACTCCCGATTCAAGTCACGATGAACAAATGTATTTTATATTACGATGTGTAGATGTTTCTAATAGTCCAATAACAATAGAAGAATACTTTATAGAATTTTTAAAAGTGGATGAAACAACGGGACAAGGTTTTTTTAATGAATTAGAAAAAGCAATAAAAATGAATAAATTAGAGGGAAAGGATATGACAACGGGTCAAACATGAAAGGTAAGAATCAAGGTGTCCAAAAAATATTATTAGATAAAAATACTAGAGTATTTTACACTCCATCTGGTTGTCACAGTGTTAATTTAACAATTAGTGATATGGAAAATTCTTGTGGTGAAGCAAAGGATTTCTTCGAGATTGTACAATCCATTTATAAACTATTTGCTAATTCTACAAAACGTTGGAAGATCTTAAAAGATAATGTTAAAATTAGTGTAAAGTCATTATCAGTACATGTTGGGAAAGTCGCATTGAAGCTATTAAAGATATTAGATTTCATGCTCCGGATTTAAGAGAAGCTTTACTACAAGTTGGAGATACTGATAATGAATTAGGCGTATGAATTCAAGCCAAATCATTAGCAGAAAGTTATCTTGGAAAATATGAATTTTTATTATTCATGATTACTTGGTATGAAATATTGCATGCAATTAATTTTGTTTGCAAAAACTTACAATCTAAAGACATTCTTATTGATATTGCAATTGAACAAGTAGGAGGGTTGATTACTTTGTTTTAAAATATAGACAAACTGGGTTCATAGATGCGATATATACCGCCGAAAAAAATGTATTGAAATGAAAATTGGTCCTATTTTTAGTGTAACGCTTCAAATTCATAGGAAGAGACATTTGGATGAGACTGCAAATGAGGAGAATAGACAATCACCCGAAGACTATTTTAGAATTAATTATTTTCTACGTATAGTAGATGAAGCTATTGGGTCATTAGAAAGGAGGTTTGATCAATTCAAAGAATATGAAAAAAATTGGATTTTTATTTTGTTCTGAGAAGTTAAATTCCATAGATGATACCAAATTGAAAAAATATTGTGATAATATCGAAACAATTTTAAAACATGAAACTTATTCTGATCTTGATGGGAAAGATTTATTTGAAGAACTTAAAGTTTTGCGAGATATATGACCAAATGAAATAAAAATGGCAATTGAGATACTAAATTTCTTAAACAACCTTAATTGTTTTCCAAATTCATTTATTTCTTGTAAAATTCTATTGACCATACTCGTTACAATCGCATTTGCGAAAAGAAGTTTTCCGAAATTAAAATTATTAAAAAATTACTTACGATCAACTATGTCATAAGAAAGGTTAAACGTCTTAGCCTTATTATCTATTGAACATGAATTTCTAGATAAATTTGATTGTAAAACTTTAATTAGTGATTTTGCAAGTCTAAATGCTAGAAGAACAATTTTTCAATGAGTTTTTAGGTATTTAATACTTTTGTACAATATTTTTTTGGAAGGGTCCTAAATTGAATACCGCACAGGGTACTACAAATCTCAGGACCGGCCCTGCATGTGTGCATCTGTGAATGAGCTACGTTAGATGGACACTCACCTTTTCCTAAGCGAAGCGTGTGGACCACGCACCCGCCAATTCACGGCTTTATATAGTCCACCGATTTCTAATAAACTATCCAGCTACGTTCATCATCCTGAAAAACCTGAAACCGCATTAAAGTTACTTTACATATAAAACGAAACACCAAATAAATTTACATGATTGCTATTCTATCAACGGTGAATATTATTCCATTCCATATTGTACATCCAAGTACCAGTATGCTGTGAATGAAGAAAATTATTATTTTTCAGTTTCATGTCTTAGACAGAGAGAAAAAAATGTATAAAATTGTCTTGGAATATAGAGAGTTTGATTGTCAGGTTGATTTTTTACTTCAATCAATATAAACCTTATTTTTAAACAAAAATTTTAAAATAAAAACAGAGTAGGTAGTGTGGATTACAAAAATAAATAGAAAATCCATATTTCACACAGATCAACATTAAATGTATATATTAAAAAAACTTAAAGAAATTCCAACATTTATAAATTTTACCATCACAATCTCCAAACGTTTGCCGTCCCAACATTAACAACCTTTTTAGGAGTTTAAAAATGATAAAGGAAGAGAAAGGATGAGAAAAGTTGGGTTTCTACTGTTTGGGAGTTTATTTCGAAAGAGAAAGAGAGGGAATGGGTGCGAGTTTTTTTTTTAACAAACTTTTTCTTCCCAAAATTTTCTCTCCAAATCGAACGAAACAGGAGAGAAATGAAACTTTGGACTTGTTAATATTTTTGTAAGAACTCTTTTGCCCTTGTCCAAATATGCTATTAATCTTTCACTCTTTTGCTCCCTTGATATTTTTTTAATTAACATTTAGTCCAAACTTTTTTTTTTGTTCCAAAAGTTCCTTCATAATATAAAAACACTCACAAACACTATTTTTCTCATATCCTAAACTTTAAGAAAAAAATTATCAAAAACTAAAGAAGGGACCTTTTGATAAATAAAAAATAAGGTGAGCTAAATGCAAAATATACTTAGCTTCTAGAGACTAAACATCAATTGTCCCTTCTTTTAACTTTAAAACGATTTCTTTATTTCTTAAAACAGTTAAAAGAGGTAAACCCTATTTTTAAACTATTTTTTTTATAAAAAAATGTACATAATTTATTAAAAGACAACTACTTTTTTTGTATTTATTGAAAAAATAAATTTTTGTTTATAAACTTTTGAAACCATTTATTTTATAAACTTGTGAAACCATTTTTGTTTGAGTTTATAAATTGTACGTAATTTATTTTGTACTGATTGGTTAGTGTCGCTGGCGTGGACCCACATCCATTGAATGATGTGGGTCCGTGCTAGCGGTACTAAGCAATCATTAATCTTAGATATATATAAATTATTTTTAACCAAAAAAAATCTTACCACAAAATAGTTATTAAAAAAAACAATTACTAAAAATATAATTTGAGAAAGAATTGTAACCCTGGTTAATTGTTGAGCATACAACACTAATAAATAAATATAACGGTCGTTTTTTTAAATCACAAAAATCTTTTTTTTTTAAATAAGTTATATCCAACTGTATTTTTAAAATATGTCCATTTTAAAAAAAATAATGATTTTTAAAAAAGAAATCAGTTTTACAATTTGTTTTCTAAAAAAATTTCCAATTTTATTTAATAAAAAAAATGTCTATTTTTTTTAACTTTATAATAAAACAGGCTTTATAATTATTTAATTAAAAAAATTATTGAGAATATTTGAAATTTATTTGATGTTTGGGTGAAGGATCATTTTGTATTTTAAAAATCATTTGGAGTGTTTTAAAGAATTGATGGAGTGCCATTGGCTATACCCAAAGTCGAATTGCCTTCAAACGCCCAATTAGTAATTGTCGTAAACCCAAATATATATTTTAGCCACGGTATTAAACTCTCTTTGATAATCAAATGAAACTTAAAATTATATTAGTGTTACACTCCATTCCATAACGTGAAATGGTAAAATAAATAAGTACACAAGGCATAAATATGACATCTAACTGTATTTGGAATGTGTTAGCTGCATAAATATGAATCAATCATAGAAAAATTAGTTCCACATTTGGATTGACCTTTTCATTTGAGAGCACACGGTGGACCCGTTTATTTGCTTCATCTCCCGACGGACATTCAAAATGAGTAGATCAATATTGGTGACCAAACCAATGATCAACTCGAGTTCTTTTAGATGCTGAGTGTATTACAGACATTTATCGCACCTAAAATACAAAAGAATGTAACAAAACTCTTATAAGATCCACGTCTCTGATTTTTAAAGGGGAAATTAGAGACACTTTTGCTTCTTATCCACCTGAGAACTAGACAAAACTAGTGAGAGAGAATGCAAATTTTGAAAATCCATTGTAGGTCCACAGTACCATCTATGTCCACTATACTCCAGGCACCTAAGGTTCAATTTATCAAGAAACAAAACACAATAAAAATAATTAACGTTTCTATCCAACCAACCAATATTCTAAAATGTAATGAGATTTATAGAAGAAATCTCAATTCTATCTGCTCCAAAACAACTCTGTAAGGCCAATAACTTTAAGTAGATGCATGGATAGCCTACAACATTTTAATCTCAAGGATTCCAGGTTTATACAACCAGAAAGGATGTTGTTCAAAATACTTTGATTAAAACATACAAACTTCAACTCAATGGGTTGTAACGAGTCGAACGAGAGACAATTTGTAATTTCATGAGAAGACCTCAGTACTCATGAGTCAAGGATCAGATGATTTAAATGAGATGCATTACGAAGTAGATGATATGAAAAATTATAGGGTTCACAAATGTCAAGAATATATGAATGTGACAACCCGAGATCCGAAATACGGGGTGGCTAACCCTATACTCCAATATAACGGGAATCATGGATGAAATCATTCTCAGCATCACAACAATATACAAAAGTATACAAGATAACCACTCCATATTTCAAAAAAATCGGTTGCAAAAAATTTTGATTTTAAAGTTAAAGAAAGAATTTAAACAACCCAATTAAAAAAAAAGAAAGTGGAAACCCCGAACATATAATATTACATACAACTCAAATATACAATAAGGGACCGAATATGCTGTCGGTCAACAGACTCATACAATAATACTAAACAAGTTCATTAAATTAGATAATACATTACATTAAGCAAGTACAACCGTTTGGGCCACGCGCCCGAGTAAAAGACTCGATCTTGACTAGAGAACAAGGATGACAGCGTCTATTGCAATATGCACTGTAATACTCACAAAGCATCACAGCTCGCCAAAATTCACCGGGTTTGGAAATTCAGAACGGGCGTCCTTGCGGCGGAGCACCTGAGCGAAT
Organism: Sambucus nigra; assembly: GCA_949130495.1. Classification (NCBI taxonomy): domain Eukaryota; kingdom Viridiplantae; phylum Streptophyta; class Magnoliopsida; order Dipsacales; family Adoxaceae; genus Sambucus; species Sambucus nigra. The sequence continues at coordinate 348,193 of CASBWL010000038.1, forward strand.
ATAAGATGCATGCACGACAAGAAATATGAACGGGCCAGGGCCCAGTTTTATATGATCACCAGATGAATAAAAAGTATGACAGTTATGCAGTTATGAACAGTAAATCACGACTAAAAGAAATAAGAATCTACCTACACAATTTAAAACATAAGCTAAGGGAATCAGATAGTCAAAAAATTTAAATTTAATTATACATAAAAATATGATTAACAATAATTAAAAACCTCCATCATTATACTGTTCCATTCCATTGTTATGTTCCTTATCAGGAACTCATAATTATAATTTTTATGCTCTTTCTAGCATTCCATTCCTTATCAGGAATATAATCATCATCAAATGCTCTTTGTGGCATTTCATTGTGCTCTTTATGGAACTTCACCATGATCTTTATGGCATATCTCATACATCAAGTCCCACTTGATTATGAATTGTTATATTTATATACATATAACGATTCTAAGACCGCCCCTCCGACTTTCCCCACTGGGCACGCCCCTAAATGACCATCATCTTCCAGGGCCTATCAATTACGACACCTGGGCACCTACAACGCAAGACGTCGAGAAGCGGCCATATGCCTGCGGGAGAGTCAAGACCACATTCGGAATCTCCTCACCAGCACAGAAAACATAACATATCGTTCATATGGCCTAGGACGATACCCACCCTGCATTCACTAGCCAGGGGGATTCACCTTGCGCGCGAACTTACCTTATGATGTCATCTAGAGAGGTGTGTTTAAGTAAATTAGCATTTACCATATTCATGATTAAGTAAATTATCATTTACCATCATCATTATCATTTCCATTTACCCGTTTTCATAGGCATGTTTCATTTTATCCGAAACCTTATTCGTTTACATTTTGTAAATAATTCACGTCTTATCTGGAGCCATACGTAATATACTTTATCGTGATTACAACCTCCAAGAATAAGCGAACTCCCAATTTAATTCTCCTAACACCCTTTTTGCGGTGTTATACTATTAACCATCAAGACTAATATTGCTCAATTGAGCTCCTAAAGTCTCCCAAACACAATACTATAACTCCTAGTTCATAATAATCAACTAGATTAAAGAATGCCTTAACTTCAATTGGCATATCCCCGAAAAAGCCCCCACATAACCCATTTCTAATGTAGGGTAATTAACTAACTCATAAAAAACTCTAGGACTCTAAGTTTACTTCATACAAGAAGGTTCCTCGGTCCTAAGACCAAAGAAAAAAAATAAAATTTGAGTTAGAAAAATCAACTCAAAACAGCAGGGTCCGAATCGATTCGCCCTAGGGCCGAATCGATTCGCCCAGAAAGCGAATCGATTCGGAAGATAAATCTAACTTTTTGCAAATGCCGAATCGATTCGGCCTTAACCCGAATTGATTCGGGTACCCAGACCTGGAAACTGTCCCCTTAGAGAATCGATTCGCCCTATGGGCCGAATCGATTTGCCCCTGCAGATGAGCCAAGAAGGGGGCTACGGGTTATGAACCCTAGTTTTTCCCCAAAACCAATTTCTCTTTCATTTTTACACACATCCAACAATATTAATATACCCCAAATCATCCTACTTGATTATTAACCACTATAATCCCCAATTTCATCAACCTAAAACATAATTAGGGCTTAAACATCATAAATTTCATTTTTGATCCATAAGTGTAAATACACAACTATCACACAATTTATTCATCTTAAATCACATATTAGCAAGTAGAAAACTTGCCTTGGGGTTGGAATTTCGAATTTCTTTGTGGTAGAAGCAATCCCAAGCTTCAATCTCCAACTCTCTCTTCTTTTTCCTCTTTTCTCTTCCTCTCTCTTTCTCTCTTTGTTTGGTAACACAAAAATGAGAAATGAAATAAGGGGCAAGACTTGAAATCGTGGCTTAAGTCTAAAGTTCCCAACTTAAATGGTTAATACCATATTAAAATGACTCCCAAATACGTGTTTAAGTTAAAACCAATCAAAAGTGCCTGGAACATAAAAATACAATATGGCACTTATTTTGACTGTCTCGCACATTCCGGGACTAACTACACCCTCTAAACTGACATCCGGTAATTTTATAAATTATTTCTAGTTCTGGTTTCATTTAAACCACAATGTCATTTAGAACACATGACACTATGAAACATACAACAAGATGATATTTACTTACACACACAGTAAATATGCAACAATCTAGTAAATATTAACTTTCAACTCATTTAATTAATATTTACTCCAGTTCCAACATTTTATAGAATTACCTCATGCGATAAATTAATATAAAATGAGCCTCCTAAAAGCGAAGGTTGTTACACACTCCCCCCCCCCTTATGAGGGAGTTTTTCCCTCCAAATTCGGGCGTACACTAATCGCATAAAGCGTATACTATCCTAAACTATCATTCTATCACTCTTAACAAACCCCTCATCGTTGTGTCATCCCAAATGGGCTCGGACTAAGGTCGTCACTATCAATCTCGATCTACATCCTTTGTGCTTTAATATAGCACCAAATCGTTCATACCGAACTATCGATCCTACCTTCCTATAGCGGAAGAAGATACCCACATGGCTCGGTACAATTTGCCTTGACTTCTGAATCACATTACATCCCTCCTCGGGGATACCTATACCAACGCTAAATGGCTTAACCCCAACACTACCCAACTTTTCTCCGTATAGGCATAGCCTTTCAAAGCATACGTCTCAATAAGCCCAATCATCTAAAGAAATGTTTCGGGATGACTCCAAGTCCAAGGAGGATATTGTTCGCTGATTCCCTCCATCGAGTATGCGAATTACTCAACCGGCTACACAAGGTCACTCACGGTGCCATAGCTTAGAAAATGATCTGAACTATTGTACGAGAATTTCCATCCACACGAGCTACTTATCTCATCCATTTAGCCTAAGGCGCACCTTCAAGATATGCCCTTCGACATTTGGTTAACTTCCTCCATAAAGAGTGGGGCGTGCTCTTCTACATATAGTCCACCCATAAAGTCCTGGACAGCAACAATTTGGTCGAACAATCCACACTTCCTCAAGTAGGATCATGACCATTCCGGTTCCAGCAATTCAAATGAAGACTTCTATGAATATACCCTTCTTCGTTCCACTACTACTTTTCTTCACACGAGTAGGTGAAATAGTCAGTCACAGACATGAATTATCTTGCTACCAAGTTTTTTGAGTTATGCCCGTTCTACATGGCTTTCCATGCCTTCACAAATTTTCCGACGGGTTTTCTACTTGATGCGTTAACCACCCCAATCGCATTCCCTTAGCGAAAGGTAACATTCACCTAATAGTCCTCTATAAACTCCATACACCAATTATATTCCTCCCACAACATATTGCAATAACTTGTTGCTTGCGAGAAAGACAAAATTTCCTACCCAGGAAGTAATGCCTCATCTCTTTAAGGCGATTACTACCGCAATGAATTTTAATTCAAGCATGGAGTAATACTTCCCACAAAAATTTAAGTTTGTGAGACGCATAAACAATGGGTCCATGCTCTAATATTATTAGTTCCCGTTCTTGGCAGAAACCTATTCGCTGAATCCACCCTCGAGCTTAAACAATGGTCTCAGGAGCGAAAGTCAACTCATCCTTTTAACTCCCCGAAAGTTAGGTTACCAACGTAACACTCTAACCATGAGGGGCCTCATCTCTTTCGGTCTAACCTTTCGAATCACTCGAGATTCCATACTTCTCATTCCTAGGGACCTAATCCTTCTTAAAGTTAACCCACAACCTATTCGTGGTTAACACCCTACCATCTTCCTAAATCAACATCACATGCCCTAACGACCTTACATCCTAAAATCTTAAGATCGATCTATGTATAATCCTAAGTATATCCCTAGTGCCCAAGACCTTTCTCAACTTTTGATATTCGCTCAGTTTCATATGTGGGACGTCTCGCCGAAGAGAAATCCAAACAAGGAACCCTCCCGTTACACTACTACCTCGCATTGTCGATCATTAAGATATAACGGTCTAAGACACATGATCGGGACCGAAAAGATTCTAACTCTCAACCCTACTAATAAGATACTACTTCTATGTCTTACCATTCAATAATTGCGGATCTCAACTAATCAGACATTTTCTTTATGTAAAGTCTTACAACTATTTATCCCACTATATACACAACTTTTTAAATAGCCTTCTTATCAAGGCATAACCCGAAGTCTCAATTCGACTTCATATCTCAATATCCCTCACATCGATCAGAGGTGAGAACTATATACAATGCCTCTATCACGCACTTTAATAGCCCTTAATTACTCAACTACATGATTCTCGGATAAACCTTTCAACCCAATTCTCAATCAACAAAATAAAATAAAATAAAATAAGAGAAGAAAAAGAACAACATCTATCCACTTCCAACGTCGTTAAGGTTCACGCGTGGAGCATCTCGCTAAAGCGAAATCCAAACAAGGAACCCCTCGTATGCATTACTACTTAACCTTGTTGGTCGTGGAGATAAGGCATAACAACGAGAAACAAAGCAACCAAACAATCAAACGCTCAAGCAGGATAACACAACAAGTAACGAAAATTTCCTACTTACCTCAAACCACCCCTATAAGGTCTCAACCCATATCCAGGAGAGAAATTATAGGACGACTGGTTCTATCCTGAAACTAGAAGTAGGATAGCCTCGCAATTTAATCACTTGCTATCAGCCCGAACAAACCAGAATACCTTAGCTAATATGATATACATAATACAAATTGAACATAACACACATAATACTAAAAATATCATCACTCTCCTTATAACGAGTGAAGGAAGATATAAAACATCCTTACCACAGAAGTCATATAATTACCCTTAATATAATAGTGTCGATACATCTCGAAGCTCTATACACACACCCGATTCTAGAGTAAACACAATACTACCCTATCTTATCATGAGGAATGTACCACCCATTAATGGGGTGGAATTCCCGCCAACATTCTTGCCCATTTCACCCCATGTCAGTCCTAATGGTTCTCAGACACTGCACTCGAGTCTGATCCGAACCAATTTTACCTCCATCAACTCCTGAGCTAGGCACTTTAACCTTGACTTTGTTCTCCAATAAACAGAATCAAAAGGGGTGGTTCTACACTCCACATCATAGCCATTTTTCCGTCCCTGGCTGCCACACAATTGCCCACGCAATCCCCTTCGCTTTCCCAATAAAAGGGAATATGCTACCGGCCTCCCCTTCCTTAGTTCAATGAAACCTCCCCGAGCAGATATCCACCAATGGGGTTTCATGAACACTGTTCCTTCAAAAGTGTTAACGACACCTATTCGGGAGCCTATCATTCCACTGAAGGGATCTTTCCTCCTTATACCAACCTTATTTGGTGTACGACCTCCCTAACCGTATAAATCTTTATTCACTATTGGCCTTAGACCGAACCTCACGTGAACATTTAAGAATTCACCTTCTCTTCAGTACAGCTACCCCAGAGAAACTCGCTGTTGCAAGTATTCATCGGGTTTCTCCATGGGTAAAACTTCCTACACCCACAAATGTGGTGACTACATTCCCATCATTTCAACACTACTCCTACGGGAGAAGGATTTTCCTCCATCCTTTTCATCTGGGCACTTCTATACCCTTCTCTAGGCCAAAACTCCCGAACCTCACACTTCTATGGAATGAGGATGCATCTCCTCCATCTTACTTCAACGGGTGGCCCTTATCATGGGCTCTTCTCGACTTCAATTTAACGTTGCTTGGAATCCCAAGCTTAGTACCACTCTCTACTTCTAGCGGTACTTGGTAAAACTATATCCACTCTAATTAGTAGTCGCAGTAGCAAGATAAGAAAATTCTACAAAAGGGAAGTGGCCTTCCGAAGCAGTCCTCATCCCCGACCACATCTTACAGTTCCTAGTAATTCCCATCTCATGACGCCTTCACAACGACCTTCTATGGCGCCCTTCCTCAAACGACGTACCAATCTCACACGAACGAGCAACAAATTATATAGGTTCTGTCTCACGGCAGGAGAACGAAATCTCACAAGAGAAATCAATGATCTTAATCCTAAGGCTCTATGTCAAATCAAAAGAATGCTGAAAGCATAAAGCGTTCACATGAATTCCTAAGGACTCAAGAATCTGATGCTCTGATACCATCTGTGACAACTCGCAATCCGAAATACGGGGTGGCCAACCCTATACTTCAATATAACAGGAATTATGGATGAAATCATTCTCAGCATCACAACAATATACAAAGTATACATGATAACCACTTTATATTTCAGAAAACCGGGTTGCCAAAAATTTTGATTTTAAAGTTAAAGAAAGAATTTATACAACCCAATTAAAAAAAAAGAAAGTGGAAACCCCGAAGATATAATATTACATACAACTCAAATATACAATAAGGGACCGAATATGCTGTCGGTCAACAGACTCATACAATAATACTAAACAAGTTCATTAAATTAGATAATACATTACATTAAGCAAGTACAACCGTTTGGGCCACGCGCCCGAGTAAAAGACTCGATCTTGACTAGAGAACAAGGATGACAGCGTCTATTGCAATATGTACTGTAATACCTGCAAAGGATCACGACTTGCCAAAATTCATCGGGTTTGAAAAGTCAGAACGGGCGTCCTTGCGGCGGAGCACCTGAGCGAATACAAGATGCATGCACGACAAGAAATATGAACGGGTCAGGCACCGGTTTTATATGATCACCAGATGAATAAAAAGTATGATAGTTATGCAGTTATGAACAATAAATCATGACTAAAAGAAATAAGAATCTACCTACACAATTTAAAACATAAGCTAAGGGAATCAGATAATCATAAAATTTAAATTTAATTATACATAAAAATATGATTAAAATTAATTAAAAACCTCCATCATTATACTGTTCCATTCCATTGTTATGTTCCATATCAAGAACTCATAATTACAATTTTTATGCTCTTTCTAGCATTCCATTCCTTATCAGGAATATAATCATCATCAAATGCTCTTTGTGGCATTTCATTGTGCTCTTTATGGCACTTCACCATGCCCTTTATGGCATATCTCTTATGAATTGTTATATTTATATACATATAACGATTCTAAGACCTCCCCTCTGACTTTCCCCATTGGGCACGCCCCTAAATGACCATCATCTTCCAGGTCCTATCAATTACGACACCTGGGCACCTACAATGCAAGACGTCGGGAAGCGGCCATATGCCTGCGAGAGAGTCAAGACCACACCCGAAATCTCCTCACCAACGCAGAAAACATAACATATCGCTCATATGGCATAGGACTATATCCACCCTGCATTCACTAGCAAGGGGGCTTCACGTCGCACGCGAACTTCCCTTATGATGTCATTTAGAGAGGTGTGTTTAAGTAAATTAGCATTTACCATATTCATGATTAAGTAAATTATCATTTACCATCATCATTATCATTTCCATTTCATTTTCATTTACCCTTTTTTATAGGTATGTTTCATTTTATCCGAAACCATATTCGTTTACATTTTGTAAATAATTCACGTCTTATCCGGAGCCATACGTAATATACTTTATCGTGATTACAACCTCCAAGAATAAGATAACTCCCAATTTAATTCTCCCAACACCCTTTTTGCGATGTTATACTATTAACCATCAAGAATAATATAGCTCAATTGAGCTCCTAAAGTCTCACAAACACAATACTACAACTCCTAGTTCATAATAATCAACTAAAAGAAAGAATGCCTTAACTTCAATTGGCATATCCCCGGAAAAGCCCCCACATAACCCATTTCTAATGTAGGGTAATTAACTAACTCATCAAAAAATCTAGGACTCTAAGTTTACTTCATACAAGAAGGTTCCTAGGTCCTAAGCCCAAATAAAAAGAATAAAAATTGAGTTAGAAAAATCAACTCAAAACAGCAGGGTCCGAATTGATTCGCCCTAGGGCCGACTCGATTCGCCCCACAAAGTGAATCGATTCTCCCAAAAAGATAATTGGTTCGGAAGATAAATCCAACTTTCTGCAAATGCCGAATTGATTCGTCCTTAACCCGAATCAAATCGGGTACCCAGACCTGGATACTGTCCCCATAGCGAATCGTTTCGCCCTATGGGCCGAATCGATTCGCCCCTGCAGATGGGCCAAGAAGGGGGCTAGGGGTTATGAACCCTAGTTTTTCCCCAAAACCAGTTTCTCTTCCATTTTTATAGACATCCAACAACATTAATCTACCCCAAATCATCCTACATGATTATTAACCACTATAATCCCCAATTTCATCATCCTAAAACATAATTAGGTCTTAAACATCATAAATTTCATTTTTGATCCATAAGTGTAAATACACAACTATCACACAATTTATTCATCTTAAATCACATATTAGCAAGTAGAAAACTTGCCTTGGGGTTGGAATTTCAGATTTCTTTGTGGTAGAAGCAATCCCAAGCTTCAATCTCCAACTCTCTCTTCTTTCTCCTCTTTTCTCTTCCTCTCTCTTTCTCTCTTTGTTTGGTAACACGCAAATGAGAAATGAAATAAGGGGCAAGACTTGAAATCGTGACTTAAGTCTAAAGTTCCCAACTTAAATGGTTAATGCCACATTAAAATGACTCCCAAATACGCGTTTAAGTTAAAAGCAGTCAAAAGTGCTCGGAACCTAAAAATACAGTATGGCACTTATTTTGACTGTCTCGCACATTCCGGGACTAACTACACCCTCTAAACTGGGATCCGATAAATTTATAAATTATTTTGAGTTCCGGTTTCATTTAAACCTCAGTGTCATTTAAAACACATGACACTATGAAACATACACCAAGATGATATTTACTTACACACATAGTCAATATGCAACAATCTAGTAAATATTAACTTTCAACTCATTTAATTAATATTTACTCCAGTTCCAACATTTTATATAATTACCTCATGCGGTAAATTAATATAAAATGAGCCTCCTAAAAGTGAGGGTTCTTACAATGAAAAGTTCAAATCAATTTTTTCAGTATTCATAATAACTGCAAAATTATACAGTTATCAATATGATAATAAGACTTATTTGAACAACATAAAAAACACTTTTGCACCGCTAATAAATCCCTAGCCAGGAAATTAATAAGTGACGTAACATCATGAGATTCAATAGCACTCGAACTATGATTGAGCACATTGTTGGAATGACTAACCTGGCTGCTAAACTTCGAGATTTGGGCATGACTGTAGACGAGTCTTTTCTTGTCCAATTCATCCTAAACTCCCTACCTAACGAGTATGGGCCTTTTCAAATCAATTACAACACTACTAAAGTCAAGTCGAATGTAAATAATTTGCAAAGCATATTGGCAATGGAGAAGGGCAGACTTAAACAACATAATGGCCATGTGTCTAAAGGGCAAGTGGTTAATTTGATGGTCAAATGAGCTAGCTTTAAGTAAAAGACTCAAAAGGGAATTAAGAAAGGTCTTGGGTCATCTCATCAAGATGAACCTTCATCATGCACTGGGAAGAATGAAAAAAATGACAATTGTCACTTTTATATAAAGAAGATTCATTTCTAGAAAGATTGTTTTTTGAGAAAAAAGGGTAACCTTTTATTTTTGTTAGTTGCAAATCAAACCTTATTAATTTTCCTTCTAATACTTGGTGTATTGACTCTCATTCTATGTCTTATCTTTCTAATTTGATATAGGGATTCACTATGATCAACAAAACATACCCAAGTGATCATTTTCTTTACATGGTCAATTGAGCAAAGGCTAAAGTAGAAGTTGTTAGAGTCTTTCGCTTGATTTTAAGTTTCACTTTTCAATTAGAATTGCAAGAAACACTTTAGGTACCCTCCATTTTTAGGAATTTCGTTGCAGTTTATAAACTTGCTCTTGATGGTTTTGTAGTTGAAAATCAGAAAAATTTCTTTGGATTGATTAAATTTTTAGTTAATGTTGATTCTTGAATTCTAATGGGTAGTTTATATCAATTTAATCTTGAAAATAATTTTTTGAATCCTTAGTAACACTCCAGCCTAATGTTGGCATGAAACGTACACTGAATAATGAAAAATATACTTATTTATGGCATAAACGACGCCAAGAATTGAAAGACTTATTAAGGATGGAATTCTCCATAACCTAGATGGGCTGATTATGATGTATTTGTGGATTGTATTAGATGGAAACAAAACAAACATACAACGAACGAAGCCATAACAAGCACCCAGTTACTTGAAATAATATATACAAATATATGTCGACATTGTGATGTTCCACCTATTGCTTGAGAAAAATATTTTATTACCATTATCGATGATTTTCATGTTATTGCATATTGTACTTATTGCATGATAAATCTAAATATATGAATCCCATTGAAATACACATAGCTATGGTTGAGAGAAAACTAGTAAAAAGGTGAAAATTATTAGATCTAATAGGGGTAGTGAATTGTATGGAAGATATGATGATTCAGGCCATTACCCTAGCCGTTTTGCTAAACTCCTAGAAAATTAGGTATTTGCGCCTAATACATAATGCCGGGATCATTTTAATAGAATGGTATAGCTGAAAGACGTAATCCTACCCTAATAGAAACGCTTAGAAGTATGATAAGTAGGAGTAAATTGCCTACATTTTTGTGGACACAAGATCTTATGATCGATATGCACATTTTAAATCAGGTCCCTAGTTAGTCTGTTTCAAAAAACCCTTTTCAATAGTGGAAGGAATGGAACCTTAATTTAATATATCTATGCATATGAGGTATCCTATAGGAAGATAGAATTTATAACCCTAGAAGAAAATAAAATGGATCCTACGACATTATCTTGTCATTTCATTGGGTATCCAGAAAAGTCAAAGTGATATGAATTCTATTGTCCTAAGCATACAACTAAAACAATAGGAAATAGAAACGATAAATTTACTGAAGATGTTGAAGATAGTGGGAGTGAAAAATAAAGGGAACTAATCATTCAAGAAGTCATGGTACAAATTCCTACACCCTAAATTCATATCATACTTGTTTCTTCTAATATTATCTTTGAGTCCATCAAGGAACCTATTATTAAATGAGTCATTGACCCAATAAAAAAGAATGAACAACAAATGAATGGTAAACCACCTGAACAACCACATAATGAGACTATAACCAATGAACCCATTGAAGCGTCATAGGAAGTGCCATTAGGTTGATCTTAAAAAGAAAGGAGATCAACAATTTCAAGTGATTATGTGGTGTACCTTCAAGAGTCTAAATTTAATGTAGGTAATATTAATGATCCAGTTTCTTATGAAAAGTTGTTAATAGTGATGACTCTGAGAAATCAATAAATGCCATGAATGAAGAAATAAAATATATAAATGATAACAAAGTTTAGGAGTTATTTGAATTTCCATTAGGATAAAAATGAGTCAAGTGCAAATGGATCTTTAAGACCAAACTTAACTCAAAAGGCAATATTGAATGACGTAAGACTAGACTTAGTGCCAAAGGTTTTAATTAACGAGAAGGAATTGAATATAATGACACCTTCTCTACAATTTCAAAGAAAGAGTCCTTAAGAATCATATTATCATGGTTGCTTATTATGATTTACAGTTTCACTAAATGGATGTGAAAATAGATTTCCTAAATGGTAGTTTAGAGGAAGAAGTCTATATTGTGAAACCATAAGGCTTCATATAGAAAGGAGAGGAAAATAATGTTTTTATGTTAAAGAAGTCAATATATGATCTAAAACAAGCTTGTTGTCAATTGTACCTTGATTTCCATCATACCATTATCCGCTTTGGGTTGGAGGAAAACATTGTTGATTGGTGTACATACCTGAAGATAATTACGAGTAAGTTTATATTTTTAGTACTATATATTGATGACTTTGCCAGCAATGATCTTGGTCTATTACTTGAAACCAAGAAATACCTTTTTAAAAACTGTAAAATGAAAGATATGGGTGAGGTAACCTTCATGATAGGGATAGAAATGTCTTAGGATAGATCATGAAGAATGTTGGGGTTTTCTCAAAAAACTTATATTAACAAAGTTTTAGAAAGTTTCAGCATGCAAAGTTATGTGCCCACTAACATTCCACTCTATAAAGGGGATAAGTTAAGCTTAAGTCAATGCCCATAAAGCGATTGGAAAGGGATCACATGAAAGGTGTGCATTATGCTTCACTCGCAGGGAGCTTTTTACATGCACAAGTCTTCACTAGACTAGACATCAGTTTTACCGTTTGGATACAAGGGAAATATTAAAGTAATTCAGAAAATTATCATTACACAACTAAAAAGAAAGTGCTGAGGTACGTGCAAGGGACCAAGTATTACATGCTCACATATAGAAATATTGATCACCTTAAATTGGTTGGTTACTTAAACTCAAATTTAGGAGAATGCCTTGACAGTAGGAAGCGCACCTCGGGTTATGTCTTCCTCCTTGATGGGGGGCCCATTTTATAAAATAGTTCTACGTAGAGTGTCATTTCATTGTTACTATGGCTGTTAAATTTGTAGCTTGCTTTAAAGCTACAAATCATGCATTATAGCTGCATAACTTTATTAAAGGAAATAGAATCATGGGTTTAATATCTAAGCCACTTAAAATTTGTTGTGATAATGTTGCAACAATATTTTTTCAAAGAATAATAGTAATACTAAGGAAACTAAGCATATCGATATCGACGGTTGTGGTTAATCGATCTAATAAAAGGATGTTATAACCCAAGAAGTTTGATCTGAATTGTTGGACTGACTAGCGACGATTCGTATAGGTGCATCCATTTGCTTATGTTGAGATGCCAAATATAGATCGTGCGATTGAAAAAATTACAAAAAGACTTGACCCAATGTTATTTGAGTCTCACATCTAAAAGGAGGTGACTGTCCATGAACAACCACCAAAATTTATATAAAAAGAGTTTAAGGCCTCTATTTTGGACACCGAAAATTGCCTTATTCTCCTCTCTCCGCCCTCTACCTTTTGGCATTATCAGGTTAACATTTCATAGTATTCTTGGTTTGATAAAATCATACATATCTTGAATAAAATAAGTAACATCACTACATTGTATCCTAAAGGAAATTTTCTACAACAAACTCCACTGTGTGCTCGCGGTTTTCATCTCGAAGGGGATAAATATTTCCTAAAAGACAATATTCCTAGAATATTCCTTGAAGTAACTAGGATTCATAATTTATTTTACTGTTATTCTTTCATAAAATTTCCATCAATTTTAGATAATATTCGTCTAAAAAAAAATAGAAGGAACAATAGCACAATTAATCCATGTTATGAGTCAAAATTTAGTTCGAATGGATCGTTTTGATGGAAAAACTTTCACCCGTTGGCAAGAGAAAATAATGTTCTTTCTCACATATCTTAAAGTGGTGTATATTATTGATGGCGGACTTGAATCTATTCCCAAACCTACACCCGAAGAGACTGAAGATATCTAGAAAAAATATGTGAAGAGGAAAGAAGATGATTTAATGTGTCGAGGACACATTTTTAATGCGTTGTCTCAAACAATCGATAGTGCACATCGGATGATTCATATAAAAAAGGAATTATGGAAGGCATTGGAGAATAAATATCAAAATGAGAATGCAAGTAACTGTAAGTTTCTTATTTCTTACTATATGAATTATAAGATGATTTATGATAAATATTTCGTTACGCAAGCCCATGAACTCCAACAAATAGTAGGTGATCTTAAATCCGTCGTTATGAATCTTCAAGATGAATTTCATTGGGGGTTATTGTTGGTAAACTTCCCTTCGCTTGGAATGGCTTCAAGAAAAAAATAATCATGAAAAAAATACATATACCGCTGAATCCCTCCATTGCCATCTTCATATTGAAGAAGATTTTCGTATTCGGGAGAAAAAGGAAGATCAAAGTGATAATCATTACAAGGAGGAGGGTCAAACATCCAAAAATACCAAAGATTCAAAACTCAAATCGTAAATGATTCAAATTTCAAGAACCAATGTGCAAATAAAAAGATTAAGGGTAAATGCTACTTTTGTGACAAATCGGGTCATTTTTCTCAATGATTTCGACTTAAAAAGAAGACATTTAAGGGAAAACAAGTGGAAAAGGAAACCAATAGTGTCGGAAAACTTATTGGAATGGTGTACAAAACAAATTTTATGGATAATGAAAGTGGATGGTGATTAGATACCGACGCAACCGTTCATATCTGTAAAGATTGTTCTCTTTTCAAAACATATCAAACGATTGATGGAAAATAAGAAAAAAATGGCAAATAATCTCAGCACTAAAGTAACTGGAAAGGGAATAGTTGAATCGAAGTTGACACATGGGAAGATTCTGACTTTGATTGATGCACTTAATATAATGGAAATATGTAAAAATCTTGTGTTTGGAGACCATCTTAATAAAAGAGGTTTCAAACTTGTGTAGGAGTCGTATAAGCTTCTCTTATCCAAGAATAGTCAGTTTAATGGGAAAGAGTATTATTGTAATGGCATGATCAAATTTAATATATTAGGTCAAGTTAATTATAGAAGTATAAAAAATATGACTAATCTATGATTGTAAAAATGACAATTACTATAAAGGTGAAATTTTTCCTCAATCTAAGACAATTATAAAGTCATTTAAATATGTTAAGAGGACATACGAAATGTTTTATATTATACATAGTGATATATGTACTATGAAGAGTAATGTCACTCGGGGAGAAAATAAATATTTTTTTTAACTTTTATCATTGATTACCCTAAATATGCATATACATATTTACTTAAAAGTAAAGATGAAGTACTTGATAAATTTCTTATATTTAAAGAAGAAGTTTAAACTCAATAAAATCAAAAAATCAAAGTCCTACCATCCGATAGAGGTGGTGAATACTATCCAAATGAGTTTACTCAATTTTGTAATACTCATGGAATAATTCTCAAGTTACGACGCCATACACCCCGTAACAAAATGGAGCAAAAGAAAGCAAAAATAGGACTTTGGTTGAAATGATAAATGTAATGTTATTCAATTATGGGTTTCCCTTCTTTATGTAGGGTGAATCAATTTAATCTGCATGATATATTGTAAATAGAGTTACACTGAAAAACAAGGATATTACACAATATGAATTATGGTTTAATTGTAAACCTAATCATAAACATATCAAAGTTTGGGGGTGACTTGATTATGTAGGAAAATCGAAACCTACGACGCCAAAGTTAGGAAATATGACTTACAAGTATGTTTTATTGGATACTCTGACAATAGTGTGACTTATAGATTTTGAACCTTGAAACTCAATAAATTATTGAGTCGGTGGATGTGTGGTTTGTAGAAAATCTAACAAAGTCAAGTACTTTGAATCAAGGATTAGAAAATAATAATTCAATTATTGATTCATCACCTTCTAGTGCTTCATTATAACTACTATCACCTATGAAATTAAGGGATGATGTTGAATTAAGGAGAAATAAGAGACAAAGAGCTGAGAAGACCTTTGGACCTGGCTTTGTAATTTATGTTATGGAGGGATCTGTGAATGAAACTAAGAACAAAACCAAATTTTTTCTTAATGTTGAAGATGAACCGACCTCATCTCATGAAGTCGTAACATCTAGGGATGCTATCTTCTGGAAATAAGTATTCGATGATGAATTAAACTCAAGTTTGTCAAATCAAACTTGGGTTATTATAGATCTTCTCCATAGAGAAAAATCAATTAGATGCAAATGGATATTTAAAAAAAATAAATCCGAATGGTTCATGTGACAACCCGCCTACTAAAATAATAGGTGGCCAACCCAATACTCTAATAATCACAGGAATCATAGATGGTCCATTCTCAGCATCACTGTCGATTAAAATAATAGTACGAGATAACCACCAATCATTTTAGAGAACGGACTGTCAAATTTAAAATTTTGAAAGTAAAAGAAAACACTTAGACAATCCCAGTTGAAAAAACGGTGGATATCAAAAATCAACGGATAAACAATGACAATGAAATAAATAATCACTGAATAAGCTATCGGTGAATAGACAAATACAATTAGTTACACCGATTATTATAATTCAATTATTACAATATAATAAGTGAATGCAAAGTGTAGGCAACACGCCCGAATAAATAAACTGAACATAACTAGAGTACAATGGAAAGAATCGTCTGATACAAATAACCTACAACATCTGCAATATGCTATAGCTCCATGACAACTGGAACGGAAATGTAAATACGGGTGTCCATGCGGTAGAGCACCTGTACGACAAAGAGTATGTGCAAAAACAAAGAAATATATATGGGTTAGGGCCCGGTTTGATATGATTCCCATGTGACTAAAATTCATGACAGTTAAGAGCGTAATTCTCTCGCAATTAACATAATATTTCTCACCTCTAAATCTAAAAGCACAACCTAGCGCAATATCATGAGATGCTCTAGTTAACCCAAGTACTAAGGGCTAACTTCTCCCCAGTCTTAACACTATGCCCTATTCGTGTGTGAGGTGTCTCGCAAAGCGAAATCCAAACAAGGAACCCCCCCAATACACTAATACTTAGGCAAGGTTGATCATCGAGATCCATCAGACCCTCAGCACGCAATAAATATATATATGTATGTGAATGCATAAGCATGGGAGGTCACATCTACAGCTACTCAAAGAGATACAAATAAATCCATTCACCATCTTAAGGCACAATTCCTAATTTCTTTCTTTTGGAATTTACATATATGGTAATTCATTTTATCAAATGTTTACCAATTCAATCTCATCACAAAACTTTCTTTACCAATTTTTTTATTTCCTTTCTTCCATCCAGGAAAAATACATTTTTAAAGCAAGTTTTATTATCATAAAAATGCTTTAATCTTTTCATAAAATCCCACTTCCCTTCTTCCATCCAGGAAGTGTAATCAAAAGTCATTTTTATTATCATAAAAACACTTTTACATACCATATGCTTCCATCTCCCTTCTTCCATCCGAGAAATGTATCCGAAGCCAAACCATATAACCTATTTCCCTTCTTCCATCCAGGAAATGTATTTAAAGCCAATTCATTATCATGAATTGCTTTAACATATCTAAGACTGTCCCTCCGGGTTTCCCCACTGGATGCGTCCCTAAATGGCTATCATCTTCCAGGGCCTATCAAACAAGACAACCTGGGAACCTACCAAACATCGGGAAGTGACCATATGCCTACGGGATAGTCATGACCACACCAAGAATCACCTAACCAGCGCAGTACAATAAATGCCCATATGGCCTAGGGACTATATCCACCCTGCATTCATTAGCCAGGGGGCTTCACCATGCGCGCACAACTTCCCTTATGGTAGCGATTTAGAGAGGTGTGTATCCATAAATTAACATTTACGAAAAACCTTACTTTTTCCTTTTGAAAACATTATATTTTACATTTTCAAAAATCATTCATTGTACTTATTCATTTAGTACCACATATTAGCATATGTATTTCTTATTCTTAGTGTCATATTTTATTAATGACCTAAGACCCAAAGTGCCATTATTCTCAAACTAGTCTCCAAAGGTTCATACAATTTCATAAACCATTAAAGTGAGTCTTCATCAATAATAAACTCCCAAAAGTCCCAACATTTTCATTTAATATCCAATAAACTTTTAGGTTAACTTCCTCTATCATGCGAACATTAACCTACACAAACTAGCCCTCGGGGTAAGCCCAATCATCCCATTTTATCCTAAGACATTAGTCTACCCACAACAGCCCTCTAGGAACTATTTTTTACTTCCCAAAGGAAGGGACCTAAACCTCGGGCCTAAAATAAAAAGGGCTAAAATTAAACTAGGAAAAATCTCACAAAAATAGGGCAACCGAATCAATTCGCCCTAGAGCCGAATCGATTCGCCCTGGTTACGAATCGATTCACCCAAACAACGAATCGATTCTGTGAGTAAAATTGACTTTTTGTATTAGCCGAATCAATTCGGTCTTAACTCGAATTGATTTGGTCATCCAGACCTGTAACCTTCCCCTTATCCGAATCAATTCTCCCTTAGGGCCGAATCGATTCAACCCTGCAAATTGGCCCAGTTTGGGCTATGGGTTGTATAAACCCTAAAATCCCAAAACCTTAAATCCTTGATTTTATCCAACATCAATAACAACTAATTCTCCCAAATTGTTTCTACACAATTTATGACAAATAATTTATCCTCAAATCAAATCAAAACTAAGATGTAAGGGTTAAATCATCAAAATCAACAAAGAACCCATTTAGGGTTTAAATCTTCAAAACTTAACTATACATGCAATTTATCACATTAAATCAACATCTAGCAAGTAAGAAACTTGCCTCGAGGTTGTAGCCTCGGATCCACCTCCGGTAGCAACGAAATCCAGCCTCAAATCTCCATTTCTCTTTCTTTTCTCCATTTCTCCCAAGCTCTCTCTCTCTCTCTCTCTCTCTCTCTCTCTCTCTTGGCTTCTAACACAAGAATGAGGACTTAACCGTGTCTTAAAACATAAATGTCCTCTTTTAATTGTTAATACACAATTAAAATGACTCGTAACCACATAATTGAGTCATAACACCCCAAAAGTACCCAAAACTCAAAAATACAACATGGCACTTATTTCGACTATCTCGGCTATTCTAAAAACAACCGCACCCCCTATTTTGGCATACGGGATAACTTGAACAAATTTTATGTTCTAAATCCATTTTACTTCATTAATTATACTCCAATTTAATTATGAGTCATATCCGTCGTTTTACATATAACGACGCAATATATCACAATATAATTATATTTACCTTCTCATAACGGTAAATAGACAAAACATTGTAAATATTATCCCGAAGTCTCACGAGAAAAATAATTACTCCAACTTCCCCTATTTTATAAAATTAGCCCATCAGGCAAAATAGTATAATATGGTCGCTCAAAATCCTGGGTTGTTACAGTTCAATTAATAAATTTAAAGCGAGATTGGTTGCTAAAGGTTATAAACACAAATATGGAATTCATTATTTTGACACATAAACACATGTTGCACGTATAACTTCCATTAGACTGTTAATATCTCTTGCTCTTATTCATAATTGAGTGATTCATTAAATGGATGTAAAAATAGTTTTTCTAAATGGTGATTTAGAAGAAGATATTTATATGGAGCCACATTAAGGATTTGTTTTGCTCGGACAAGAAGTTTTTTTAAAAACAAGTTAAATCTCTTTACGGCATTAAACATGCTCCTATACACTGACATGGAAAGTTTGATAAGATGATAAGATCCCATGGTTTTAAAGTAAATGACGCTGGAAAATATATTTATAGTAATTTTTGATGTAAAAAACTAGACTAGGCCTAATTAATTGGTCACAGATAAATTAAGTAAAACAAATAAGACGCAAGAGATTTAAAAGTTGTTCGGCTCAAAGGAATAGCCTACGTCCACTGTTATGTATTGACTGCCTTGATTTGTTTTTTAGTCGTTCACAATAAGGGTGATACAAAGTATTTATAGCCCAAGAGGGGTCCTAATACTTGTCGTGTGAAAGCATGGAATGCATTTATTAGTTAGGCATTTATATCACTACATAATGAGAATTAATTGTATGAAGGTTGTCGCTTCATTAGCAATACAGGTTGTAGGACGGTTGTCTCTTTATTATCAATACAGGACATTGGTCGGGCTTCCCCGTTGGTTACGCTTCGTCGTTGGTCGGGCTTCCCTATTGGTTGGGTTTCATTATTGGTTGGGATTCTTTATTGGTCGGGCTAACTTGGACGTGTGCCACATTGGATGATACATGCTCACTGGTGGTTGGTCCACGTAGGGTGGTAAATTTTGGTATCAATAGAAGCCCCCATTGTTTCATACTTAGAGCTGATGCAAAAGTGTGAAATATTATGCTTTAACAGTAGTTTGGGATGTTTGGTTTAGAAGTGAAACTTCCAGACTTGTGAAATTTATCCACTTGATTGATGAGTTTTGGGCGCGAAGGGCAATTTTATAAATATTTCAAATTTTAGCAAACTTTTATGGGGTACCTTTGTATTTTCCTTTGTTATCCATTGTAACCCTAAACATCGTCCTCTTTAATCATTATTTTTCCCAGTTTCTGATGCGTCTTATAAGAAGGGAGGTACAAACTTCGATCATCTTTTACCTCTTACTTTTGATTCTGCTGCTGTGTTCTTTGCTTTTTCATGCGATCACTTTCTTTTCTATTTTTAGTTCTTGCTGGATCCTTAAATATTTGTAAGAATTTTTCCTCTCGTCTTATTTTTTTTCTTCATCATGGTTTATTCTATTGAGTCGGTTGATAAGTTCAGGATCGATTTTAATATTCCACCTTGGGTTGTATTAGAACATCCTACTTTTCCTTCTATTTTTTTCTCTCTTGCCGAGGACCATTGATTCCCTTCTAACTTTATTGCTAATTGTGATTTCACGTTTCCTCTCAATCCACTTTGTTTGGAGTTTTGTCAATATTTTGACATTGTACCTGCAAGAGTGTCTCCTAACTCATGGACAATTGTAAATGGAGTTTATAGGTTAAATCAAATCAATGGAACCCATCTGGGGATTTCAAAATTTTTTTTTTGTTATAAATGGGTAACTAGTGATACCACATTGTATTTAGAAACTAGGGCAGTTAGTAAAGATTTAGTAGTTAATCTCCTTGATTCTAATACAGATAATTTTGATCACGAGGTAGTTATGAAAAATTGGCATCATGACCCTTTAGTGGGAGGCACTAAATATCAAGGACCTAGATGTCCACTCTTTGGCAACAGAATAGGTTATTATATGTTTTAGAAATTTTTCCCTATTTATGTTTGATAAATTTTCATGTCGAATGTTCTTTTATAAATTGAATTGCAGTTGAGCAAAAAAGAAAGTGACCCAAAGAAAGTGAAGTAAATTTTAGAGGATTGAAGTTTATTTGGGGACTTCACAAGGCAGTTGTTAAAGATCACGTTATGTCCGCCTCCTATCTTCTCTAGTACATAAACACTATTTCTTCTTTTATTGTCAAACCCGCTACCTCTCGTGTTCGGGTAATTGATCTTGACCAAGAGGTTTCTGTTAATTATGATTATCCTATGTCTAAAATTATGAAAAAAAGGAAATTTCTTGACCTTTACAGTGGTAGTGCTTCGGGCTCCCGAGCATCTGTTGAAGGAGCCAAGAAGAAAATAAGGGATATTATGAATCCCCTAGCCCCCAAGGATCCGGTCTCTAAAGAACCAACCCCCAAAGACCTGGCTCCTAAGGATGTAGCTTCCAAATAGGTTAAAGTTCCTTTGAGAAGACTTAGGAGATGGCATGCAGATAAGTAAGTCGACCAGGTGACTGATCAACTATCCTTAGTTGATTTACCCTCTTCTGATGTTGTTCCTCCAACAGCTATTAGTCCTAGTTTGGTCAGGAAGTTGATCAAGTCTGGTAATCTTCTAAACCACAGGGGGTGGATGCCATGCTCCCTCAAACCAGAGTTTCTTAATTGGCTACTCAGAACCTTGTATTAGTAAATGATTCCCATTTTCTTGCTTTAGTTGTCTTTTATATCTCTCATATACTTATTTTGATCTTCATCTTTTGCAGTTCCTAGTACATTTCAATAATATGCTGGAGAAGGATGGTGTGATTAAGGACTCTTCTTCTTCAAATGAGGTGGAGGAATCCTTGGCTGGCCTGAAAAAATCTATACTCGAATCTCAGCAGGCCTTGAAGACTAAAAAGATCATTTGGGAAGAGAAACTGAAGAAAGCTAAAGATGATCGATAGAAGTCTGATGAGAATGCCCTTGAAGATGAGCGTAGGGCTAAGAAAGTTGAGCTCAAGGGGAAGGAGGCGAAGTGTAAGACAAATGAAGATGAGCATAGGGAAGAGGAAGCTGGGCACAGGTCAAAGGCTGCTGAAAAGCTTGTGTCATCTACTAGAGCTAAAAGAAAGTTTGATGTGAAGACCTCCTTCAGTGCTAGTTAGGAGAAGGGCTGAAATAAATCCATTTCTGTTTCTTTTGCTGAGATTGAGTATGTGAAGAAAAAAATTTCAAAGATGGTTGGGTTGCTACCCTTCAAGAGTTGAACACATCTAAAGACATTGAGAGTTTTTAGAGATATATACATGGCCCTCCTCCAGTCATTGTGGATGAGGTTTAAGGCGAATCTACTTATAAAGATTCTTCATTTGTGGTTCAATCTATTTCCAAATAACTTGAAATCCCTGAGTCTTCTCTTCCTCCAGTCGAGCAAACCGATCAACCCCAGCTTATGGTCCCTTCTTCTAAGCAAGATAAGAGGGTTGATAGGGAGAAGGTATAAAGTTGTTCAATATTTCCCTTTTTTGATTCTTTTTCTTCAAATTTGTTGTACTTAAACTTTTTATTATCAATAAAAGAACCTTCCTTTTTATTTGTTATGGATTGTACTTGCTCTGTATTCTTATTTATTGATTAGTGGTTATTTCTTCTTGCTAGTTTATTATGAAAATGGAACAACTGTCTTCACATAATACTGAGCTACTAAAGAAGCATAATGCTTTTTTTAATGCAGGTTATAAGGACTTATTCGAAGAAGAAATTACTTAGTTTCTCGGTGATAATGCATAGGAGAAAGTTAAGGAAGATTAGCAATATTAAAATTATTGGCTTGATCGGGTGGTAACAAATAATGATGCCTATTCTGAGATGATAAAAGAACAATATATAGAATCTACTGCATTATTACATCGAAGCTATGAGAAAAAATATCAAAGCTTAAGTGTAGGTCTAGGCTTTGATAAATTTATCTCTGTTTACAATAAAAAGGAGTTTCTTCTTAAACTTGAAGTTAAAGAAACTAGAATTGTTGCCAAACTTCTAGAAGAGGATAATATTTATTTGAGGGATAAAGTAAATCTTCTGAAGTCTACCTCTGGAACTGTTGTTTCTACTACCGATGAAAGTTAATCCTTTTTAAAATCTGAGAATGCAACATTAAGATGTGAATTGGAGGCCCTAGAAAGAATTAAACTTGTATCTTCCTCCCGAGAAAGAAATAGGCCTAGTTGAGGAACCACACAAGAAATTAGGACCCAACAGGCCCTTGCAAATCAAGCTGCACAATTAAAAGCGAAAGATCGAGCTATTGCTGAGATGTCCCAAAAGTTGTAGACATTGTCTGAACAATTGTCCACTCAATCTTCCCAATTAGAGGTCAAGGACGGGGTACTAAAAAAGCTCCAATCATATGTTAATAAATTAACCTTTCAATTCCGTAAGAAACTAAGAGAAGTTTGGATGGATGGATATAATCAAGCTCCGAGGCATTTTGATGATAAAGTCCAACGGTCTAAAAATGAGGCTTATAAATGGGGTTGGATGAATGCTTTAACTGTTCTGAAGGTGGATTGAAATAAGTGTTTATGGGATTGGTATTATTCGGGCTTGCTACAGGTTAACAATCCTCCATTCCAGTTAGACGTTAATTAGATCCCTGTTGAGCGTATTCTTCATTGTCTAATTTCAAAAAATTTTGGGGATTATGAGTTGCATGATGAACTGGAAATCGTCCGACCTCCACATCTTCTTGATCGTCCTAGTAGCAGTAACACCAGGATGCTTCATAACTTTAACTTTATCAACTCTCCTTTTACTTTAGATGATCCTCCATCTGGCATGAATTATGTTTCCAAAGCTAAAGGGAAACGTCCTGCAGAATTATCTTCTGTATGTTGTTTTTGCGTATTTAAGCAACAATATGTAATCATTTGATTTAATGAAAAGATATTTTTTATGAACATATCATCTTTTAGTTAATCTCTGAATGTCTTCTTAGTCTTTGACTATGAATGGATCACCTTTTTTAGTTAATCTATAGTTTTTCATCGGTTCTATTGATATCCTTAGGATTATCCTAACTTTAATACCAATTACCAATGCTTCACCACGGTTCTACCAATGTACCTAAATTTTATGGTAATTTCATTAGTGACCTCGGTTCCTAGGCATAAGTTGAATAATTTTCCATCTTTTATCCCAGTCTAGATGAGAATTATTCATCCGGGTCTTCTTTAACTAAGCATTTAGGACTTAGAATTTTACCTTGCGTGGTTTTATATGCTTGACAACCAAATTTTTGGTGCCTTTATTGATGCCGGCCAACTTTGTTGGTGGCCTTTGTTGATGCCGACCAACTTTGTTGGTGGCCTTCATTGATGTCGACCACCTAAGTTGGTGCCTTTTTTATGCCGACCAACTTTGTTTATGGCCTTCATTGATACCGACCAACTTTGTTGGTAGTCTTCATTGATTTAGACCAATTTTGTTGGTGCCTTTTTTACGCCAACCAACTTTTTTGGTGGTTTTTGTTGATACCGACCAACTTTGTTGCTAGTCTTCATTGATTCCGACCAACTTTATTTGTGGCCCTTATTAATACCGACCAACTTTATCGGTGGTCTTTATTGATAGCGACAAACTTTGTTGGTCTTTATAATGTTTGCAAGTGCATAGCACTAGTACTCCGGAAAAGAAAACAACAAAATAATAATTTTGGGAAAGTCATGTTCTCATTAATATTGAAGTGAAATCAGTAAAACATAACTACGTTTACTGATAATACTTATTCAAGTGTTCTTCATTCCATGGGTTCTTGAATTCTTTCCCTTCCAAAGTCTCTATCCGATATAATCCTGATCGAATAAATGCAGTAATACGATAAAGCCCATGGTAATTGGCTTCCAGCTTATTACTCTTCTGAATCACTTTCTTCAAAACATAATCCCCCTATTTTAAGTTTCTTGGCATGACCCTTTTGTCATAAAAACATGCAATTCGTTGTTGATAGGCTGCATTTCTTAAAGTTGCATCTTCACGGACTTCTTCTAGCATGTCTAAATCCAGCCTTCTCATCAAATCACTAACCGGAGTATTGAAGTTAAGAACTCTGTGCGTAGGTAAACCTTGTTTGGAAGAAATTACCACTTTAGTACCAAATGTTAACATGTAGGGAGTTTCTCCAGTAGCTGTTCGGGGAGTTGTTCGGTAAGCCCACAAGATAGAATCCAATTCATTGATCCAATTCCCTTTAGCGCTTTCTAGACTTTTCTTCAACCCATTTAACAAAGTTTTGTTAGTTACCTCTGTTTGACCATTGCTTTGAGGATGGCTAGGTGTAGATTGGATTTTTTGGACATTGGATTGAACGTAATAGTCAGCAAGTTCATCCTTGTCAAATTGTGTGCCACGATCAGTGATAAAGGCATAGGGAAAACACTGCCTGCATATGATATATTCCCAAATAAAATGATAAACCCTCTCATAGTACATATCAAGCAACAGTTCAACTTCCACCCATTTAGTAAAGTAATCAACAGCTTCAACTAGGTACTTGAACCTTCCTCAGGTGATCGGCAGAGGCCTAACCAAGTCAATTCTCCACATAACAAAGGGTCAAGGTGAAGTGATTGGTCTTAGGAGAGCTTATGGAGCCTTTCATATACTGGAAAAACTCTGGCACTTATCGCACTTCTTGGCAAAATCTGCACAATCTTCTCGCATAGTTAGCCAGTAGTACCCTTGTGTATGGATTCTCTGTAAAAACGTTCTTCCTGCTACATGGGCTACATAGGATCCTTCATGGACTTCTTCAATAAAATCCTTCACTTCAGATGGATGCACACACCATCATAGACCAACAGTTAATCCTCTTCTATATGACACACCACCATCTATACGTATCTTGCAGCTTTATATTTTAGCCTCTTAGCTTTAAGTATATCGACTGGAAGAATCCCATCTTCAATATATTCTCTTATAGGGTCCATCCAAGATGGCCCTATGTCAACTGCAATAAAGTTGACCATCATATCTTCATCAATGCTCCTATTAGCAAGTAGCTCAATAGTAATAGTTCTTCGTATCTCCGTTTTGGTTGCT
Source organism: Sambucus nigra (assembly GCA_949130495.1). Lineage (NCBI taxonomy): Eukaryota > Viridiplantae > Streptophyta > Magnoliopsida > Dipsacales > Adoxaceae > Sambucus > Sambucus nigra. The sequence goes on from CASBWL010000038.1 coordinate 374,112, forward strand.
GAAGCTAACCGAGCAAGTGCATCTGCTCGGCCATTTTCTAATCTTATAATTTTAACCATCCAAACATCTAGAAAAGTGGAGATTATGTCCAAAGTTTTGGACAAATATCTGGTAATCAGTTCTCCTTTAGCTGCATATAACCTCAACACCGAATTTACGACCAACTCTGAATCACTATACACCACAACTTGCTCGGCGTTTAGTGATTTATTTATATTTAACCCAACAATCACAACTTCATATTCTACCTCCTTATTGGAGGCTTCAAATTGGAATCGTAGAGAATACTATACATCTAGCTCATCTAGAGTAATGAGAATGATTCCAGCCCCACATCCAATTGCGCATGATGACCCATCAACATACAGGCTCCATATAGGAATAGTGTTGTCGAACGCTTGGTTTGTTAGAATTCCATAATGGAAAATTTTATCCTTTACTTCCTCATATTTCTTTTTCATCTCCTATACTCCACTGGAGGGTTCTGGTTAATGGGTTGTATCCACCTCCATAGTTTCCTTTGGTTGGAGTTAGTTGGGCATATCTTCACTAGGTCTGCTGACTCCTGAATGTTTCTCGGGGATCTTTAGGTAAGTGAATTCTGCAATGAAATCTTCCACAGCTTGGCCTTTTAAGGAAGTCCTTGGTTCATATACAAGGTCATATTCCCCTAACTCCATAGCCCAATACATCAGTCTCGGGGATTTCTCCGGTTTATGAAAATCCTGTCTTAGTGGCATGTGAGTGTATACCACTATGGTGTGAGTTTGAAAATATGGCTTCATCCGTCTACTGGCCTCAATTACAGACAATGCTAATTTCTCCAATATGGGTATCTACTTTCTCTCCTCGAAAATCTTTGCTAGTATAGTAAACTGGCTTTTGAACTCTATTCTCATCCCTGATCATGGCAAAGCTAATGGATGGCTTAGACACAGCCAAGTACAAATACAACTTTTCTCCCAACACTGGTCGAGAGAGTAATGGTGGTGTTCCAAGGTACTTCTTTAATTCTAGGAAGGCCTTTTCACATTCATCATTCCATTCAAAGGTTTTTTTCAGTACTTCAAAGAATGGCAAACACTTATCCGTTGCTCTAGATACAAATCTTTTGAGTGCAGCTACTCGCCCTGTTCGACTTTGAACATCCTTTTTACAGGTCGAGGACTACATTTCGATCAGAACTTTAATCTTATCTGGATTCAATACCCTTTTGATTCACTATGTACCCAAGGAACATTCCCTCTGGAACTCCGAAGACGCATTTGGTGGGGTTTAGCTTCATCTGGTGCTTTTCTAATTGATCAAATGTCTGGCTAAGGTAAAAAATATGATCAACAACTTTTTTTCTCTTCGTGATCATATCATTAATGTACATCTCCATGTTCTTGCATGTTTGATCTTCAAACACTTTGTTCACCAGTCTCTGATAAGTAGCACCAGTATTTTTTAGACCAAATTGCATAACATTATAGGAATAAGTTCCTCGAGGAGTGATAAAAGAAGTACTTTATCTATATTTGGGCTTCATTTTGATCTGGTTATAACCAGAATATGCATCCATGAAACTTAGCAAGTCGTGCCCTGAAGTAGCATCTAACAGTTAATTAATTCGTGGCAAAGGAAAGTGATCCTTTGGACACACTTTGTTCAAGTAAGTAAAATCAACACACATCCTCCACTTATTGTTCTTCTTCCTGACCATAACTACGTTGGCCAACTAGTCCAAGTACTTCACATCTTCAATAAAGGAAGATTTTTTAAGGTTATCCACTTCTTCCTGTATAGCCTGGTTCTTCTCCGGGCTAAAAACTCCTCTTTACTACTTCACAGGTTTAACCTCCTTATTAACATTAAGCTCATGGCTTAGGAAATTTGGGTCTATGCTTGGCATATCTTCATGGATCCATGCAAATACCTGATTTATTTATCTCAAGAAAGATACCAATTCATGTTTAAGGGTCGGTTCCAATGATGCACCTACTTGAGTAATTCATTTTCATTTATTATCATCCAGAACAATACTTTTTATCGCTTCCATCACTTGGCCTTTTACAAGCTCAGATTTGTCTCGTGGATCTAAGGTTTTAACCTCAGATTCATTATTTGGCTCAAATATATCCACTTGATAAGTCGTTATTTTCCTTTTTGTCTCCAATATATCTTCTTCCCAGGTAGAGGAATATTAGCACTCCCGAGCTACTTTCTGATCTCATTTCACTAATCCAACTCCAAAGTTAGTAGGGAACTTTAGGCATTGATGAACAATAGAGGTTACAACTTAGAATCTATTCATACTAACTCTTCACATGATCATATTATAGGATGAATGAATAATTTTTTCCACTATAAAGAATCTCACTTTCTCTATCCTGCTCACCGGCCATTTCCTGATTAACACATCTAGTTTGATTGTCCCCAGTGGGAGTACTTTCTTGCTAGAAAAGCCAATGAGTGGCATCTGGTAAGGCTCTAATTGGCTGAGTTTTAATCCCAGCTATCAAAACAAGGATAAAACATGATGTTTGCCAAACTGCCATTATCCACTAATGTTCTCGCTACCAGTACTTCTTTCATCCAGACTTTAATCATAGAAGGATCATTATGAGGGTACAACACTCCAGATAGATCATTATTGGAAAAACTAATTACATGTTTATCCTTGTTAATTTTTCTTCTCCAGTCTTCCTCGGCAAGGTTAATTCGCTAGATATAAGAACAAGTTGGACCTCAATGAGGTAAGCTTTTATTTCAGCTATATGATCTCCTCCTCTAGCATCCCCACCTATAATCCTATGGCAATCAAAATATCCAAAACTGAGTGTGAATACCTCACGTCCTAATTGTCTGGCTTTTTTGGGAAGATCAGGATCATCTTTTGGATCATTGTCATGGTTCCTCTTCTCATCTTCTCTGAGCTTGACTGGTGATTTATATCTCCATCGACCTCCACCTCCAGTCTTTCCACCAGTCTTCTGACCAACAAATCTATCCAACTTTCCTCTTTGCATGAGTTCTTCTATCTCATTCTGGATGGCAATAAACCAGTTGATAGTATGACCATGATCTTTCTTAAACTCATAATACTTGGACTTATCCCTCTTATCAGCAGGTGACTTTAACTTGTTAGGCTAGCTCAAATCATTATCGTGCTTGATTTCCTCTAGTACATAATGTATATCCACTGTTAAGGGAGTGTAATTATTGAATTTCCTAAGACGATCTAGGCTTTCTTTTACTTTCGAACTCCTGCGCTCATTGGGACTTTTGTGCTCCTTCTTATCTGACTTCCCTTCTGTCTTTGCTTCCTCCTTTGCATCTGAATTATTTTTAGAGACCATAGCTTCCTCAGCATTCATAATTTTTGCTGCCTTGGCCATCAATTCTTTCATCGTCTTCGGGGGATCTTTTGCCAAAGTATAATATAATTTCCTTGGGTGCAAACCACTCATGAGGGCAGTGATTGAGGTCTTCTCTTCATAATCAATGACTTCTAGTTTCTCGTTGTTGAACTGAATGATGAAATCCCTGGTACTTTCTTCTTCCTTTTGTCTTACACAGAGCAAATAAGATACTCGCTTAACTGGTTTTGCTCCAAAGCAAAAATTACCATTCAATAGCTCGGTGAGTTGTTAAAAGCAATAAATTTCCCCCTGAGGAAGACTATTGTACGAGATTTGAGAAGATCTTGTGATTGTTCCTGAAATGTCCTACACCTCATCTCATCAGGAACATCATAGATATCAGTCGCTGCTCGATATTGATATATATGAAGAACTGGATTAGTCTTCCCATCATACTTGGGGGTGACCACTGGAGCTTTAAACTTGGATGGCGTGGGGAAATCTACGATGGTTTGCATAAAGGGGGATCCCTTAATAAAACTTCTTTGGAGAGGATTTTTGGCCTTAGCCATTTCCCCTAACCTATCTCCCAAAACGTGAATAGAACCTTTCCAAGACTCACTATTAGCACCAGATCTATGGGTAGTAGATTTTTTATGCCGACTATTAGATTGTGCTAAACTTTCTTCTTATGAACCTTCCCTATGACTGGATCTATCAGTTCGTCGGGTGCTTAATTTGGATTGGGTTGAATCTTCCCTTAAATCGCATGGTCGTCGAGTATCTCTCGACGCAGCCCATAGGGAATTTCCCTTGGGTTACAGAAGATCGAAAGGGAAGGCCCTACTTATCCTTTCTAAGGCACTCAATCTTTCTGGGATGAGGGACTATCCATCATAGGAACTAGTAATCTCGATTAAACGTTTCTCCAAGCAGGTACGAGGGATCTCATGAAGTTTTGGAATGGATATGCCCAACACTCATGGATGGAGGTGGTACCATATTCCTTTGATTAAATTCCTTTGATATGCCCAACTGTCGTATAGTATCTTTCATAGCCTCTTAACCCTTGGCCAAACTAGCCAAAATTTCTGTTAAATCCTTATTGTTTGGAGGGGCAGAGGGATTAGGCAAAATTCCTTCATTTCTGGTACTTGATTCAGGAATCTCAGCCATGGTTGATGAATGAGTGAAAACATTTAGTAATATGTTCCCACAGAGGATGCCAATCTTTTGATACAAAAAATAGACTAGGCCTAATTAATTGATCATAGATAAATTAAGTAAAACAAACAAGACGTAAGAAAATTTAAAGTGGTTCACCTCAAAGGAATAACTTATGTCCACTGTTATGTATTGACTGCCTTTATTTATTTTTTAGTCCTTCGCAATGAGGGTGATACAAATTATTTATAGCCCAAGAGGGCACCTGATAGTTGTCATGCGAAATGATGGAATGCCTTTATTTGTTAGGCATTTACATCAACACATAATGAGAATTAATTGTATGAAGGTTGTTGCTTCATTAACATTACAGGCTGTAGGACTGCTATCACTTTGTTATCAATACAGGTCATTGGTCGGGCTTTTTTGTTGGGCGGTCTGACTTGTACTTGTGCCACATTGGATGGCACGTGCTGGCTAGTGACCGATTCATGTAGGGTGGTAAATTTTGGTATCAATAGTAATTTTGACAATGGCATTGGAGTCATTATTTGCTTTTATGTCGATGACATGCTTATATTTGGGTCAAGTTTAAAATATGTGGAAGATATTAAGATGTTTCTATCATCAAACTTTTATATGAAGGATCTTCGGGTAGCTGATGTAGTTCTAGGAATCAAATAGTAAGAAAACTTAATCTATTGGCATTATCTCAATCTCACTATATTGAAATGGTTCTTAAGATATATAATCATTTTGAACTTAAGCTAGTAACCACACCAACTGATCCTAGTATCAATATAATGAAACATACAATGAGTACCATGGTTCAACCTAAATATATCAGTGTTAATAGAAGTCTCATGTATTAAATGCATTTCACTATACCAAACATTGCCTACGCGGTAATAATACTATTTAAATTTACATATAATCCAAGATAAGAACATTAGAATGGAATTTCTAGATTACTTAGATATCCAAAGAGGACTATGGATTATGGCTTACATTATGTGTGTATCCATCTTTAATAGAAGGATTTAGAAATTCAAGTTGGAATAGCCTTAAATCAAAATCCAAGCCCATAACTAGCTGGATGCTTACACTAGGAGGAATAATTATTTCTTGGGGATACAGGAAACAAATGTTTGTGTCTGATTCAGTAATGCAATCAGAATTCAAAACCCTAGCAGATGCAAGTAAAAAAGTGAAATGGCTTAAAAACTTGTTATTTGATATTACTTTATGGAAAAAAACATCTCTTATGATTCTGAATAATTATGATAACCAGTCTATAAAATATAAGGTTTCAAGCAAAACCTATGTTGGAAAATATAGAAATATTAGTCTAAGACTTCAAATTTTGAGGTAGTTACTCAAAGAAGGATCAGTTACAATTGACTATGTTGAAATGAACAAGAATTTAGTAGATCCCCTGACTAAACGCCTTGTTAGAGAAATGATATATCACCTTAAAAATAATGAGACTAAGGTCTATAAAATCAATCAACTATATTTAATTAGAAACCAACTTATGTCTCAAAAATATATATAAAGTTCAATGCGATAGTAATAAGTTAAATGATAGTTATGGAACATAAGGAACTTATATGTAAAAGTCCATTCCTATGTGCCTAGTGTTAGTATGCTGCATAATAGAGGATGAAGTTTACTTCTTAATAAAGCATGTAAATGTGACTCGTAAAATCACTGAAGTTGATTTATAATTTAGTATTAATATTATCCAGGTGAGTTTTTATTTTATTTTGGGGTTTTTATATTGGGCCTTTTATTAGAGAGAGGTCTAAAGAAAAGTGGGAGTAAATGAGGTCGGTGTGGCTTAAATGTCAAGAATTGAAACTTTACAAGAAAGTGAAATGATATATAACTAAATACAAAAGGTGGATATTAGTCTTCTAGTCAAAGAGGCTATGAAATGGTGCTTTGTGGTGGTGCAAAGCACCACCAATCACGACACGCAGTGCACATTGACGTGGCATGTGAAAGGGCTATTGGGCGACTTAGGGCACATTGTGAGCTTTGATGGAGCACATGGCACTTCACATCGTCGTTTGAAGCGTGAGAGCCTAAAGTTTGATCAAACTCAACAAAATTGACGTTTGTGGTTAATCGATCTGATCAAAGGATGTTATAACCTAAGCGACTTAATTTGAACTATTGCATTGACTCAGTATAAGAACATAATTATTATCATATAATTTTATTTTAATTGTCTTAAATCCGGACAAAGTAAATTAACTCTAGGCTAGTTTTAATTATGCAGTTTAATTGAGCCTACGACAAAGATCAAGTCCAAGAATGTGCGATTTAAATCTTTGAAGAAGATTTCAAGTCAAAACGTGTTGCATATGTTTAAGATCACTCAGTTATGAATACTTATAAGCATTTGAGTAATTTTATTTACTGATTAAATGCTGGGTGATTTAAATAATTAGAATTAAATCGTTTTATGTTTTAAAACTATTTTCGAGCTTCAAATAGTTTAAAGAAAATTTGAGGATTTATTTAAAAAAAAAATATTATTTTATTACTGTGGCTCGAACGAGAATTGTGGGTCGTTCAAATGACATCCCTATGTCGCGTGAACGAGATCCACATCTCGCTCGAATGACCTGCAGCCTCAATTTTCTTGTTTTAATTTTCTTGGACTCTGTGCTGCTTAGGTATAAATAAAAAATGTATCTGCGAAAGTTTAAGAAGGAAGAACAGTTTCGAAAACTTATTCCCATTCAGTTTTTCTCTTGATCTAATCTTTATTCAAGATCAAATTATTCAATTCAAAAGTTAGTGATCTTGAACGCATTTACTGGAAGAAAATTCCTTCACTACACCGTGTTGCACTTTGTGAGGAGAACTCTACAACCGCAGAGCTGCATGCTATTGTGGAGGGAGTCCATATTAAGTAACTTATGGAGAAGCCGTCTTCTTCTCTACTGCTGCTCACCTGGAGTTCTTGCGGGAGATTCCTGTGACAACCCGTGATCCGAAATAAGGGGTGGCCAGCCCGATACTCCAACATAACGGAATCATCGATGGAAATCATTCTCAGCATCACAACAAAAAAATAAGTATACGGGAAAACCACCCAATAATTCAGAAAACGGGTTGCCAAAAGTTTAGTTTTATTACAAGTTAAGGAAATAATTTAAACAACCCAATCTGAAGAGAAAGTGGAATTCAAAAAGAGCATATATTACATTCATAACAAATATACAATAAGAGGACGGAATATGTTGTCGGTCAACAGTTACATACAACGTATTACAACAACTTAATATGTTACATAATACATTCATTAAACGGTTACAAATGTTTGGGCCACACGTCCGAGTGAAAGACCCGATCATATCTAGAATACAAAAATGAAGGCGTCCAGCAAAACATCCTGTAATATCCGCAAAATGTTACAGCTCCTCAAAAGCATTGGAGTGGGAATATGAAAACGGGCGCCCTTACGGCGGAGCACCTTAGCGGATACAGTAACATGCACAACAAGGAAAATGAACGGGTCATGGATCGGTTTTTATATGATTCCCAGATGAATAAGAAGCATGATAGATATGAACAGTTAATCATGAATGATGAAGATGAGAATCTAACAACCTAATCACAAAGTTTAAAAAGGCAATTTAGATAATCATAACTTTTATTAAATTATGCAAGGAAATATAATTAAACCTCATTAATTGAAAGTCTCCATCATTATTCATCATTTCATTTCAATTCTCATTCCTTATCAGGAATATAATTACCATCATACAGTTTTATGGCAATTAACATATTTCAAGTCCCACTTGAATTTAGAAAGGTTATATTCTTATACATATAACGATTCTAAGACCGCCCCTGCGAGTTTCCCCACTGGGCGTGCCCCTAAATGACTATCATCCTCCAGGGCCTATCAAATAAAACAACCTGGGCACCTAACACACGTCGATAAGTGGCCATATTCCTACGAGTGAGTCATAACCACACCCGGAATTACCTCACTAGCGCAGAATAAAACATATAACAATCTCGTATATGGACGAGGACTATAGTCTCCCTGCATTCATTAGTCAGGGGATATCATCTCACGTGTGAGCTTCCCTTATGATAGCATTTAGAGAGGTGTGTTTACGTAAATTAACATTTACCATCTAAATCACTTTTTCATTTGCATTAATCACATGTGTACTTCATTTTATCTGAAACCATAATCATTGAACATTCTCATTGATATTCATCATATTTTAAGTCCCGAATTATTCTACAAGTGATCACAATAATTCTTCAAGTCCCAAGGTTTTATATACCTCCAGTGAGCCCCTAAAGTCTCCAAGTATGGGCTTTTAACTCCTAAACTCCTAATAATTTGTAAAAAGAAAAGTAATGCCTGAACATCACTTTAAGAACCCATGGAATGAACCCCAAATGAACCAATTCTAATCTAAGGTAGTGACCAAACTCAAATAAGACTTTAGGACTCTAGGTTTACTTCATATAAGAAGGTTCCTAAGTCCTAAACCTAAAGAAAAAGGGTAAAAATTGAGTTAAAAAAATAACTCAAAACTAGAGGAACTAAATCGATTAGCCCTAGGGCCGAATCGATTCGCCCGAGCGAATCGATTCGGGCGACAAACCCAACTTTTTGTAAATGCCAAATCGATTCAGCCTTAACCCGAATCGATTCGGGTACCTAGGCCTGGAAACTGATCCTAAGCGAATCGATTCGCCCCTGCGAATTTTCCAAGTTTGGTTATGGAGTCTTGGACTCCAAAAATTCACCCAACTCCAAACTACCCCAGACTAATCTCATTTATTTCTACCAAATGATTATTAATGCATCAAACAAGAATGATTTACACCAATATCCAACCAAATCAACCTCTAAGGATTTAAAACCCATAAATCCACAAAAACCCTAACTTTTATAAACCATAACTAATCCACAACTATCAATACTAATTATTGAACTTAAAGCACGTAATAGCAAGTAGAAAACTTGCCTTAGTGTAGGGATCTCAGATTTTGTAAGGTGAATGCAAGATCAAAACTCCAAATCTTCAATCTCTCTCTTTCTCCACAAAATCTCTTCCTCTCTCTATCTCTCTAGGTTAATAAATGTTCTTAAGATAGATAAATGAATTGTAAGACATAAGTCGTGTCTTTTAGTCTAATTCCCCAACTTAAGTGGTTAATACCACATTAAAATGACTCACAAATACACATTTAAGCTATAACCAGTCAAAAGTGCCCGAAACATCAAAATACAATATGGAACTTATTTTGACTGTCTCACACCTTTCGGAACTAACTACGCCCTCCAAATTATCATTTGGAAATTTTATAACTCATCTTAAGTTCCGATTCCATTTTAAACCATAATGTCATTTTAAATCTTATGACACAATAAAATGCAAAATGGTAACATTTACCTACATAGAAGGTAAGTGTACAACATTTTAGTAAATATTAACTTTTCTGCATTAAATTAATACTTACTCCACATTCCAACATTTTTATATATAATTACTTCACATAGTAAATAAATATAAAATAGGTTCTCAAAAGGGAGGGCTGTTACATACTCCGCCCCTTATCAGGGAATTTTGCCACCAAAATTCAGGCGTACCTTGCAAGAAGGGATGCACATACTTTTCCCGCATGTCATCCTCGCGCTCCCATGTCGATCCCTTGACATTGTGATGGCTCCATTGCAATCTAACCAAGGGCACTACCCGGGATCTCAACCTAGGTTTCCCATGGTCTAAAATAGCAACCGGTTGCTCTTCATATGAAACATCGGGTTGCAAATAAATATCCTCAAAAGGAATGTGCCAAAGGGCACCTTCACACCTCTTGTATTTCTTCAAAGAGAAGACATGGAACACATCATGAACTTACTGCAAGTGTTTCGGTAAAACAAGTTGATATGCCACCGGACCCACCCTAGCAATAATAGGAAAAGGTCCAACATAACACGGTGCTTGCTTCCCTTTCTTCCCAAAACGCTTGATGCCCTTCATAGGCGACACTCTCACCAACACTTGGTCCCCGACCTCCATCTCCATATGCCTTCTACCCACATCGGTGTAGCTCTTTTGTCGATCTTGGGCTATTCGAATGTGATTCTGAATGAGTTCAATTTTAGAAGAAGTATCCCATATCATTTCAGGTCCAAGGAACTTATTATAGCCCACTTCCAACCAATAAGTGGGAGATCTACAAGGTTGGCCATACAAATCATCATAGGGGGCCATCCCAATAGTGAATTGATACGAATTATTATAAGAAAATTCGACCAATGGGAGGTATTGTTCCCAACTACCCTTGAAATCAAGCACACACATACGGAGCATATCCTCCAACATTTGGTTGGCCCTTTCTGTCTTCCCATCTGTTTGAGGATGATAAGAAGGGCTTAACTTCAATTCGATTCCCAAGGACTCTTGGAAACTTTGCTAAAATTGGGAAACAAAAATCTTGTCTCGGTCAGAAACTATATTTAAGGGCACCGCATGCAATCTAACAACCTCCTCAATGAACAACCAGGCATAACAAGCATTGTTGTAATCGGTTTGGACCGGTAGGAAGTGTGCCGAATTTGTCAAGAGATCAACAATAACCCAAATAGAACCGTGACCCTTTTGTGATGTTGGCAATCCCGTAATAAAGTCCATTGATATGCTCTCCCATTTCCATATTGGGATCTCTAATGGTTGTAAAAAACCGGTCGGTCATTGATGATCAATCTTGACCAACTTACAAGTGGTGCATTGGGACACGAACTCAGAAATATCCCTCTTCATGCCTGGCCACCAATACTAACTGCACATGTCTTGATACATTTTATCGTTACCTGGATGCACTGCAAATTTGGAACCATGAGACTCCGCCATTACAACCCCTCTTAAGTCCCCTTAATATGGGACAATGAGTCTCCCTTGGAAACGCACCCCACCCTCGGAGCCAATAGAGTAGGGTTCTGCTCCCTCAGTCAACAACTTGTGTATGTGGTCTTCACAATATTTGTCCCTCCTTTGGGCTTCAACCACCCTTGTCACAATAGTAGGCGTAACAGTCATTACAGAGATAAACGCCTTAGCAGCTTCATCCTGTTGGCCAAGCGCCTTCCATTTTGCTTTCCATACTTTCGCCAACTCCCTTTCGGGCTTTCTGCTCAAAGAATCCGCTACCACGTTCGCCTAGCCCGGGTGGTAGTGGATGTCAAATTGATAATCTTTCACGAACTCCAGCCATCGGCGTTGTCGCATATTTAAATCTTTCTGTGAAAATAAATATCGCAGCGATTTATGGTCCGTGAAAAGACTGAATCTCTCCCGTAAGAGATAATGCCTCCAAATCTTTAAGGAAAAGACAACCGTGACAAGCTCTAAGTCATGCACCGGATAATTTATTTCATGTAGCTTGAGCTTGCGGGAAGCATAAGCAATAGCCCGTCGCTCTTGTTGAAGTACACCTCCTAATCCTTGTAGAGATGCATCGGTGAAGACTAGATATTCCAATCCCGGCTTTGGCAATGCAAGGATTGGAGCCAAAGTCAACCTGTCTTTGAGCTCGTCAAAAGCAGCTTGGCAAGAGTCATCCCATACAAACCTCACTCATTTCCGGGTTAAATTTATCAAAGGGCTAGCGATTTTAGAGAAACCCTTGATAACCCAACGATAATAACCCGCCAAACTCAGAAAACTGCGAATTTCGGTAGGTGTCGTGGGCTGACCCCACTCCCTCACCATAACCACCTTAATCGGATCCACTGATATCCCTTGGGATGTCACAATATGACTCAAAAACTGTACCTCCTACAACCAAAAGTCACACTTCTCGAACTTAGCATATAGTTGGTGATCCCTCAACCTTTGTAGGACCAACCTCAAATGAATAGCATGATCAGATTCCGTTCGAGAGTAGACTAAAATGTCATCGATGAATACAATAACAAATTGGTCCAGGAAGTCACGAAATACCCTATTCATGAGATCCATAAATACAGCGGGGGCATTGGTTAGCCCAAAGGGTATAACCAAAAATTCATAGGACCCATATCTCATCAGAAGAGCGATCTTGGATACATCCTTCTCCCGTATCCTCAACTGGTGATACCCCGCCCTCAAATTGATTTTAGAGAAGTACGACGCTCCCCTAAGTTGATCAAACAAGTCATCGATATGAGGCAAAGGGTATTTTTTTCTGGATGGTGACTTTATTCAACTCTCTGTAGTCAACACATAACCGGAGAGAACCATCCCTTTTATTCACAAATAACACCGGAGCATCCCAAGGCGACGTACTATGCCTAATGAATCCCTGCTCCAACAACTGCTGGATTTGATCTCTTAACACCCTCATTTCCACAGGAGCCATGCGATATGGAGCTCTCGTGATCGGTCGAGTTCCCGATGCCAAATCAATCACAAACTCAATCTCTCGGCTCGGAGGCAAAACCGGTATTTCTCAAAAAACATCTTCAAAATATCTAACAACCGAAATAGAATCCAAGGGAACAACTACATCCCTAGAAGTCTCCTCCGCAATACAATACAAATACATGCTAGTACCTCCTTCTAAACGAGGCATAGCTAGAAAGAACATTTTTTGTCCCGAAACGGTGAAGACTATACTCTTCCCGTAACAATTAACTATCGCATGATACTTCACTAGCCAATCCATACCCAATATCACATCATACCTGACAATGTCCAGGACGAGTAAATCGGCCTCAAAGCATAAATTACCAAGAGAAATTCCTATTCGTTTACAAACAAGGAAAATGAGTGAACCATCACCCATGGAGGACTCAACGCTAGTGAAAGTACTCTCCACAGATTTTATCAACTCTGTCAACTGAGCAAAACATCTAGAAATGAATGAATGTGTCGCACCCATATAAAACAAAACGCGACCCATGTGTCCTTGAATAAGGAACTTACCCTCAATGGCTGGCGGTATCGGCGGAGCTGGAGGAAACATAGCATCCAGGATATGATAAACTCTCCCATACTGTAGCTGACCCTGCTGTGGAGGAAAAATCGGGTTAAGTACCTATGGTGGGAACTGACCGTATGGTTGTTGTGGAGCCCTAGGAGGCTATCCCCCAATCAACTGAGGACACTCCTTCTTGTAACGACCTGCCTCTCCTCATTGGAAACACCGTCCCTCCATATTCTCCGCATTTTGGCCCTGGTTATTTCTAAACTGGTTAACACCTTGGCCCGGATGGCCCCTACCCCCTAGACCACCCCAACCTGTTTGTTGTTGCGGAGCACCCTGACCATGCCTATTGTTATTACCACCCACACTAAACCCAGCAGAACGTTGCCTTTTTGACAAGTCACCTTGCTGGGGATCCCTTTCACGCTGCTTATTTCCCGAAGATTGGGACGAGGGAAAAGCTCCTCCTCTATTCCCACTACCTCCAGGATTTACCGCTTGCCCCACTATAGTAGCTTTCTTGCCACTCTACATGTACAATCGATGTTCTTAGCAATGGAGAAATGGTGCATTCATTACCTCACCAAAGTTTACAAGGCTGGATTACCCAGTAAATTTTATCGGATTGTCCAGTTCAAACCTCCCATAAACTTCAAAACCTTCCTCTCTTTCGGAGTCACCTCATCCGGTACAAAACTTGCTAACCGGGTGAACTCCTCTTCATATTTTGCCACGGATCTCTCACCTTGTACTACATCCTGAAGCCTCCTTCTCATCTCCCTTTGAACTGCGGGAGGGAAATACTTTTGGTCAAATAAGACCCAGAAATCAGTGATAGTCATGGTATCTCTTTGATCTGGTGTAGTCATTGGCTGTTTCCTCTCCTCACTACACTCCACCATTCGTAGACGGCGTTGCATATCCTTCTTTCACTTATTTGCTCTAATAACATCAGAGTCTCCATCAAATTCCGGGGGATGGCCCTTTAAAAAGGACTCTCTGACTCTCTCCCACGGAGAAGGTCCCGTAGGAGCTTGTACATCCTGCGCTCGTTATTGAGCTTATGGAATTTGCTGAGCCACTGCGGTCATGGCAGCATTGACCTCTTAAGCCACAATGTTTGCTACATTCGCAGCATTAATGGTTCCTTGTGGCGGCAGTGGAGGACCAACATCCTCTTCTACAACCCTATTACGTCTCGCTGGGTGACCTCTATTAGGGGGCATCTGAGATGAAGAAATAATAGAGTTAAAATACTATTCAAAACAATCTATCTTGCAGAAGATCGCAAACATAAGCAATAAAGCAGTCCTAACATTAGGCTCTATATCAAAGAACGCTATGGTAGAACGTGACAAGTTCACATAGACCCTAAAGACTCCAGAACCTGATGCTCTGATACCATCTGTGACAACCCGTGATTCGAAATAAGGGGTGTCCACCCCGATACTCCAACATAATGGAATCATGGATGGAAATCATTCTCAGCATCACAACAAAAAAATAAGTATACGGGAAAACCACCCAATAATTCAGAAAACGGGTTGCCAAAATTTTTAGTTTTATTATAAGTTAAGGAAATAATTTAAACAACCCAATCTGAAGAGAAAGTGGAATTCAAAAAGAGCATATATTACATTCATAACAAATATACAATAAGAGGACGGAATATGTTGTCGGTCAACAGTTACATACAACGTATTACAACAACTTAATATGTTACATAATACATTCATTAAACGGTTACAAATGTTTGGGCCACACGTCCGAGTGAAAGACCCGATCATATCTAGAATACAAAAATGAAGGCGTCCAGCAAAACATCCTGTAATATCCGCAAAATGTTACAGCTCCTCAAAAGCATTGGAGTGGGAATATGAAAACGGGCGCCCTTACGGCGGAGCACCTTAGCGGATACAGTAACATGCACAACAAGGAAAATGAACGGGTCATGGATCGGTTTTTATATGATTCCCAGACGAATAAGAATCATGATGGATATGAACAGTTAATCATGAATGATGAAGATGAGAATCTAACAACCTAATCACAAAGTTTAAAAAGGCAATTTAGATAATCACAACTTTTATTAAATTATGCTAGGAAATATAAATAAACCTCATTAATTGAAAGTCTCCAACATTATTCATCATTTCATTTCAATTCCCATTCCTTATCAGGAATATAATTACCATCATACATTTTTATGGCAATTAACATATTTCAAGTCCCACTTGAATTTAGAAAGGTTATATTCTTATACATATAACGATTCTAAGACCGCCCCTCCGATTTTCCCCACTGGGCGCGCCCCTAAATGACTATCATCTTCTAGGGCCTATCAAACAGGATAACCTGGGAACCTAACACACGTCGATAAGTGGCCATGTGCCTGCGAGTGAGTCGTAACCACACCCGGAATTACCTCACTAGCACAGAATAAAACATATAACAATCCCGCATATGGCCGAGGACTATAGTCTCCCTGCATTCATTAGTCAGGGGACATCACCTCATGCGCGAGCTTACCTTATGATATCATTTAGAGAGGTGTGTTTAAGTAAATTAACATTTACCATTTAAATCACATTTTCATTTCCATTAATCACATGTATGTTTCATTTTTTCTGAAACCATAATCATTGAATATTCTCATTGATATTCACCATATTTTAAGTCCCGAATTATTCTCCAAGTGATCACAATAATTCTTCAAGTCCCAAGGTTTTATATACCTCTAATGAGCCCCTAAACTCTCCAAGTATGGGCTTTTAACTCCTAAACTCCTAATAGTTTCTAAAAAGAAAAGTAATGCTTGAACATCACTTTAAGCACCCATGGAATGAACCCGAAATGAACCAATTCTAATCTAGGGTAGTGACCAAACTCAACTAAGACTCTAGGACTCTAAGTTTACTTCATATAAGAAGGTTCCTAAGTCCTAAGCCTAAAGAAAAAGGATAAAAATTGAGTTAAAAAAAATAACTCAAAACTGCAGGAATCGAATCGATTTGCCCTATGGCCGAATCGATTCGCCCCAGCAAATCGGTTCGGGTGACAAAACCAACTTTCTATAAATGCTGAATTAATTCGTCCTTAATCCGAATCGATTCGGTTACCCAGACCTAGAAACTGATCCTAAGCGAATCGATTCGTCCAGGGGCCGAATCGATTCGCCCTTGCAAATTTGGCAAGTTTGGCTATGGAGTCTTGGACTCCAAAAATTCACCCAACTCCAAACTACCCCAAAATAATCTCATTTATTGCTACCAAATGATTATTAATGCATCAAATAACAATTATTTACATCAATATCCAACCAAATCAACATCCAAGGATTTAAGACCCATAAATCCACAAAAACCCTAACTTTGTTAAACCATAACTAATCCACAACTATCAATACTAATTATTCAACTTAAATCACATAATAGCAAGTAGAAAACTTTCCTTAGTGTAGGGATCTCATATTTTTTAAGGTGAATGCAAGATCAAAACGCCAAATCTTCAATCTCTCTCTTTCTCCACAAGTTCTCTTCCTCTCTATATCTCTCTAGGTTAATAAATGTTCTTAAGAGAAATAAATGAATTGTAAGACATAAATCGTGTCTTTTAGTCTAATTCCCCAACTTAAGTGGTTAATACCACATTAAAATGACTCACAACTACACATTTAAGCTATAACTAGTGAAAAGTGCCCGAAACATCAAAATACAATATGGCACTTATTTTGACTGTCTCACATTTTTCGGAACTAACTACGCCCTCCAAATTATCATCTGGAAATTTTATAACTCATCTTAAGTTCCAGTTCCATTTTAAACCATAATGTCATTTTAAATCTTATGACATAATGAAACACAAAATGGTAACATTTACCTACACATAAGGTAAGTGTACAACATTTTAGTAAATATTAACTTTTCTGCATTAAATTAATACTTACTCCACATTCCAATATTTTTATATATAATTACTTCACATAGTAAATAAATATAAAATAGGTTCTCAAAAGCGAGGGTTGTTACAATTCCAGCAGAGACATCGAAATCGACACCTACGGGTATTTCGTATGTTACCCTATTTCATTGTAATCCGTGTAAGTCATGTCTTACAAATTATAGTCAAATAAAAAGGGTTTGCCCTTCGGGGATTTTTCCTAAAATTGTTTCTTTTACCGCATGCTTTATTCACTCAATGGATTTAATCACTTAGATGCATGTTTAGGTTTCATGAAGTTAAAATTGGTTTTAATTAAAAATTGGAACAAAGTTATTTTTACCTAAAGTACACACTAAAGGGCCTTTTCAAATAGGCATCAGAGATTGTTGCACTGTCTTATTGTGTTTGTGATCCTGTGCCTTTAGGTATGCCTTTCAGTGGTTTTGATGATTTTAGAATTCACTTGTTTGAATCATCTAATTTGAAATCTCACATGAAAATTTCTCTTAAAAGACTGGTTAATAAGGGTGATTGTGAAAAGTGTCTTTACTGCGAAGGTTTTGGTCACAGGATAGGTGAGTGTCCCATTAAACTTAGGGATAATTTTAATATATCGATAAATCGCATTTCTACCCTTAGGGATAGTGACCCAAAAGAAGAAAACTTTTTTTCTAGTAAGCGTGAACTTCGCACCTTTGTGGTTAGTCATGTAAGTGATAAAGACTTACCATTGCATGATTCTTCCGCAACCACATAAGTTGATACACCTGAGAGTGAGGATGAGAGTGAACACGGGAGACATTTGCAAACTTCTTTCAAAGAATTATATGAAGAAACTTTAAAAGAAAAGAAATCAAATGTGAAATTAGGATCTATGTTGAAAGAACGTGCCATAGAAATAAATAATTCCAATGCTTTAATTGAGGATCTTAGGGAATAAGAAAAGAAAATTCGAGAGAAGCTAGAAAATGTCGAGGGTGAGAGAGATAGTCTTCGGGGGTTGATGGAGAACATGAAAAAGGAAATTCTAGAGTTTGAAAATTCTACGCGTTTACTTGAGTCAAGGATAGGTGAGATTGAGGAAAAACTGAGAGATTATAGTAAAGTTAAGTTTGATTTGGAGTCTAGGTCTGAAAAGTTAGATGAAATCTGAGGCACTGTCAAAATCAAAGATAATCAGCGTGGTATTGGCTTCGATAATCAAGTCGCACCCGCTCCGGCAGCTAAAACCGTGCAAACAAGAGAGCCGCCTAGGAATTTTAGAAGAGAGCCAGCTAGGAACGTGAGGTATAATTGGCCTATAGGACACACTCCTCACCGTATCTACAATTGCACTCATTGCTGTAGGAGAGGTCATGTTAGACGGTTTTGCTACAATCTTAAGAACGCTCCTAGAAAGTCTAAAGCCATTCTGTTTCCCAATGCCCCCACTCGTCAGTTCACACCTACTTGGGTTAGGAAGTCAGATTTAGAAGCGTTAGGTATTAGGCTTGGTGATTCTCGCATCATTGATCGTGGTTCTCCTCATCTTTCATCTTTCGATTGAGGTTGTTCGTTGGTTTGTCATACACTAGCATTTTCATCACGTGTTATATTTTTCTAGTGTTATGGCATGTTTCTAGTTTTTGGTATGTATTTGAGTCTTATCAAAAATACAAAAAGATTTTGCTTTTTATAAAAACTTTTGAAAATACAAAAAAAAAATTGTTTTTGAGTCGTGAGGTTACATGTTGGATATGGCTTATTGGTGTGCTTGATTCCCCCCTTCTTTCATTATTCATGTGGCTAGGACTTTTGGTCATTATTATTGATGCCTAGAATAATCTTAACCATTGCACTATGAGGTTGTTTCGAAGTTGATATTCAGTTTGATTCGACTTTGTGTGTATGCCATCCTTGCACACATGCATGAGTTTATATGAATGTTTGACTTCTCTTGCATATTTGAGTTTTGTGAGACATTCTTATCTCAATTTTGTCATCTATGTGTAAGTGAACTTAAGGATAAGGTGTGCTTGTAGAACTATTTTCCTTGAGAATTAATATTGAAAAAATGATGAGTGTTCATGGGAAAGGTCTGCGAGAGTATAAAGCTGACTCATCGTGAAAGCCACCGTTTAAAAGGGAGCAAAAGAAAATCAAGGCAATAAAAATTCATATGCCAATAATTAGGGCCAATAGGACTTTCTCTAAGTTGAGATTGATAGATATTTCTAAAGATCTTGAAAAATTCATATATATGATGGAGTTTGGTTGGAAATTAATTTAAACGGGTTTGCACCACGAATCCTATGTTGAAACATCGTATCATGACGCTATTATTTGTAAGATCATCAACAATCCGGACTTGTATTCATGTTGATTAAGTTTAGTTCATCAAACTCACACTTATTTTGTCACAAATGACTTTGATGAAGTTGGATGATTTCTTCTATCAATTAGAACTTTTTGATCGATTCGACGTATTTAAATGATGACTCATTTGTTGTAGTTCATGCCCATACAATCCACATTCATTATTGATCATATTAGTACCATGTTATCATGTAATTCCCGTTGGTCGCTTTTTACACTGTTTTCCATTTTGCAGTATGTTTCTATTTTCCAAGATTTGTTTTGGGATAATTTTTTCACTGGGCAAATCCATACTGATTTGGGGGTATTTCTGGAATTTTCACTTTCTCGTTCGAACGACATCACATGTCGCGCAAACATGTCGTTCAAGCGACATCCAAAATCGTTCGAGCGACATCATCAAGTCGTTTGAGCGACATCAAGCGAGATTAGGGTTATTTTTTTTATCATCAGTCGTTCTCTCTTTTCTCCTTTCGTTCTCTCATACCCTTTCTCTGCACTAAAAAAATGGCAACACCAGTTTTTCAAATCTGAAGGATTTCGAGGTCTTACAGTTCTCCTTTTTTTTGGCATTTTAGAGGTATTTCTGGTCATAATTATCTTTTGATTTTTTTGGAATCATTTGACAGAATTTGCTGCTGGTCTAGTATATTATTTATGATTTTTGGATGTTGTTGTGGTTGATGTTCGCGGTGGTTCGGTTGGATGTGTGAATGAAAATAGCCTCTTAGGTGTGTGTTTCATGTGACGATACCCTTTCACGCATTACTCTTTACACTTGTTTAGTCATGCCACCTAGACGTTGTGGTGACCCTTTGGGGTGACTAGATGAGCCACCTCCTTCTGCTTGAGCTCAGAGAGCTCTGGCTAATAGGCCCCCGTACTCTCCTATGAGGTGGGTCACTCGTGTCGAGTATGATCATTACTTATTATTAGGTCTCCACATTTGGTCTATTGTTTCAGAGAGGGTGTTTCGTTATTCTGATTTTCAGGGGTTAGGCATTCAGCACTGGTTGTTTGATAAGGGATGGGATTAGATGTTTGAGGCTCGTGGGGTTATCTATCCGAACATTGTCCGAGAATTTTTCTTTTGCGCTCTTCCCCACACTGAGGGAATATTTTATACTGTTCGTAGCATTCCTGTTCTCGTCATAGCAGATCTCATAGCTGCATTTTTGCACCTTTCCCGTGTCCTTGATGCTATGTTTCCTCGTTATACCGACGATGGACCTACATATAATGATATTTTGTGTCATTGCTTCTGGGAGATTTCTCAGACAGGTAGTACTATGTACCATCGCCAAATTTTTCCAACCTTCCGTGTACTTAATAGGTTTGTGTTAGCATCCATTTATCCAAGGATAAATCATACTCATATTGGATATGATATTGTCTATTTCATGTATCACGTCTCTCAGAGCTGGGATATCGATCTACCGATGATCATGCTTTGTGTTATATCATTTGTTACCGTCAGTGGTACCATTATAGTCCTCCCTTCTCTCTCGTATGGGATTCTCAACTCCATCATTTGCACTATTGTCGGGTTCCTATTTTAGAGGGTGATCAGCGTCTCCCTTCGCATGCCGTTATTAGTCACAATACTTTCACTCATTTTGAGAGTTATTTTCCACCGGCAGTGAGAGCTTGTGCTCCGCCCCTTGAGGGAGCCTTCTTCGATGTTGATCCCTGTCAGCCTGGTGATCACATCGTTTCGATCACCTTCAAGTTTTCTCAGCCACCAGCCCGCACTCCTGCTCCCACTCGTCCTATTGAGGAGGAGGTTTCTACCTTATAAGCATAGGTAGCTGCTTAGTACAGGATGTATGACTCTATCATGGCGAGATTTGATGCTGAGGCCGAAGCATATGTTCGTGTTGAATCTAGGATGACAACATTTTTGATGAGATGCGGCAGAGAGAGCAGCTGCGAGGCGGAGGATCTTGTCGACTAGGTCATATTTTATCTACATACACTGATGCTGCTGCTGCTGATGATGATGATACTCCTGCTGATGCCTTGATGTATTTATTTTATTGAATCTGAGACATTGAGATTCCTGATGTATTTATTTTTTTCTCATATATTATGTACTTTTATGGACAACTGTATCACTCTCAGTTTATTTTATGACATGGATATACAGTTTCGTTTGCAGCTTTAGTGATTTTCTCATTGTGTGATAGTTATTTTTATCTTTTGCTATCCATTGTCATACTGATATTGTTTATCTAGCCATGTTGTTCACTCTCATGTATTCATGCTAGACTTGGTGTGTTTACCCCACCTTTTGTCTATTCCAGGCAAAAAGGGGGAGAGATATGTGATGTCAGTGGAGTATATATTATGATATTATATTTGTTTTATTCCTCCACACTTCACTTGGGTATTTGTTTGTGTCTTGTCTGTGTAGGTATTGTTTTCAGAGATCCATATATTTATTGATACATCACATTCAGAGACAGATTCAGATAATTGCCATTTAGAGACATAATCAGATTCAGATGCTTGTCGTTTATTCAGTTTCACTATGTCCTGTACTTTTATATTTCTGAGTTTTGAGATAGGACATGTATTTGTTTACGACATATAGCATTTTGTTTAGTTTTGTCCCGAAATATCCAAAGGGTAAGATTTGTAAGAACATAATTCTTATCATGTACTTTTTTTTAATTGGTTTAATTCCGGACAAAATAAATTAAGTCTAGGCTATTTTTAATTATTGAGTTTAATTGAGCCTACGATAAAGTTCAAGTCCAAGAATGTGAAATTTAAAGCTTTGAAGAAGATTTCAAGTCAAAACGTGTTGCATATGTTTAAGATCACTCATGTATGAATACTTATAAGCATTTGAGTAATTTTCTGCATTGATTAAATGCTGGATGATTTAAATAATTGGGAGTTAAATCTTTTTATGTTTTAAAAATATTATGAGCTTCAAATAGTTTAAAGAAAATTCAAGGATTTATTTTTAAAAAATATGATTTTATTATTGTCGCTCGAAAGAGAAATGTGGGTCATTCAAACGACATCCCTGTGTCGCACGAACGAGATCCACATCTCACTCGAATGACATGCCGCCTCGGTTTTCGTGTTTTCATTTTCTTAGACTTTGTGCTACTCAATTATAAATAAAAAACGTATCTGCGAAAGTTTAAGAAGGAGGAGCAGTTTTGAAAACTTATTCCCATATAGTTTTTCTCTTCATCTAGTGTTTATTCAAGATCAAATTATTGAATTCAAAAGTTAGTGATCTTGAATGCATTTACCTAAATTCAATTCATTCACTACACCGTGTTGCACTTTGTGAGGAGAACTCTACAACCAAAGAGTTGCATGCTATTATGGAGGGAGTCCTTACAAAGTAAGTTATGGAGAAGTCTTCTTCTTCTCTACTGTTGCCCACCTTGAGTTATTTTGGGAGATTCCAACCGAGAGATCGAAACCGACACCTGCGGGTATTTCGTATGACACCCTATTTCATTGTAATCCGTGTAAGTTGTGTCTTACAAATTATAGTGAAATAAAAAGGTTTCGCCCTTTGGGGATTTTTCCTGAAATTGTTTCTATTACCTCATGCTTTATTCATGGAATGGATTGAATCACTTAGATGCATGTTTAGGGTTTAAGAAGTTAAAATTGGTTTTAAATTAAAATTGGAACAAAGTTGTTTTTACCTAAAGTACACACTAAAGGGCCTTTTCACTCATGATGATTCATTATGGGTGCGTCCATTTGTTTATATTGAGACGCAAAATTTAGAATGTGTGATCGAAGGAATTTCAAAAAGACGTTATACAAAGGCTAGTGAGTTGCGCACCTAAAAGGAGGTAACTATCCCTAAACAACCACCAAATTGGATATAAAAAGAGTTCTAGGCCTCTATTTTGGGCACTGAAAAATGCCCTTTCTCTTCTCTCTGTCCTTTAATTTCTAGCATTATTAGGTTGACATTTTAGAGGCCTAGATCTCTTGAATCAAACAAGTGACATCACTGCACTATATCCTGAATGCCAGTTTCTACTACAGACTCCACTGTGTACTCAAGGTTTTCATTTGGAAGGGGAGAAATATTGCATAAAAGACAACGTTCCTAGAATGTTCCTTGTAGTAACTTGGATTCATAATTTATTTTATTATTATTCCTTTGTAAAATTTCCAATAGTTTCAGACAATATTCTTCTGAAAAATGGACGAAATGATAGCACAATCGATCCAAGTCATGAGTCAAGATTTGATTTTATTGGATCATTTTGATGGAGAAAATTTGAATCGTTGGCAAGAGAAAATCATCTTCTTTCTAATATCTTTTAAGTTGGCGTATATTCTTGATTACGAGCTTGAACCTATTCTCGAACCCACACCTGAAGACACTGAAAATATCAAGAAAAAACGTGTGAAGACGAAAGAATATGAATTTATTTTTTTAGGACACATTCTTAATGCATTATCTCAAACTTTCTATAGTGCACATCGGATGATTCCTACAACAAATGAATTATGGAAGGCATTCGAGAATAAATATCAAAATGCGTAAGAGAGTAACCGTAAGTTTCTTATTTCCAACTATATGAATTATTAAATGATTAATGATAAATGATAAATTTTTCATTGTGCAAGACCATGAACTCAATTAATTACCAGGTGATCATAAATTTGCTAGAATAAG
Organism: Sambucus nigra; assembly: GCA_949130495.1. NCBI lineage: Eukaryota > Viridiplantae > Streptophyta > Magnoliopsida > Dipsacales > Adoxaceae > Sambucus > Sambucus nigra. The sequence goes on from CASBWL010000038.1 coordinate 398,541, forward strand.
TCTTCAAGATGAATTTCAGGTAGGGGTGGTTGTTTCTAAACTTCGTTCTTCATGGAATAGATTTAAAACAAATAGTCATGATGACAAGACATATACATATGAATCCCTTCATCTACATCTTTGTATGGAAGAAGATTCTTGTATTTGGGAGAAGAACGAAGATCAAAGTGAAAATCATTCCCAGGTGAATATGGTTAAGGATCAACCATCCAAAAATACCAAAGATTCAAAACTCAAAGAAAGGAATGATTCAAATTTCAAGAGCCAGTGTGAAAATAAAAAAAGAAAGGTAAATGCTACATCTATGAAAAATCGGGTCATTTTGCTCAAGAACGTCGACTTAAAAAGAATAAATTTAAGGGAAAACAACTCGCAAAGAAAACCAACAATGTTGACGAACTTATTGCAATGGTGTGCAAAGTAAAGTCTGTGGATAATGAAAGTGGATGGTGGTTAGATACCAATGCAATCTTTCAGATCGACAAAGATCATTCTCTTTTCAAAACATATTAAGAGATCGATGGAAGAGAAGTAAAAATGGCAAATAACCTCCGTACCAATGTAATTAGAAAGGGCACAGTTGAATTGAAACTGACATCTAGGAGATTGATGTACTTCATGTACCAAAAATATGTGAAAATATTGTGTCTGTAGAGCATCTCCATAAGAGAGGTTTCAGACTACTATATAAGATGGATAAGCTTGTGTTATCCAAGAATGGTCGGTTTATTGGCAAGGACTACTCTTGTAATGACATGATCAAATTTAATATAATAAATGTTAGTAGTTCCATTTATAGGTATGATTTTATTTCTTTATGGTATAATAAATGAGGTATTATTAATTATAGAAGTATAAGAAATACGACTATTCTAGGATAAATTTCTAATTGTAAAAATGACCATTACGATCAATGACAAATTTGTGCTCAATCTGAGATAACTAGAAAGTGATTCAAATCTATTGAGAGGACATCTGAAATGTTTGATCTTATACATAGTGATATGAAGAGTAATATCACTTGTGGAAGAAATAGATATTTTTTAATTGACCGATGATTACTCTACATGTGCATATATATATTTACTTAAAAGTAAAGATGAAGTATTTGATAAATTTCTTATTTTTAAGGTATAAGTTAAAACTCAACAAAATCAAAAAATCAAAGTCCTACAGTCCGATAGAGATGGTGTATATTATCCAAATGAATTATTTAATTTTGTAATATCATAAAGTTATAAGACTATATAGACCGTAACAAAGTGGAATAACGGAAAGGAAAATAGGACTTTGGTTGAAATGATAAATGCAATGTTAATCAATTCTGGGTTGACTTTCTCTATGTGGGGTGAAGCAATTTTATCTGTATGTTATATTCTAAATAGAGTTCCATTGAAAAATAAGGATATTACGCCATATGAATTATGGTTTAATCATGAACCTAATCTTAAATGTCAGAAAGTTTGGGGATATCTTGCTTATATAAGAAAACCCGAACCTAAAAGACTCAAGTTAAGAAGGAGGACTTACATGTGTGTTTTTATCAAATACCATGACAATAGAATGTCTTATAGATTCGTGAATCTTGAAACTAATGAAATTATTAAGTCTGTGAATGTGCAATTTTTGAAACATATAACGAAGTCAAGTACTTTGAATGAAGGATTGGAAAATAAAAATTCGACTATCGCTGCATCAACTTCTAATTCTTTATCACAATGTATAACACCTTTGGAATCAACGGATGACTTTGAACCAATGAGACCTAAAAGATAAAGAACTCAGAAGACATTTGGACCTGGCCTTTTAATTTATCTTATTGATGGATATATGAATGAAAATAAGAAATAAATTATTCTTAATGTGGAAGATGAACCGACTACATTTCATGAAGATGTAACATCTAGAGATAGTATCTTATGGAAAGAAGCAATTATGAGATAAAATCAATTTTGTCAAATCAATTTTGGGTTATTATAGATTTCCCCCAAAGAAAAACCAATCAGATGCAAATGGTTATTTAAAAGGAAATTAAATCTGGATGGTTCAATTAATAAATTTAAAGCGAGATCCGTTGTTTAAGGTTATAAATAGAAACATGGAATTGTTAATTTTGACACGTATGCACTTGTTGCACGTATAACTCGCATTAAACTCTTATTATCTCTTCCTTCAATTCATAATCTAATGATTCATCAAATGGATGTAAAAATGACTTTTCTAAATGGTGATTTAGAAGAATGGATTTATATTGAAGAAGCTAAAGTGTTTGTTTTGCCTAGCCAAGAAAAGAAAGTATGTAAACTAGTTATATCTCTGTATGGACTTACACAAGCTCCTGTTCGATGGCATACAAAGTTTGATAAGATAACAAGATACCATGGTTTTAATGTAAATGATGCCGACAAATGTAGTTATAGTAATTTTGACAATGGTGTTGGAGTCATTAATTGTTTATATGTTGATTTCATTCTTATATTTGCGTGAAGTTTCATATACGTAGACAAAAGTAAGAGGCTTCTATTGTCAAACTTTTATACGAAGGATCTTGGGGAAGCTTATGTAATTTTAGGAATCAAAATAGTAAGAAAGGATATTAAATAAACATTATCTCAATCTCACTATTTGAAAAGGTTCTTAAGAAATATAATCATTTTGAACTTAAGCCAGTAACCACACGAGTTGATCCTAGTATGAAATTAATGAAAAATATTGGGCGTATTATGGATCAACCTAAATATGTCAGTGGCATTCTAAGTCTCATGTATTTAATGAATTGTACTACACCATACATTGCCCATGTGGTTGGAATACTATGTAGATTTACAAGTAATCTAAAACAAGAACATTAGAATGAAATTTCTAGATTACTTAGACACCTAAAGAGGACTATCGATTATGACTTACATTATGTAGGGCATCCATCTATATTAGAAGGATATAATGATTCTAGTTGGAACAACCTCGAATCAAAATCCAAGTCCACAATTGGTTGGAAATTTGTGCTAGAAGGATCGACTATTTATTGGGTCCAAAGAAACAAACTAGTGTGTCTGATTCAATAATGAAATTATAATCCATAGCCTTGGCAGATACAAATAAAGAAGCGTAATGTCTTAAAAACATTATTTGATATCCCTTGTTGAAGAAACCATCTCCTACTGTTATGATTAATTATGATAATCAAGCTACAATATAAAAGGTTTCAAGAAAAACCTATAAAGAGAAATCTAGACATATTATTCTAAGATAACAAATTTTGAGGCAGTTACTCAGAGAAGAAGTAAATATAGTTGAATATGTCGAAACGAATAAGAATTCAGTAGATCCCCCGACTACAGGTATTGTTAGAGAAATGGTATGTATCATCTTAAAAAGAATGTTACTAAGGTCTATAAAATAAAGCAACTATATTTAATGGGAACCCAACTTATGTCTTAAAAATATAGATAAGTTAAATATGGTACTAACAAGTTAAATGATAGTTATAGAACTCTAGGAACTTACATGTAAAAGTCTATTCCTATGTGCCTACTGTTGGTATTCAGCATGATGGAGGATGAAATTTACTTCTTAATAAATAATATAAATGTGATTCTCACCCGCACTGAAGTTGATTTATCTACACGAGTGATGAAAGTGTGGTCTCTTTCCATGGAACTAAGAGAGATCCTAAAACACTTATGAAATGAGTATGAGTACAAAGACCTAAATGTACTTGCTAATAGAATACTCTTAAACAAAAAGATCGGTATGTGTAATGGTTCCATCTCATCTCAATGGATCCTTGGTTGAAGATGGTTTCACCACAACACCTTGATGATGCTTTGAATTATTTTCACTTAGTGGAAGTTCAAGTCCAAAATACACTTCTCATTCATTTACTAGATTTCATCGATAATGTCAGAATCCATGTTATTCTCCATATACTCTTGTATCTTTGATTCCATATATATGTGCATTTTAAAATTGTTGGGAATTATTGGAATTCAAATCTAATTTATTAATTAAATTTTATTATTGAGTTTTATTTTTGGAATATAATTTACGATTAATATTATGAAATGGAGACAAGCAAGTGGGGTGTTATGCAATAAGAGGACAACTAATAAACTGAAAGGAAAATTTTATAGAACAGTTGTTAGGCCAGTGACCCTATATGGAGCGGAGTGTTTGTGACAACCCGCTATCCGAAATAAAGGGTTGCCATCCCTATACCCCGATGAAACACGAATCATGGATAGATATCATTCTTAGCATCACATCATCATACAGAGTATAAGGAATAACCACTCAATATTCCAGAAAACGGGTTATCAAAAATTATAGTTTTGAAATTTAAAGAAATCATTTTCAACAACCCATCATAGAAAAGAGGGTGGATACTCCCACAAGCATATATATAGAACCAAAGTTAACAAGGAAAGGACCGAAAGTAACATTGGTCAATAAGGTTCATACAACGTATACCATAAGTTCCATGTGTTACATAATACATTCATTATACATTTACAACCATTTGGGCAACACGCATGAATAAAAACTGATCATGACTAGAAAACAAAAATAGAGGCGTCCACACAAAATATCCTGTGATATCCGCAAAAGGTCACGGCTCCTCGAGAGACACTGGAACAGGAAGGTCATTACGGGCAACCTTGCGGTGGAGCACCTGAACGGATATAATATACATATACAACATGAGAGAAGAACCGGTCAGAGGCCGGTTTTATATGATCACCAGATAAATTACAAGTATGACAATGATACAATAATTAAGCATGGGTGATAAAGAGGATATACTAGCATGGTAACATTTTGTAAAGAACTAAGACAAGTAAAAGATTATTACAATGAGATTCCATTATAAGAGAATATATTTAAACATAGCCTTTTTCAACTTTCATCATTTCCAGTTTATCTCCTTTTCATTCCTTATCAGGAATATGATTATTATCATGTGCTCTTTATGGCACTTATCTAAATTTCATGCTCTTTGTGGCATATACTTTGCTCTTTATGGCATTAATGTTCCATCGAGTCCAACTCGATAATAGAATAGTTATAGATATATATATAATGATTCTAAGACCGCCCGTCCGGGTTTCCCCACTGTGCGCACCCCTAAATAACCATCATCTTCTAGGGCCTAACATAAGACAACCTGGGATCCTATCGCAAACGTCGGGAAGCGGCCATATGCCTGCGGAGTAGTCAAGACCACACCTGGAATCTCCTACCCATCGCAGAAAAATATAAAACCAAGCGCTCATATGGCCTAGGACTATATCCACCCTGCATTCATTAGCCAGGGGGCTTCACCTCACGCACGGACTTCCCTTAAGATGGTATTTAGAGAGGTGTGTAACATTCGTTTTATTATTTTTCCATTACATGATTTAGTAAATTATCATTTACCTCCCATTTTACATTTTATCAGATGCATTATGGTTATGTACTTCACCTCGTCATACCAACCTCGAAGAATATATAGACTTCCAAGTTATTTCTCCCAAATGTCCCTTTTTGGACTTATGATAAACCATCAAGAAGACCTACTTAGAAAAGACTCCTAAAGTCTCCAAATTTAACCTTAATATTTCCTAGATTCTCATAACTACACAACAGAAGAAATGACTAAATATTTCTTTATATCCCCCCCCCCCTTGACGAGTACCCTAGATGAACCCTCTCGAGTCTAGGGAATCGACCAAACTCAACTAATACTCTAAGACCCTAGGTTTACTTCATTTAAGAAGGTCCCTAATTAATAAACCTAAAGTAAAGGGTTTAAATTTAAAAAGGAAAATTTGAAAAAATGCAGGGTCTCTGAATCGATTCGGAGACTAGCCGAATCGATTCGGCCAGAAGATCTGGGATTCTGCATAATTGCCGAATCGATTCTCCATAAGGACCGAATCGATTCGGTCAGGAAAACTGGGTTTCTGCATAGATGCCGAATCGATTTGGATCAAGCCGAATTGGTTCGGTTCACAAGACCTGGGCACTGGACCTTTCCGAATCGATTCGCCCAGAGGGCCGAATCGATTCGGGCCTGCGATTTTGCCAAGTTTTGGCTATGGAGTCTTGGACTCCAAATGTTCTCCCTACCCAAATATCCTCAAACCAAACTCATTTGTCAGCACCAATAAGTCATCTATACTACTAGTGACCACCTTAAACCTCATTCATCATCCCAATCATTTTGAATGGATCAAAACCCAAAATACATAAAGAAAACCCTAAATAACTAAGCCAAAATCAATACATCATTATCATAGCAAATCATTCATCTTAAACCATAAGTAGCAAGTAGAAACTTGCCTTGATTCAGAAATTGCAGATTTCCTTGGTGTAGGAGCAAGAATCCTTCTCCAATTCTCAATCTCCTTTCTTCTCTCTACTCTTTCTTTTTCTCTCTTAAGGCTTAGAAGTGAAATTAGGGCAATTAGAAGACTTAGAGAGTCTAAGTCGTGGCTTAAGACAAAAATCCCACTTAATTAACCAATAGTGCGATAAAATAATACGCAACTGCTTATTTATGGCAAAATCAGTCAAAAATGCCCAAAACCTCAAAATACAATATGGCACATTATTTTACTATCTCGCACGTTCCGGAATCAATTACGGCCTCCAAATTATTATTTGGACAACTTTTAATTCATTTTAAGTTCCGTTCTCATTATTAAATCAAATATCGTTTTAATTTCATATGATCTTATAAAGCATAACATGGCAATATTCACCCATAGTTAGGGTATATATGCAAACTCATTGTGAATATTAACTTCCTTCATTAAATTAGTACACAATTCATAACCCAACATTTTATAGTTAATTACCATACCTAGTAAATAAATATAAAATGCATTCTCATTAGCGAGGGCTATTACATACTCCCCCCCTTACGAGGGAATTTTGTCCCCAAAATTCAAGCGTACCTTATGAGAAGAGATGTGGATACTTCTCTCGCATGTCATTCTCACGCTCCCACGTTGATTCTCTCGCATTGTGACGGCTCCATTGGACTCTCACCAAGGGCACCACATGAGACCTTAATTTGCGCTCCCCATACTCAATAATAGCAACCGGTTGTTCTTCATATGAAACATCGGGCTGCAAGTCAATATCTTCAAAAGGGATGTGCCAAAGGGCACCCTCGCATCTCTTATACTTCTTTAAAGAGGAGACATGGAAGACATACTGGATTTGTTACAAAGGCTCCGGCAAAGCAAGTTGATACACTACAGGACCAACTTTTGCAATAACTCGGAAGGGTCCAACAAATCGCGGTGGAAGCTTCCCTTTCTTTCCAAAACGCTTAATACCCTTCATTGGTGACACCCGCACCAAGACTTGGTCTCCAACCTCCAACTCCATGTGTCTCCTACCCGCATTGGCATAGCTCTTTTGACGATCTTGGGCTATCCGAATGCGATTTCGAATAAGTTCGATCTTTGAAGAAGTGTCTTGGATTATTTCAGGTCCAAGGAATTTGTTCTCACCCACTTCCAACCAACAAGCGGGTGACCTACAAGGCCGACCATACAGAGCTTCATAAGGTGGCATTCCAATAGTAAATTGGTATGAGTTGTTATAAGCAAACTCAACCAATGGGATGTATTGTTCCCAACCGCCTTTGAAATCAAGCATGCACATTCGAAGCATATCCTCCAACATCTGGTTTACCCTTTCAGTTTGACCATCCGTTTGAGGATGATAGGAAGACTTTAACTTTAATTCAGTCCCCAACGCCCCTTGGAAACCTTGCCAAAAGCGGGACACAAATATTTTATCTCAGTCGGAAATAATATTTAAAGGTACCCCATGGAGTCTAACGATCTCCTCGATGAACAACTGGGCATAACGAGCGGCATCAAAATCCGTACGCACAGGCAAAAAGTGTGACGACTTTGTCAAATGGTAAACAATCACCCAAATCGAATCATGACCTCTCTGGGATCTAGGCAAGCCCATAATGAAGTCCATCGAAATGCTTTCCCACTTCCATACGGGAATTTCCAACGGTTGCAACAACCCTGTCGGTCGTTGATGGTCAATCTTAACCAACTGACAAGTAGTGCATTGGGATACAAACTCCGAGATATCCCTCTTCATACCAGTCCACCAATACTGATGGCGCATGTCTTAGTACATCTTGTCCCCACCTGGATGTACCGTAAACTTTGACCCGTGAGACTCCTCCATCACTGCTCGTCTCAAGTCCCCTTCTTCAGGAACAATAAGTCTTCCATGGAAGCGTAGCCCACCCTCAGAACCAATTGAGTACGACTCCTCTCCCTCGGACAACAATTGGTGTATAAGGTCTTGACAACCCTTATCTCTTCCTTGGGCTTCCACAATTCTTGCTACAATCGTAGGGAAAATGATCATCACGGATATGAATGCTCTTCCCACCGCATCCTCCTGACTGAGCTCTTTCCACTTAGCTTTCCACACATTAGCTAAGTCTCCCTCGGGCTTCCTACTCAAGGCATCCGCTACTACGTTCGCCTTTCCAGGATGATAATGAATATCAAATTGGTAATCTTTTATGAACTCCAACCAACGACGCTGACGCATATTCAAATCCTTTTGTGAAAATAAATATTATAGCGATTTATGGTCCGTGAAAAGACTAAACTTTTCCCCCAAGAGATAATGCCTCCATATTTTCAAGGCAAAAACAACGGCGGCAAACTCTAAGTCATGCATCGGATAATTCCTTTCGCGAGGCTTCAATTTACGAGAAGCATAAGAAATAGCTTGTCTTTCTTGCTGAAGAACACCTCCTAACCCTTGAAGAGATGCATCGGTTAAGACTAGATATTCGAATCCCAGCTTTGGCAATGCATGGACTGGAACCTAAGTCAATCTATCCTTGAGCTCATTGAATGCAACTTGACATGAATTGTCCCAAACAAATCTCACTCCCTTTCGAGTCAAATTTGTCAAAGGGCTAGCAATTTTAGAAAATCCCTTAATGAACCTACGGTAATAACCTGCCAAGCCCAGAAAACTGCGAACTTCGGTAGGTATCGTGGGCTGACCCCACTCTCTTACCGCAATCACTTTGCTAGGATCCACCGATATATCCTGGGACGATACCACATGCCCCAGGAATTGAACTTCCCTCAACCAAAAGCCATATTTCTCAAACTTTGCGTACAATTGGTGATCTCTCAATCTCTGCAGGACCAATTATAAGTGAGTAGCATGGTCAGACTTTGTCTGAGAATAGACTAGGATGTCATCTATGAATACAATAACAAACTGGTCGAGGAAATCCCGAAACACCCTGTTCATAAGACCCATAAATACAGTAGGATCATTGGTTAGCCCAAAGGGCATAACCAGGAATTCATAAGATCCATAACGGGTCAGAAATGCAGTCTTGGATACATCCTGCTCCCGTATCTTCAATTGATGATACCCGGTCCTCAAATCAATTTTGGAAAAATAAGACGCTCCCCTAAGTTTGTCAAACAAATCACCAATGCGAGGCCAAGGGTATTTATTCCGGATGGTGACTTTATTCAACTCCCTATAGTCCACACATAACCGGACAGAACCATCTCTTTTCTTCACAAACAACACCGGAGCACCCCATGGCGATGTACTCTGCCTAATAAACCCCTGCTCCAAAAGCTGTTGAATTTGATCTCTCAACTCCCTCATCTCCATAGGAGCCGTTCGATAAGGAGCTCTAGCGATCGGTCGAGTCCCCGGCATCAAATCAATGACAAACTCTATCTCCCTACTTGGAGGCAACCCCGGTATCTCCCGGAAGACATCCTCGAAATCTCTACAATCGGAAGAGAATTTAGGGGAACCATAACATCCCTAGATACATCCTCTGCAATACAATATAAATAAGCACTCGTACTCCCTTCCATACAAGGCATCACAACCAAGAACATTTCTTGTCCCGGAACTGTGAAAACTATACTCTTTCCATAACAATTCACCATCACGCGGTATTTCACTAGACAATCCATACCCAATATTACATCATACCCGACCATGTCAAGGATGAGTAAATCGTCCTTAAAGCACAAATTACCAAGATTTATCCCTATGTTTTTACAAACAAAGAAAATCAACGAACCATCACCCATAGAGTATTCAACGCTAGTGAAGGTACTTTCAACAGATTTTATCAAACCTGTGGTCTGAGCAAAACTCCTAGAAATAAAGGAGTGTGTAGCACCCATATCAAATAGTACTCGACCCATATGCCCCTGAATGAAAAACTTACCCTCGATCACTGGAGGTGCCGGAGGGGGTGGAGGAAGCATAGCCTCCTGAATATGGTAGACCCGTCCATACTGCAGTTTCCCCTGTTGAGGAGGAGCAATCGGATTCGGTGCCTGGGGTGAAAACTGTACATATGGCTGTTGTGGAACCCTAGGAAGATGCCCTCCAACCAGCTGAGGACACGCCCTTTTATAATGGCCCACCTCTCCACACTGAAAACATTTATTAGCCGCATTCTCCTGATTCCTTCCTTGATTGTTTCTGAACTGCCCCGCACCTCGGCCTTGTTAGCCCCTACCTCCATTTTCGACTCTACCACCCTGTGGTTGTTGTCCACCTTGACCCTTCCTGTTATTATTACCACCGGTATTAAAACCACCAAAGCGTTGATGCTTGGACAAATCCCCTTGCTGAGGATCCCTCTCTTTTTGATTTTTCCCCGAGGATTGGGACGAAGAAGATATCCCTCCTCCAATCCCATTACCTCCCGGTTTCACCAGTTGCCCCATTGCTGCAGCCTTCTTATTATTCTGCACAAATAATCTATGCTCTTGATAGTGAAGTAAAGCAGCATTCATCACATCCCCGAAGGTTAACAAAGCCGGGTTTCCAAGCAAATGTTATTTTATTCGCCAGTGTAGACCTCCCACAAATTTGGAGATCCTTTTTGCTTCCGGTGTCACTTCATTCGGCAAAAAACTTGCTAGTCGGGTGAACTCTTCTTCATATTCAGCAATCGATCTCTCCCCTTGTACTAAATCTTAAAGCTTCCTCTGCATCTCCCTTTGAACTGCGGGAGGGAAATACTTTCCATCAAATAAAGCCCAGAAATTTGTGATCGACATTGTATCCCTTTGTTGAGGTGTAGTCATTGACTCCCACCAGTGTAAAGCCGATCCCACAAGCTTAAAGGTAACGAGGATCTGCTTTTTCACCTCACTACATTCCACCATTCTAAGATGGCGCTGCATGTCCTTCTTCCACTGGTTCACCCTTATAACATCCGAACCTCCATCAAATTCTGGGGGATGACCCTTTAGGAAAGACTCTCTCACCCGTTCCCACTGAGAAGGTCCCGTAGGAACTAGTGCTTCTTGTCCCCTCGCTTGAGCTTGTGGCATTTGTTGCGCCACTGCAGTCATCGCTGCATTAACAACGTGGGCCACAATATTTGCTACATCAGCAGCACTAATACCCCCCGGTGGCGGCGGAGGACCAACCTCATCCTCAATAACCCTATCACGTCTAGCGGGACGTCCTCTCTTAGGCGGCATCTGAGATAGAGAAAAGATAGAGTTAGAATATTATCTAAAACAACCTATCTAGCAGAAAATGGTAACCAAAGGCAACAAAGTAGTTATAACATTAAGCTCTATATCAAAGAACGCTATGGTAGAACGTGACAAGTCCGCATAGATTCTAAAGACTCTAGAACCTGATGCTCTCATACCATCTGTGACAACTCGCTATCCGAAATAAAGGGTGGCCAGCCCTATACCCCGATGAAATAGGAATCATGGATAGATATCATTCTCAGCATCACATCATCATACAGAGTATAAGGAATAACCACTCAATATTCCAGAAAACAGGTTATCAAAAATTTTATTTTTGAAATTTAAAGAAAGAATTTTCAACAACCCATCATAGAAAAGAGGGTGGATACTCCCACAAGCGTATATATAGAACCAAAGTTAATAAGGAAAGGACCGAAAGTAACATTGGTCAATAAGGTTCATACAACGTATACCATAAGTTCCATGTGTTACATAATACATTCATTATACATTTACAACCATTTGGGAAAAACGCCCGAATAAAGACTGATCATGACTAGAAAACAAAAATAGAGGCGTCCACACAAAATATCCCGTGATATCCGCAAAAGGTCACGGCTCCTCGAGAGATACTGGAACAGGAAGGTCATTACGGTGACCTTGCGGTGGAGCACCTGGATGGATATAATATACATATACAACAAGAGAGAAGAACCGGTCACAGGCCGGTTTTATATTATCACCAGATAAATGACAAGTATGACAATGATGCAATAATTAAGCATGGGTGATAAAGAGGATATACTAGCATGGTAACATTTTGTAAAGAACTAAGACAAGTAAAATATTATTAAAATGAGATTCCATTATAAGAGAATATATTTAAACATAGCCTTTTTCAACTTTCATCATTTCAATTTTATCTCCTTTTCATTCCTTATCAGGAATATGATTATTATCATGTGCTCTTTATGGCACTTATCTAAATTTCATGCTCATTGTGGCATATACTTTGCTCTTTATGGCATTAATGTTCCATCGAGTCCAACTCAATAATAGAATAGTTATAGATATATATATAATGATTCTAAGACCGCCCGTCCGGGTTTCCCCACTGTGCGCGCCCCTAAATAACCATCATCTTCCAGGGCCTAACATAAGACAACCTGGGTTCCTATCGCAAATGTCGAGAAGCGGCCATATGCCTGCGGATTAGTCAAGACCACACCCAGAATCTCCTACCCATCGCAGAAAAATATAAAACCAAGCGCTCATATGGCCTAGGACTATATCCACCCTGCATTCATTAGCCAGGGGGCTTCACCTCACGCACGGACTTCCCTTAAGATGGTATTTAGAGAGGTGTGTAACATTCATTTTATTAATTTTCCATTACATGATTTAGTAAATTATCATTTACCTCCCATTTTACATTTTATCAAATGCATTATGGTTATGTACTTCACCTCGTCATAACAACCTCGAAGAATATATAGACTTCCAAGTTATTTCTCCCAAATGTCCCTTTTTGGACTTATAATAAACCATCAAGAAGACCTACTTCGAAAAGACTCATAAAGTCTCCAAATTCAACCTTAAGATTTCCTAGATTCTCATAACTACACAACAAAAGAAATGCCTAAACATTTCTTTATATCCCCCCCCCCCCCTTGACGAGTACCCTAGATGAACCCTCTCGAGTTTAGGTAATCGACCAAACTCAACTAATACTCTAAGACCCTAGGTTTACTTCATTTAAGAAGGTCCCTAATTAATAAACCTAAAGAAAAGGGTATAAAATTTAAAAAGGAAAATTGGAAAAAATGCAGGGTCTCCGAATCGATTCGGAGGCTAGCCGAATCGATTCGGCCAGAAGATCTGGGATTCTGCATAATTGCCGAATCGATTCGCCATAAGGACCGAATCGATTCGGTCAGGAAAACTGGGTTTCTGCATAAATGCCGAATCGATTCAGACCAAGCCGAATCGGTTCGGTTCACAAGACCTGGGCACTGGACCTTTCCGAATCGATTCGCCCAGAGGGCCGAATCGATTCGGGCCTGCGATTTTGCCAAGTTTTGGCTATGGAGTCTTGGACTCCAAATGTTCTCCCTACCCAAATCTCCTCAAACCAAACTCATTTGTCATCACCAATAAGTCATCTATACTACTAGTGACCACCTTAAACCTCATTCATCATCCCAATAATTTTGAATGGATCAAAACCCACAAATACATAAAGAAAACCCTAAATAACTAAACCAAAATCAATACATCATTATCATAGCAAATCATTCATCTTAAACCATAAGTAGCAAGTAGAAACTTGCCTTGATTCAGAAATTGCAGATTTCCTTGGTGTAGGAGCAAGAATCCTTCTCCAATTCTCAATCTCCTTTCTTCTCTCTACTCTTTCTTTTTCTCTCTTAAGGCTTAAAAGTGAAATTAGGGCAATTAGAAGACTTAGAGAGTATAATTCGTGGCTTAAGACAAAAATCCCACTTAATTAACCAATAGTGCGATAAAATAATACGCAACTGCTTATTTATGGCAAAATCAGTCAAAAATGCCCAAAACCTCAAAATACAATATGGCACATTATTTGACTATCTCGCACGTTCCGGAATCAATTACAGCCTCCAAATTATTATTTGGACAACTTATAATTCATTTTAAGTTCCGGTCTCATTATTAAGTCAAATATCATTTTAATTTCATATGATCTTATAAAGCATAACATGGCAATATTCACCCATAGTTATGGTATATATGCAAACTCATAGTGAATATTAACTTCCTTCATTAAATTAGTACACAATTCATAACCCAACATTTTATAGTTAATTACCATACCTAGTAAATAAACATAAAATGCGTTCTCATAAGCGAGGGCTATTACAGTGTTGGGATTTAAAGAAAAAACATGAACAAAATCTCCATGTTAGTGAGATGAGGATGCTCCGATGGATGATGGATATGGTTTCTCATTTATCTTGGCCCAAGAAAGTAGCCGACCAACCCAGCATGCAAGGTAGACTGCCTTGCTCAAGTCAGCTATTCATTAAAGACTCGTGTCTTTTATATACACAGAAAGACATAAAAGGATATACCTAAATTGGTTACCAAAAATCTCGGAGGAGATATTCAAGGACATCACTAGTTATCCATGATCTTATTGAATTACTTGTATAACTCAACCTCTTATTTGACACATCTTTAAATTGTAAAACCCTAGCCTAGGGTAATTGGATGTTACCTCTAGCACTGAGAGAAACTAATAAAAACATATTAACCTCTCCGTGGATGTAAGAAAGTTGTCGAACCACGTACATCTTTATTTTGTGTGTGATCTTTACTTTCTGCATTTATAATTATTTTGTGGATCTTAATTATGGTATTTCTTTCACTCAAAATTGGTGCCGTCTGTGAGAAGTGATTTATATTCCTATGAAAACATTCATCTACACAAAGTCCATAATGTCTCACTATAGAAGCAATATTACTCAAGTTAGCGATGTGAAAGATAACCCTATCCCTCTAGGGTTAGGTAAGAGATTCGCCAGTAACCAAATTCCAAAATTATCAAAGAAATTCTAGCTTTTGAAGAATGTCATGGAACAATAAGGTCTACATGCCTCTAGGTGGAAGAAAATGCTCACCAATAAAGGATACTTGAAAGGATGGAGAGATATCTCCATGGAGATACCAGGAACCATCATGATATGACTCATAGTCCTCGAGTGCGAAACACTCGTAGCAAAGGGAGTATATCCAGGCTCGACCAAGGTAGATTTAAACATGATAGGTCAGAGCATGACTGACCAGAACATAGACGATCAGAGAGGCACCAGGGAAGCAATGATCATCAATATGGGAATATCAAACTTTTGGTTTGTAGATAGATGGACCAACATCCAGCCCATTGTGTAATCAGGTCACCCAGGGGGCTATCCAGGAGATCCCTCAACACCCAGATGAAATCCCCTTTTTCAAGGGAGATTGAAGAAGATAAACCCCCAAAGAAGTTCATCGCTCCTAGGTTCAGGATTTATGAGGAACGGTAGAAGATGAGAAGGAGCGTCAAGAACCATGGGGATCGAGTCATTCATTCAGGCTAATCTATCTTTGTAAAACCTTTCTTCATAGTGATTGTTTGGCTTGGGCTGTCTGAGGTTGTTTTCCCATTTTGGATTTTTCCTCGTACATTCAGTGTTGTGAGTATTCTTTACTTTACTTTACTTTCTTTAATCACTGGATGCATGTTTAGTATTAATCAAGATAAAATTTGATTTAAGTAAGAATTGGGTTTTCACAACTTTGTTTGGTGCACATTAAAAGTAGGATAATTTTTTGGTAAAAAATTTGTTTGGTTTGAAACACACATAGGGACCACCCTATTTCTTCAACATGCATAATGTAAAGATTATGGTTAATATTTATGACACCTCGCCTATATAAATAATGGGTGGTCAGCCCTCTACCAAAATAAAATGGTAGTCTCATATTGCTCATTCTTAGCATCAGTATTGAAACATTATTAATTACTAACCACCTCATTAATTTTTATATTCCATTAATGTACAACAATATTAATCAATCCACAATAATTCCATACAAAGTAACCAATATAAATGAAGTCACAATATAAAGTCTGGAGCTGAGATAAATAAATAAAGTCCCCGAATAAACCATCGGGTAAAAATTCAATACATCCGATCAAACTGACTAAAATAATTGAAAATGCATAAGTATGAATAAAATGGGTGACACGCCCAACCAAGAATTGAAATAGAGAACCTAATCAAGATAGCAATAAATGAAGCGGATACTCTGAATCCTTCAAGCCTCCATGTTAGCCGCACTTACATGTCCCTGGAAAGAATAATCATCCTTGGTGTCCCTATGGCTGGACACCTAAAAGTATTTGAAAATATTTGATATGGGTCAGAGCCCAAAGACTTTGAAAATATTTAGCAAGTGTATAAGTTAAAATATTGAAAATGTAAAACCATTTTCATATTTAAACTTATAGCGCACTCACATAAGATAATCCTTGCCCCTCATCTAATGTGCGCACATAAAGTATACTCTTAACCCACCTGGTTATGCTACCCCATCTGAATAGTCTCCTCACTATTCTTAATGTAATGTATTCCCCTGCTATGAGTATTGTTTATCAATGATTTATTAATGAGCTTACTTCTCTACTAAAATTAATGAACCATTATCTAATTAATATTCATTCTCATAACCTTACTCCGATTATTAATAATATTCATAAATTAATGCCTTGTTCCGATATATAATTATCTACTCTTTATATACGTATAATCGAAATACATCAAGTGCATATAAACACATATATCACTCACTATATATATGTAACCGCTATCCCTACGAGCTTTACCTCGCTGGATACGAAATTGCTAGCATGCTATCAATGTCCAGGGAGTCCACCACAACCTGGGAACTGTGTCAAAATCTCACCACAGAACCCAAAAACGTAACAACAACCAAAGGTGGTCATGACCTTAAGTCTGTAGTCATAACCATACTACATTATTCTAAGGGACTCCAACCCTACACAACGTGGGCATGCTTTAACACCCCTATTTCTGAGGATATAGAATTTAAATAATTTGGTAATAGAAGATTTAATTAATTGGCAGAACTTAATTAATTTGGTGATTTGGAGAAATTATTTAATTTGGATTTTATATTAATTTGGTGAATTAAAATTTCTTTAATTCGGGTTATTTTTGGAAATTCACATGTGTCGTAATTTGGGGTCAAAATTTGAGAATGTTATAAAGTAATTCAGATGGCAATTCTCGGTACACGATTGACTCCGGATAGGTCGAAATAGTCGAAAAGGAGTACTTGGGGGTAGTAATCAGGTCTCGGGGCAATTTCAGGCATAACCGGGGCCACACATGAGTGTTTGTGCCATTTTAATTTGGCACATAAGCTTAAAAATGGGATTAATGAAATAAAACCTAATTGAGGGAATTGGGGCAGTCATAACACAAGGAGAGAAACCCTAGAGCTACAGAGAAAAATAATGGAAGAAATTGGGGAACCTTAGGGAGCCAAACTAAAGGAAGAGGAGCGTGTTCGTTCGTCTACAACAAAGGAAATCAGACTCTATGAAATTATCCAGGAAAGTAGTTAAAATTTCTTTCATTTAAATCGCGATATTGCGATTAATATCATGGTGGGTGTAAACCATATTCATTTTAGGATTAGTGATTATAGGAAAATTCGTTTTTGGAGGGTATCACATGTTAAATCTGGGTTTTGGGGATTTAAGCATTACGGGTGAAATTGATATTTAATTGATGTGAGAATAATATCATATGTAGATATAATATGATTTAGAATCGAAAACCTGTAGAAATTATTATTAAATTCGGACTATTGAATCGAATTGAGATTTGTGATTCAAGGTATATTGAGAAAAATCCAATTTATGGACCCTAGAATTTTAATAAAAATAACTGAGGATTAATGTCATATATTAGTCTTTGAACATATTTATAGATGAAATAAATATGGCAGATAAAATAATCAAGGTCTGGATTGAAATTGGAAAGCTTCAGAGTTTAAAAATGGTTGAAAAAATAATTGGGGAAGAGGACTGATATCTGGTCGATCGATCGATTGACCCAATTCATCGATCGATCAAGAACTTCAGTTATTGTACAACATGAGATTTTAGATCTTTTTTGTCATGGTCGCATGGTCACCGACCTCGTATTTTTCTGATTTTATTTGGATTTGATATGATTTTTCTACAATAGGGTGCGTGGCACCGACATCTTTAGGAATAAATAAATTTTGATTATTTGGAAATGACCATAGATGAGTGAAGGACTTTGAAAAAATATTAAGGAACATTATTTTATCCTTTGATTAGATAGGGATGAATTGCGGGTATGGATTTAGGAGTATTTATAATGAATGACACTCGATAATATATGTCGAAAATATACGAACGTATTGGAATGGGAATTTTGGATGAATTTAGCACATGGGCTGATATCTTAAGGTGGAAGTTAATTGATAGAAATTAAATGGAACCTAATACTTAGAGTCTTATGGGATGAATATTAAGGACTGTTAAATTTAATAATGGTGTCAAACTTATTAACCGAATTCGGTGAAATGAATTTTAAAAGGTTAAAATACGGACCTATAAAGGGAGTCTTGGAATTTTATGTAATAACCCTCTCTTCTGATAGCCTATTTTATATTTATTTACTATGTATAGTAATTCATTTTAAAATGATGGATGTAGAGTAAATATTGATTTAATGTGGAAAAGGTTAATATTTACTAAAATGTTGTAGGATTACCCGATGAGTAGGTAAAAGTATCCATGTGGTAATTTATGGTGTCATAAGATATAAAATGACAATTTGGTTTAATGTGAAACCAGAACTAAAATGAGTTATAAAACTTTCAAATGATAATTTGGAGGGTGTAGCTAGTCCCGGTAGGTGCGAGACAGTCAAAATAAGTGCTATATTGTATTTTGGCATTTCGATCACTTTTGACTGGTTATACCTTAAAAAGTGTAGTCGCGTATTACTTTATCGCGTGTTAGTCACTTAAGTGGGCTTTTAGGACTTAAGCCCCGTTTTATTTCCCCCCACCCCTATTCCTATTCTTCCATTTTACCCAAGAGAGAAAGAGAGAGGAAGAGAACCTTGGAGAGAAAGAGAGAAATTGGAGATTTAAGCTTGGATCATTGCCTACACCAACTCAAATCTGATTTCCAACCTCAAGGCAAGTAATCTACTTGCAATTATTTGATTTAAGTAGAATAATTAGTCTTGATATTTAGGGATTTGTTATGATTTAGAAATGTTAGGGTTTTTATTGGATTTTTGGGTATTAAACCCTTAGAAATTGATTTGGGATGATAAATATTGCAAATAATGGTAGTTGGGTTTATTCATGGAGTTTTAGATCCATTATATGAGCCGGGTGTGGTTTGTTTTGTGTTGGGTAGAAATTTGGAGTTCAAGACTCTATAGCCATTCTTGGCCATTTCGCAGGGGCGAATCGATTCGTCCCCTAGGGCGAATCGATTCGCATAGATGCAGTTCCTAGGTCTTTTGTACCCGAATCGATTCGGGTTAAGGACCGAATCGATTCGGCTGTATGCAGAAGGTTGGTTTTGTCTTCCGAACCGATTCACTTTAAGGGCGAATCGATTCGGCCCTTGGGGCAAATCGATTCGGTTCCTGCTGTTTTAAGTCAATTTCCTTTTTAGATTTTGATCTTTTTCCTTAGGCTTAGGATCTAGGAACATTCTTGAAGAAAGTAAGCTTAGAGTCCTAGAGTATTAGTTGAGTTTGGTCGTTAC
Organism: Sambucus nigra; assembly: GCA_949130495.1. Lineage (NCBI taxonomy): Eukaryota > Viridiplantae > Streptophyta > Magnoliopsida > Dipsacales > Adoxaceae > Sambucus > Sambucus nigra. Next base: position 418,446 of record CASBWL010000038.1, read on the forward strand.
CCTAGACTAGAAATGGGTTCATCTGGGGTTTAGTCCGGGGATGCTTAAAGTGATGTTAAGGAATTAGTTATTCTTAATTCAAACTTTTAAAGTTTGGAGGCTAGGAGTTTGAGTGCCCAAGCTTGGAGACTTTAGGGGCTTATCGAAGTTATATAAACTTTGGGGAATTTTAGAATCATTACGAGTATTTGGAGATTTAGTCGGGACATGTAAATTGAGGAATATTAATGAAAATATTCGATGGTGTTAAGTTCGCATATATGAACCACATTAGAGTAAGGTATTAGGTTCGGATAAAATGAACCAGATTAATTAATGGAGATGGGTTCGAATAAAATGGACCAAACACCTGGATAATGGAAATGAAATTCGGTTATGATAATTAATAATGAAAATGATATTTAAAAATGTAAATGATAATTTACTCATACACACCTCTCTAAATACCATCATAAGGGAAGTTCGCTCGCATAAGTGAAGCCCCCTGGCTAATGAATGCAGGGTGGATATAGTCCTAGGCCATGTGAGCGCTTTTATATATATGTATTTTTCGCGATGGGTAGGAGATTCTGGGTGTGGTCTTGACTACCCCGTAGGCACATGGCCGCTTCCCGACGGATTTCGATAGGTGCCCAGGTTGTCTTATGTTAGGCCCTGAAAGATGATGGTTATTTAGGGGCGCGCACAGTGGGGAAACCCGGACGGTCGGTCTTAGATATCGTTATATGTATATGAATATAACTATATTTTCATCAAGTTGGACTTGATGGTTGTTAAACGCCACAAAGAGCGTATGATATATGCCATAAAGAGCATGAATATGTGCCATAAAGAGCACGGGATTGAGATAAATGTGCCATAAAGAGCACTTGATATTAATGATATTCCTATTAAGGAATGGAAAGATAATTAACTATAAAAGTTAATAAGTGAAAGGAAATGATATATTCTTGATTTAACCGAATCAATGGTTTTATTCCTAATAAGGGATTTAAGAAGAATATGGTAATTGGATGAATGAGCTAAGGTTTTAAATTTAAGTTATTTACTCTTCTTTCTTTTATGTTAATGACATTTATTTCATCCTTATCATTCTTGCATAACTGTTCATACCTATCATGATTTTTATTCTTCTGGTGATCATATAGAACCCGGCCCTGACCGGTTTACTTTCCTTGTTGTATATATATACGATTGTATCCGTTCAGGTGCTCCACCGCAAGGACGCCCGTTTTGACTTTCCAAATTCCTCTGGTTTTGACGAGATGTAAGATCTTGCGGGTTATTACAGGACGTTGTATTAGACGCTTTCATTCTTGTTATTCTAGATACGATCGGGTCTTACACTCGGGCGTGTGGCCCAAACCTTTGTATTTGGTTAATGAATGTATTATGTAAGATAATTAAATTTATTGTGATACTTTGTATGTAGCTATGGACCGACAGCCTATTCGGTCCTCTTGTTTACATTAGCTTTAGTTGTAATATATATATACTCTTATGGAATTCCACTTGCTTATCATATTGGGTTGTTTAAATTAAATCTTCATAATTGCATTTTCAAAATTTTACACTTTTTGGCGACCCGTTTTCTGATTTATTGGGTGGTTTTCTCGTGTACTCAGTTTATATGTAGGGATGCTAAGAATGATATCCATCCATGATTCCTGTTACGTTTGAGTATCGGGCTGGCCACCCCTTATCTTGGATTGCGGGTTGTCACAGATGGTATCAGAGCATCGGGTTCTAGAGTACTAGGATCTGTGTGGACTTGTCACGTTCTACCATAATGTTCTTTGATGTAGAGCCTAATGTTAGGACTTCTTTGTTGCTTATGTTTGCCATCTTCTGCAAGATAGATTATTTTAACTAGTATGCTAATACTGTTGTTCTTCCATCTCAGATGCCGCCTAAGAGAGGTCACCCCGCGAGACGTGAGAGGGTTGTAGAAGAGGAGGTAGGTCCTCCACTGCCGCCACAAAGAACCATTAATGTTGCGGATTTAGCAAGCATAGTGGCTCAACCGATTAAGGCCGCCATGACCGCAGTGGTCCAACAATTGCCACGGGCTCCAGGTGTTCAAGCTCTTACGGGACTTACTCCGTGGGAAAGGGCTAGGGAGTCCTTTCTAAAGGGTAATCACCTGGAATTCGAGGGAGGCACGGATGCTGTTAAAGCCAATCAATGGAAGAAATATATACAATGCCACCTTCGAATGATAGAATACAATGAGGATAAGAAACAAGTGATTACCACCTTTAAGCTTGTCGGATCTGCGTTAAACTGGTGGGAGATGATGACCACGCCAGAGCAGAGAGACACAATGACGATCACTGAGGTCTGGGCTTTGTTTGATCTTAAGTATTTTCCTCCCGCAGTTCAGAGGGAGATGAAGAGGAAGTTGCAAGATGAAGTGCAAGGGGAGAGATCTGTAGCGGAGTATGAAAAGGATTTCACCTGGTTGTCAAGTTTTGTGCCGGATGAGGTGACGCCGGAAGAGAGGAAGATCTCAAAGTTTATGGGAGGTCTAAACTGGAGAATTCGGCAATACTTATTGGGTAACCCAGCTTTACAAACTTTTGGTGAGGTTATGAATGCAGCCTTACTCCATTGCCAGGAGCATCGATTATATATGCAAGGTAGCAAGAAAGCTACTGATATGAGACAAGTAGGAAAGCTTGGTGGGTTTATTGTGGGTGGCAATAATAATAATAGGCACGGACATGGTGCTTTGCAGCAGGTAGGTCGGGGTGGACCTGGAGGTAGAGGTCATCTGGGCCAAGGCACTTCTCAGTTTCGAAATAACAGAGGTCGAGGTCAGGAGGATATGAAGGGACGGTGTTTCCAATGTGGGGAGGCAGGTGATTATAAGAAGGAGTGTCCTCAGATGATTGGGGGTCCGTTTCCTAGGGATCCGCAGCAGCCACATGTTCAGTTTCCACCTCCGGTACCTATTATGGTTGTTCCTCCGCAGTAGGGACAGCTACAGTATGGACATGTTTGTCATGTTCAGGAGGCTATGCTTCCTCCAGCTCTACCGGCACCGCCCGTTGTTGAGGGTAAGTTTTTGTTTAGAAATACGTGAGTTATGTGTTATTCGATACGGGCGTTACGCGTTCATTTGTTTTATGAGCTCTTCTCAGATTACAGATTTGATAAGATCTGCTGAGAGTAATTTTTCTAGCGTTGAGTTTCTACGAGTGATGGTTCGCTCGATTCCTTGTTTGTATACATAGAAATTTATTGTGGTACTTTGTGCTTTGAGGCCGATTTACTCGTCCTTGACATGGTCGAGTATGATATGATTTGTATGCCTTATCTCCACGACCAACATAGTTGAGTAGTAGCGTATAGGAGGGGTTCCTTGTTTGGATTCTGCTTTTGCGGAACCCTCCACGCGTGAACCTTAACGAGGTTGGGAGTGGAGAGATGTCACCTTTCCTTTCTCTTATTTTATGTTTATTATGCTTTATCTCCATGATTAACCAGTTAAGTAGGCATGTGTCGGAGGGGTTCCTTGTTTGGATTTCGCTTTGCGAGACACTCCGCCGCATGAACACTTAACGATGTTATGAGTGGAGAGATGATAATCTTTTATTTTTCTTATAGGTTATTTAATTTGTTATTGGAAGTTGGGATTGAAAAGGTTTAGTCGAGAATCACGTAGAATAGTGATTAAGGGCTATTAAAGTGCGAAGTGGAAGCACTGCATATAGTTCTCTCCTTTGATTGATGTGAGGGATACTGTGATACGAAGTCGAATTGAGGCTTCGTGTTATGCCTTAATGATAAGTCTACTTAACGAGATGTATATATTTTGCGGGGTAAATAGTTGTAAGGCTTTATGGAAAGTAGATGTTGGATTTGTTAAGTTTTCAGTTATTTATATGGTAACGTATATAAGTAGAATCTTTCGGTCCCGAACATGTGTCTTAGACCTTTATATCTTGATGATCGACAACGCGAGGTAGTAGTGTAACGGGAGGGTTCCTTGTCTGGATTTCGCTTCGGCGAGACGTCCCACGCACGAAACCGAACGAATGTAGGGAGTTGAGAAAGGTCTTAGGCACTAGGGATATCCTTAGTATTAGGTGCTTACGACTTTGATAGGGTATAGGATAGGTAGGTAGACCTTAGGATCGTTTGGACATAGGACCGTTAGTATGCGACGTTAGTTTAGGAAGGCTTTTGAGGGTTGACCATGAACAAGTCATGTGTTAACTCTAAGAGGGACAGATTCCCTAGCAATGAGAGGTTGGTAGTTAAGGACGAAGGAGATGAGGCCTCTTGTAGTTAGAATGTTACGTGGGCACTCAGCTTCCGTAAAGAAGGAAGAATTAACTCGCACTCCTGACCCCATGTTCCAGGCTCGAGGGTGGAGTTAATGATTAAGTCTCCGCCACGATGGGGAGTAATAATAACGAAGTATCGACTAATTGTTAATACGTCTCATAAGTTTAAACTCGTGAGAAGTACTATCCCATGTTTGAATTAAAATTCATTGTGGGGGGGGGGGGGGGGTGATTGCCGTATAGGAGGGGAGATGCTACTTCCTGGGAAGGATTTTGTTTTTTCTCGCGAGCAATAGTTCGTTGCAAGATGTTGTAGGAGGGACAAGGGTTATTAAGACCACACGTACAAGTTGCCGACCGTGGAAACCAAATCCTACTCTATTGGTTTTGAGGGTGGGGTGCGTTTCCATGGGAGACTTATTGTCCTGGATAAGAAGGGCAGTAGTGGTGAAATTTCGTGGTCCTAAGTTTTCGGTGCATCCGAGAAATGACAAATGTGTCAAGATATGCGTCACCAGTACTAGTGGACTGCATAGAAAGGTTGTTGGACTACATTGGGTGCCTTTGATTATAGTTTTCGACTGAGAAAGAATGTTCATCTCCCAATTGTGGCATGTTTCCAAGCCATGGAAATCAAATTGTGGTTAAGCACTTCTTACCATCCCCCACAGACGGCCAGACCGAGAGGGTAAACCAAATGTTGGAGGTTATGCTCCTTATATGCGTGCTTAACTTCAAGAGTAGTCGGGGACAGTATCTCCCACTAGTTGAATTCACTCATAATGGTTTGTATTGATTCACTATTGGGATGGCGCTTTACAAAGCCTCGTATTTTAAACCTTGTGGTTCTCCCACTTGTTGGATAGAAGTGGAAGATGATAAGTTTATTGGATCTAAGATGATCCGGGATACTTCCTCGAAGATCGAGATTATTCGAAATCACAGTCTTATAGACCCCAAATCGACAAAAGAGCTATGCCGATACGGGGAGAAGGTAGGTGTAAATGGAGGTCGGGAACCAAGTGTTGGTGCCAGTGTTGCCTATGAAAGGCATTAAGCATTTTGGGAGTAGAAGGAAAACTTGCACCGTGTTACGTTGGACCTTTTTCCTAGTAGTGTTAAGGTAGGTCCGGTAGTTTAGTAACTTGCTCTATCGAAATACTTGCAGCAAGTTCAGAACTTGTTCCATATCACTCATGCAAGGGAGTACAAGAGATACGAGGGTGCCTTTAGGCACACCCCTTTTTAAGATATGGAATCGCGACTTTACAATTATTATGAGGAGTAGTCGGTTGCTATTCTAGAGCATAGAGAGAGATGTTTGAGATCGCTGGTAATACCTTTGGGTTGAGTTCAATGTAGTCATTACAGTGTCGAGGAATCGACATGGGGGAGCGAGGATGGTATGCGGGAATAGAATCCGCATCTCTTCTTGTGAGGTATGCCTGAATTTTGGGGGCAAAATTCCCTCTTAAGGGGGGGGGGGGGGGGGAGTATGTAATAACCCTCTCTTCTGATAGCCTATTTTATATTTATTTACTATGTATAGTAATTCATTTTAAAATGATGGATGTAGAGTAAATATTGATTTAATGTGGAAAAGGTTAATATTTACTAAAATGTTGTAGGATTACCCGATGAGTAGGTAAGAGTATCCATGTGGTAATTTATGGTGTCATAAGATATAAAATGACAATTTGGTTTAATGTGAAACCGAAACTAAAATGAGTTATAAAACTTTCAAATGATAATTTGGAGGGTGTAGTTAGTCCCGGTAGGTGCGAGACGGTCAAAATAAGTGCCATATTGTATTTTGGTATTTCGGTCACTTTTGACTGGTTATACCTTAAAAAGTGTAGTCGCGTATTACTTTATCGCGTATTAGTCACTTAAGTGGGCTTTTAGGACTTAAGACCCGTTTTATTTCCCCCACCCCTATTCATATTCTTCCATTTTACCCAAGAGAGAAAGAGAGAGGAAGAGAACCTTGGAGAGAAAGAGAGAAATTGGATATTTAAGCTTGGATCATTTCCTACACCAACTCAAATCTGATTTCCCACCTGAAGGCAAGTAATCTACTTGCAATTATTTTATTTAAGTAGAATAATTAGTCTTGATATTTATGGATTTGTTATGATTTAGAAATGTTAGGGTTTTTATTGGATTTTTGGGTATTAAACCCTTAGAAATTGATTTGGGATGATAAATATTGCAAATAATGGTAGTTGGGTGTATTCATGGTGTTTTAGATCCATTATATGAGCCGGGTGTGGTTGGTTTTGTGTTGGGTAGAAATTTGGAGTTCAAGACTCCATAGCCATTCTTGGCCATTTCGCAGGGGCGAATCGATTCGGTCCCTAGGGCGAATTGATTCGCATAGATGCAGTTCCCAGGTCTTTTGTACCCGAATCGATTCGAGTTAAGGACCGAATCGATTCGACTATATGCAGAAGGTTGGTTTTGTCTTCCGAACCGATTCACTTTAAGGGAGAATCGATTCGGTTCCTGCTGTTTTAAGTCAATTTCCTTTTTAGATTTTGATGTTTTTCCTTAGGCTTAGGATCTAGGAACCTTCTTGAAGAAAGTAAGCTTAGAGTCCTAGAGTATTAGTTGAGTTTGGTCATTACCCTAGACTAGAAATGGGTTCATATTGGGTTTAGTCCGGGGATGCCTAAAGTGATGTTAAGGCATTACTTATTCTTAATTCAAACTTTTGAAGTTTGGAGGCTAGGAGTTTGAGTGCCCAAGCTTGGAGACTTTAGCGGCTTATCGAAGTTATATAAACTTTGGGGAATTTTAGAATCGTTACGAGTATTTGGAGATTTAGTCGGGACATGTAAATTGAGGAATATTAATGAAAATATTACATGGTGTTAAGTTCGCATATATGAACCACATTAGAGTAAGGTATTAGGTTCGGATAAAATGAACCATATTAATTAATGGAGATGGGTTCGAATAAAATGGACCAAATACCTGGATAATGGAAATGAAGTTCGGTTATGATAATTAATAATGAAAATGAGATTTAAAAATGTAAATGATAATTTACTCATACACACCTCTCTAAATACCGTCACAAGGGAAGTTCTCTCGCATAGGTGAAGCCCCCTGGCTAATGAATGCAGGGTGGATATAGTCCTAGGCCATGTGAGCGCTTTTATATATATGTATTTTCTGCGATGGGTAGGAGATTCCGGGTGTGGTCTTGACTACCCCGCAGGCACATGGCCGCTTCCCGATGGATTTCGATAGGTGCCCAGGTTGTCTTATGTTAGGCCCTGGAAGATGATGGTTATTTAGGAGCGCGCACAGTGGGGAAACCCGGATGGGCGGTCTTAGATATCGTTATATGTATATGAATATAAATATATTTTCATCAAGTTGGACTTGATGGTTGTTAAAGGCCACAAAGAGCGTATGATATATGCCATAAAGACCATGAATATGTGCCATAAAGAGCACGGGATTGAGATAAATGTGCCATAAATAGCACCTGATATTAATGATATTCCTATTAAGGAATGGAAAGATAACGTGACAACCCACACTCTGAGGTAAGGGGTGGCCAGCCCGATACTCCGACATGTACGGGAATCATGGATGGAAATCATTCTCAGCACCACTCATATAAGTAGGAGTAACCGAGAAAACCACCCATTACTTCAGAAAACGGGTTGTCAAAACAATTAATTGATTTTTAAAAGTTATGTAAAGAAAATAATTTAAACAACCCATTCTAGAAAAGAGTGGAATTCAAAGAAACATATATACCATTACATCTAAAACTAATATATACAAAGGGAGGACCGAATAAGCTATCGGTCCACAGCACATAACAATATTTACAACAGTTATATGTACTTAGTTCATTCATTATACAATTACAAGGTTTGGGACACTCGCGGAATGACAGACCCGATCATAACTAGATTTAAAAAATGATGGCGTCTAGCAAAGTGTCCTGTAATATCCGCAATTTCACACAGCTTCGTAAAAGCAAAAGAGTCGGAATATCAACACGGGCGTCCTTGCGGAGGAGCATCTGGGCGAATACGATAATATGCACAACATAGAAAAGTATACGGGTCAGGACCCGGTTTATATATAGTTCCCAGATGAACAAAAAGCATGCTAGATATGAACAGTCAACCAAAGGAAAGAACAACAGAAATCTAACAACCTAAGCATGAATTATGAAGGAGACAAATAAGAAAGATGACATGCATAAAATAAAACTATGCAAGAGAATGAAATTATGCGATAAGGAATTTAAAACTTCTAATAATCAATTTCCACTAAATCCAGTTTCATTCCTTAACAGGAGTACTATATCATCAATATCTTCTTTAATTCCAATTTTTTCTTCCTTAATAGGATCGTAATTATCACAATAAATTTTAGTGGAAAAATAAAACCCTCAAGTCCCACTTGAGTTTAGAAAAGTCATATTCTTATACATATAACGTTTCTAAGACCGCCCCTCCGAGTTTCCCCACTGGGCGCACCCCTAAATGACTATCATCTTCCCGGGGCCCATCAAACAAGGCAGCCTGGGTACCTACCGCACGTCGGGAAGTGGCCATATGCCTGCGAGTGAGTCATAACCACACTCGAAATTACCTCACTAGCGCAGAAAAAATACATATAATAACCCGCATATGGCCGAGGACTATAGTCTCCCTACATTCACTAGTCAAGGAACATCACCTCATGCGCGAGCTTCCCTTATGATAGCATTTAGAGAGGTGTGTTTAAGTAAATTAGCATTTACTATAAAAACCATACTTTTTATTTCCGTTAACATTATGCGTTCCATTTGTTTTAAACCATTTTTATAGAGCATTTCATTTATTTTACATCAAAGGTTATGCCTCGAATAAGTCTCTCAGGGATTATATCATCTCCCGAACTTAAGGTCTTATGTGCCTCAACTCAAGCCCCTAAAGTCTCCAAGTGTGGGCCTACAACTCCCATCCATTTTAGTAGGATGCACAACACAAAAAGTGATCCCTTAACATCACTAGGACAACCCCTCCCCCGGACTTAACCCCAAGTGAAACCCGTTCAACACTAGGGTGACAACCAACTCAACGAGGACCCTAAAGGGAAAGGTTTACTTCATTCAAGAAGAGTCCTAGGTTCCTAGGGGAAGAAAAGAATAGGAAAAAAAAAGTGGAAAAATATTTGGGAAGGAAAACAGGGGACCGGTCGACCGCTTCCAATAACGCGGTCGATCACGTCAGAAGTTTTAACCTATACTGAAAAGCAGAAAACTCATTTTGGATGGGTCGGTCGACCGGTGAGGGACCCGCGGTCGACCGCGCCTTAATTCTCATGCCTTTAAAAGAAAGCAGTATGCCATCCTCTGAAGGCCCGGTCGACTGGTTTGAGAGATGCGATCGACCGGCCTCTGCAGACCTAGACCATTCTTCCCATGTTTTTCTTCTTGACCCAAAAATAAATTCTCCAATAAAACCAACCCACATCATTTATTGATATTAAAGGACCGCAAAGACACCCAACCACCATTTATACCTTACTACACAATTCAATGTCTTCCAAAGGGGTTAATACCCATAAATCCAACCAAAACCATAACTATATAACACTAAACAAAATTCATAACCAACCATACCAATTATTCATCTTAAACTATATAAATAGAAAGTAGAAAACTTGCCTTGGGGCTTAGATTTCAGTCTTGGTTGAAGAAGAAAGCAAGGGCAAAACCTCAATCTTCAATTTCTCTCCTTTTTCTCCCAATTTCTTCCACTCTCTGTCTTACTCTAGGGCTAGAACACTTAGGGAAAAGTTAGATAAATGAAAGGTTCGGGAAAGACTAAATTATGGCTTAGGTTAAAAGGGTCTCTCATTTAAAATGTTAATACCGCAATAAGTGATTTCCAATACGCAATATGTCAAAACCAGTCAAAAGTGCCCAAAATCTCAAAATACAATATGGCACACATTTCGACTGTCTCATACCTCCCGGAACTAACTACACCTTCCAAATTATCATTTGGAAATTTTATAAACCATTTTAAGTTCCGGTTTCATTTTAACTGAAGGTGCCATTTTAATTTTCACGACGAGATGGAATACCACATGGTAACAACTACTTACACACATGGTGATTATGCAACTTATTAGTGAATATTAACTTATTTAATCAAATTAATACTCACCCACATCCAGATTATATATATGCAACTGCTCAACATAGAAAAAAAATAACATGAAATGGGCTCCCAAAAGCGAGGGTTGTTACATACCCCCCCCCCCCTTATGAGGGAATTTTGCCCCCAAAATTCTGGCGTACCTTGGATAAAAAGATGCGGGTACTTATCCCGCATATCATCCTCACGCTCCCAAGTAGATTCCTTGACACTGTGATGACTCCATTGTACTCTAACCAAGGGAACCACTCGAGATCTCAATCTACATTCCCCATGCTCCAATATAGCCACGGGTTGTTCTTCATAAGAAATATCAGGTAACAACTCTACATCCTCAAAAGGAATGTGCCAAAGGGCACCATCACACCTCTTATACTTTTTCAAGGAGGAGACATGGAAGACATCGTGAATTTGTTGTAAAGGTTCTGGTAGGGCAAGCTGATACGCCACTGGACCCACCTTAGTAATTACAGGAAAAGGCCCAACAAAACGTGGTGTAAGTTTCCCCTTCTTTCCGAAACGCTTTACGCCCTTCATAGGCGAAACTCGAACCAATACCTGGTCTCCAAGCTCCAACTTCACATGTCTTCTCCCCGTATCAGCATAGCTCTTTTGTCTATCTTGAGCTATCCGAATACGATCTCGAATAAGTTCGATCTTCGAAGAAGTATCCCGAATCATTTCAGGTCCGAGAAACTTGTTATCCCCCACCTCCATCCAACAAGTGAGAGACCTACAAGGCCTACTATACAAGGCTTCATAGGGCGCCATCCCAATAGTGAACCGGTATGAGTTATTTTAAGCAAATTCAACCAAAGGGAGATATTATTCCCAACTACCTTTAAAATCAAGCATGCACATTCGAAGCATATCCTCCAACATTTGGTTAACCCTTTCGGTCTGGCCATCTGTCTGAGGATGATAGGAAGTGCTCAATTTCAATTCAGTCCCCATGGCCTCTTGGAAACTTTTCCAAAAGTGGGAAACAAAGATCTTGTCTCTGTCAGAAATAATGTTCAAGGGCACCCCATGCAATCTAACAATCTCTTCAATAAACAATCGAGCATAACGAGCAGTATCATAATCGGTACGGACTGGAAGAAAGTGCGCAGACTTTGTCAAGCGATCAACGATAACCCATATCAAATCGTGACCCTTTTGAGATGTTGGTAAGCCGGTGACAAAATCCATTGAAATGCTCTCCCATTTCCAAACTCGAATTTCTAACGGTTGCAACAGACCTACCGGTAGCTGATGATCAATCTTAACCAACTGACAAGTAGTGCACTGAGATACAAACCCTGAAATATCTTGTTTCATACCCGGCCACCAATATTGATGATGCATATCCTGATACATTTTATCATTTCCCGGATGCACCGAGAATTTTGAACCGTGAGATTCTGCCATCACAGCCCATCGCAAATCCCCATCCTCCGAAATGATGAGTCTTCCATGAAAGCGCAACCCACCCTCAGAACTTACCGAGTAGGACTTCGCTCCCCTAGTCATTAAGCGGCGAATGTGGTCTTGACACTCTGTATCCCGACCCTGGGCTTCTACAACCCCTGCCATAATCGTCGGAGTAACAGTCATCACGGACATGAACGCCCTAGCAGCCGCAGCCGCATCCTCATGACTGAGTTCCTTCCATTTAGCTTTCCACGCCTCAGCCAATCCTCCCCCGAGTTTTCTACTCAAGGAATCCCCCACCACGTTCGCCTTACCCAGATGGTAATGAATATCGAATTGATAATCTTTCACGAACTCCAACCATCGTCGCTGACGCATATTCAAATCTTTTTGAGAAAATAAATATTGCAACGACTTATGGTCCGTGAAAAGACTAAACTTTTCCCCAAGAAGATAGTGCCTCCAAATCTTCAAGGCAAAGACAACGGCGGCCAACTCCAAGTCATGCACCGGATAATTTCTTTCATGCGTCTTGAGCTTCCTAGAAGCATAGGCAATAGCTTTTCGCTCCTGTTGAAGCACACCTCCCAAACCTTGTAGAGATGCATCAGTGAAGACTAGATATTCCAACCCCGGCTTGGGTAAAGCAAGGAATGGGTCCGAAGTCAATCTATCCTTGAGCTCATCAAATGAAGTTTGACAGGCTTCATCCCAAAAAAATCTAACCCCCTTCCGGGTCAAATTTATCAAAGGGCTAGCAATCTTAGAGAATCCCCTGATAAATCGACGGTAATAACCTGTAAAACCTAGGAAACTGTGTATCTCGGTAAGTGTCGTGGGTTGACCCCACTCCCTCACTGCGACATCTTTACTGGGGTCCACTGATATACCTTGCGATGTCACCACGTGACCCAAAAATTGCACTTCCCGCAACCAGAAACCACACTTCTCAAACTTAGCGTACAATTGGTGATCCCTAAGTCTTTGCAGGACCAACCCCAAATGAGTAGCATGATCATCTTCTGTATGAGAATACACCAGGATGTCATCGATGAAAACGATAACAAATTGGTCCATGAAGTCCCAAAACACCCTATTCATAAGATTCATGAACACGACAGGGGCATTGGTTAGTCCAAAAGGCATAACCAAAAACTCATAAGACCCGTACCTCATCAGAAAAGCAGTCTTGGATACGTCCTGCTCTCGTATCCTCAACTGGTGATACCCCGTTCTCAAATCAATCTTAGAGAAGTATGTCGCTCCCCTAAGCTGATCAAATAAGTCATCTATACGAGGCAAAGGGTACTTATTCTGGATGGTGACCTTATTCAACTCTCTGTAGTCAACACACAACCGGATAGAACCATCTCTTTTCTTCACAAATTCTACCAGAGCACCCCACGGCGATGTACTCCGCCTGATGAATCCTTTCTCTAACAACTGCTGAATTTGATCTCTTAACTCCCTCATTTCCATAGGAGCCATACGATAAGGAGTTCGCGCAATCGGTCTAGTTCCCTGCGCTAAATCAATCACAAACTCAATCTCTCGACTAGGAGGAAAACCTGGTATTTCCAGGAAAACGTCCTCAAAATCACGAACAACAGGAATAGATTCTAAGGGAACAACTATATCCCGAGCAATCTCATCCGCAATACAATATAGATAAGCACCAGTCTCTCCCTTTAAACGAGGCATAACCACCAGGAACATATCTTGTCCCGGAACGGCGAAGACTATACTCTTCCTGTAACAATTTACTATAGCATGATATTTAACAAGCCAATCCATACCCAAAATCACATCATACCCGACCATGTCAAGGACGAGTAAATCGGCCTCGAAACACAAATTCCCAAGAGAAATCCCCACTCGTTTGCAAACAAAGAAAATAAGCGAACCATCACCCACAGAGGACTCAACACTAGTAAAAGTACTTTCAGCCGACTTTATTAATTTGGTAGACTGAGCAAAGCTTCTGGAAATAAACGAATGTGTCGCACCCGTATCAAACAGAACGCAACCCATGTGTCCCTGAATAAGTAACTTACCCTCGATAGCTGGCGGCGCTGGCTGAATAGGAGGAAGCATAGCGTCCTGAATGTGGTAAACTCTCCCATACTGTAGTTGACCCTGCTGCAGAGGGACAACCGGATTTGGTGCCTGTGGAGGGAACTGAACATAAGGCTGCTGAGGAACTCGAGGAGGTTGTCCCCCAATCCCTTGAGGACAATCTCTCTTAAAATGACCAGCCTCCCCACACTGAAAGCACTTCCCCACCATATTCTCCTGACCTCGACCTCTGTTATTTCTAAACTGCCCAAAACCCTGGCCCAGGTGGCCTCTACCTCCCTGACCACCCCGACCTGCTTGTTGCGGTGCGATGCCCTGACCTTTCCTGTTAGCATTACCACTAACATTAAACTCGCCAAAGCATTGCCTTTTCGACCCATCCCCTTGCTGGGGGTCCTTGTCTTGCAGCTTATTACCTAAAGGTTGGGACGAAGGAAAAGGTCCTCCTCCATTCTCGCTCACCCCGGGCTTCCCTGCTTGCCCCATTCATGTAGCTTTCTTGTTATTCTGTAAAAACAACCGATGCTCCTCGCAATGGAGTAATGCCGCATTCATTACATCACCAAAAGTTTGCAAAGCCGGATTACCCAACAAATGTTACTGGATTCTCCAGTTTAGACCTCCCATGAATTTTAAAACTTTTCTTTCCTCTGGAGTCACCTCTTTCGGCACAAAGCTAGCCATTCGGGTAAACTCTTCCTCGTATTCGTCTACAGATCGCTCTCCCTGAACTAAATCCTGAAGCCTCCTTCTCATCTCCCTCTGAATTGCGGGAGGAAAATATTTTCGGTCGAACAAGACCCAAAAATCGGTGATCGACATAGTGTCCCTCTGTTCCGGCATAGTCATCGACTCCCACCAATGTAACGCTGCCCCAACCAACTTGAAAGTATCAAGGACCTGCTTCTTCTCCTCACTACAATCCACCATTCGTAAATGGCTTTGCATATCCTTCTTCCATTGATTTGCTCGAACAACATCAGAGCCTCCATCAAACTCAGGGGGATGGCCCTTTAAAATGGACTCCCGAACTCTTTCCCACGGAGATGGTCCCGTAGGTACTTGGGCGTTCTGTGCCTGCTGTTGAACTGGTGGCATCTGTTGAGCTACTGCGGTCATGGCAGCATTGACTGCATGAGCCATAATATTGGCTACGTCCGTAACGTTAAAAGTCCCTTGGGGCGGTGGAGGGCCAACATCCTCATCTACATCTCTATTGCGTCTCGCGGGGCAACCTCTCTTAAGCGGCATCTGAGATGGAGGAACAATAGAGTTAGAATACTATTCTCAATAATCTATTTCACAGAAGATCGCAATTAAAAGTAACAAAGCAGTCTTATCATTAGGCTCTATATCAAAGAACGCTACGGTAGATCGTGACAAGTCCACATAGATCCTAGTTCTCTAAAACCCAGTGCTCTGATACCATCTGTGACAACCCGCACTCCGAGGTAAGGGGTGGCCAGCCCGATACTCCAACATGTACGAGAATCATGGATGGAAATCATTCTCAGCACCACTCATATAAGTAGGAGTAACCGAGAAAACCACCCATTACTTCAGAAAACGGGTTGTCAAACAATTAATTGATTTATAAAAGTTAAGTAAAGAAAATAATTTAAACAACCCATTCTAGAAAAGAGTGGAATTCAAAGAAACATATACACCATTACATCTAAAACTAATATATACAAAGGGAGGACCGAATAAGCTATCGGTCCACATCACACAACAATATTTACAGCAGTTATATGTACTTAGTTCATTCATTATACAATTACGAGGTTTGGGCCACTCGCCCGAATGACAGACCCGATCATAACGAGATATAAAAAATGATGGCGTCTAGCAAAGTGTCCTGTAATATCCTCAATTTCATACATCTTCGTAAAAGCAAAAGAGTTGGAATATCAACACGGGCATCCTTTCGGAGGAGCATCTGGGTGAATACGATAATATGGACAACATAGAAAAGTATACGGGTCAGGACCCGGTTTATATATAGTTCCCAGATGAACAAAAAGCATGCTAGATATGAACAGTCAACCAAAGGAAAGAACAACAGAAATCTAACAACCTAAGCATGAATTATGAAGGAGACAAATAAGAAAGATGACATGCATAAAATAAAACTATGCAAGAGAATGAAATGATGCGATAAGGAATTTAAAACTTCTAATTACCAATTTCCACTAAATCCAGTTTCATTCCTTAACAGGAGTACTATATCATCAATATCTTCTTTAATTCCAATTTTTTCTTCCTTAATAGGATCGTAATTATCTCAATAAATTTTAGTGGAAAAATAAAACCCTCAAGTCCCACTTGAGTTTAGAAAAGTCATATTCTTATACATATAACGTTTCTAAGACCGCCCCTCTGAGTTTCCCCACTGGGCGCGCCCCTAAATGACTATCATCTTCCAGGGGCCCATCAAACATGGCAGCCTGGGTACCTACCGCAAGTCGGGAAGTGGCCATATGCCTGCGAGTGAGTCATAACCACACCCATAATTACTTCACTAGCGCAGAAAAAATACATATAATAACCCGCATATGGCCTAGGACTATAGTCTCCCTGCATTCACTAGTCAAGGAACATCACCTCATGCGCGCGCTTCCCTTATGATTGCATTTAGAGAGGTGTGTTTAAGTAAATTAGCATTTACTATAAAAACCATACTTTTTATTTCCGTTAACATTATGCGTTCCATTTGTTTTAAACCATTTTTATAGAGCATTTCATTTATTTTACATCAAAGGTTATGCCTCGAATAAGTCTCTCAGGGATTATATCATCTCCCGAACTTAAGGTCTTATGTGCCTCAACTCAAGCCCCTAAAGTCTCCAAGTGTGGGCCTACAACTCCCATCCATTTTAGTAGGATGCACAACACAAAAAGTGATCCCTTAACATCACTAGGACAACCCCTCCCCCGGACTTAACCCCAAGTGAAACCCGTTCAACACTAGGGTGACAACCAACTCAACTAGGACCCTAAAGGGAAAGGTTTAATTCATTCAAGAAGAGTCCTAGATTCCTAGGGGAAGAAAAGAATAGGAAACAAAAGTGGAAAAATATTTGGGCAGGAAAACAGGGGACCGGTCGACCGGTCCCAATAACGCGGTCGACCGCGTCAGAAGTTTTAACCTTTACTGAAAAGCAGAAAACTCATTTCGAATGGGTCGGTCGACCGGTGAGGGACCCGCGGTCGACCGAACCTTAATTCTCATGCCTTTGAAAGAAAGCAGTATGCCATCCTCCGAAGGCCCGGTCGACCGGTCTGAGAGACGCGGTCGACCAACCTCTGCAGACCTAGACCATTCTTCCCATAGTTTTCTTCTTAACCCAAAAATCAATTCTCCAATAAAACTAACCCACATCATTTATTGATATTAAAGGACCACAAAGACACCCAACCACCATTTATACCTTACTACACAATTCAATGTCTTCCAAAGGGGTTAATACCCATAAATCCAACCAAAACCATAACTATATAACACTAAACAAAATTCATAACCAACCATACAAATTATTCATCTTAAACTATATAAATAGCAAGTAGAAAACTTGCCTTGGGGCTTAGATTTCAGTCTTGGTTGAAGAAGAAAGCAAGGGCAAAACCTCAATCTTCAATTTCTCTCCTTTTTCTCCCAATTTCTTCCACTCTCTCTCTCACTCTAGGGCTAGAACACTTAGGGCAAAGTTAGAGAAATGAAAGGTTTGGGAAATACTAAATCGTGGCTTAGGTTAAAAGGGTCTCTCATTTAAAATTTTAATACTGCAATAAGTGATTTCCAATACGCAATATGTCAAAACCAGTCAAAAGTGCCAAAAATTTCAAAATACAATATTGCACACATTTCGACTGTCTCATACCTCCCGGAACTAACTACACCTTCCAAATTATCATTTGGAAATTTTATAAACCATTTTAAGTTCCGGTTTCATTTTAACTCAAGTTGCCATTTTAATTTTCATGACAAGATGGAATACCACATGGTAACAACTACTTACACACATGGTGATTATGCAACTTATTAGTGAATATTAACTTATTTCATCAAATTAATAGTCACCCACATCCAGATTATATATATGCAACTGCTCAACATAGAAAAAAAATAACATGAAATGGGCTCCCAAAAGCGAGGGTTGTTACAGATAATTAACTATAAAATTTAATAAGTGAAAGGAAATGATATCTTCTTAATTTAACCGAATCAATGGTTTTATTCCTAATATGGGATGTAAGAAGAATATGGTAATTGGATGAATGAGCTAAGGTTTTAAATTTAAGTTATTTACTCTTCTTTCTTTTATGTTAATGACATTTATTTCATCCTTATCATTCTTGCATAACTGTTCATACCTATCATGCTTTTTATTCTTCTGGTGATCATATAGAACCTGGCCCTGACTGGTTTACTTTCCTTATTGTATATATATACGATTGTATCCGTTCAGGTGCTCCACCGCAAGGACGCCCGTTTTGACTTTCCAAATTCCTCTGCTTTTGACGAGCTGTAAGGTCTTACGGGTTATTACGGGACATTGTATTAGACCCTTTCATTCTTGTTATTCTAGATATGATCGCGTCTTACACTCGGGCGTGTGGCCCAAACCTTTATATTTGGTTAATGAATGTATTATGTAAGATAATTAAATTCATTGTGATACTTTGTATGTAGCTGTGGACCGACAGCCTATTCGGTCCTCTTGTTTACATTCGCTTTTGTTGTAATATATATACTCTTATGGAATTCCACTTGCTTATTAGATTGGGTTGTTTAAATTAAATCTTCATAATTGCATTTTCAAAATTTTACACTTTTTGGCGACCCATTTTCTGATTTATTGGGTGGTTTTCCCGTGTACTCAGTTTATATTTAGGGATGCTGAGAATGATATCCATCCATGATTCCTGTTACGTTTGAGTATCGGGCTGGCCACCCCTTATCTTGGATTGCGGGTTGTCATATTTTGGTTGAGTGACACCACTTGGATAAAATTAATTGAGGTGATAGTAATTAAATTAAGGGTCAGGGGGACTCTGATATTTCTCAGGCTAGTGCTACGAGAATAAGGCACAGATTACACGGTTTAATTTATTATAGAGATCTATAATAATTTATCGAATAGTAAATTTAACGAGAGGTGTTAACCTTAATAATAGATTTTTGTGTAAAAAATTCTAGAGGGTGAAGATACGGACCATATGAGCGAGTCGAAGTATTGTAGTTGGGTGACACTACTTTAATAAATTAATTAATTTGAAATTGATAGGATTATTTGGTGTAATTTGAAATGTAAAGGATTCGGGATATGAGAGAACCTATGACTTAGATCAGTAGGATATGAGTGAATTACCTACTCAAATATTTTAAAGGACAATTGGTACACTTAGAGTAGTGAGGGGTACTTGGGAATATACGATAAGAAGTGTAATTGGAATTAATAATACGTAGGATATTCAGGAGATGTATATGCGATGTATGGCGTATATGATATAGGTTGTGTGTATACCTATATTGATTTGTATGATTTATTACGTGTATGACATACCTACCATACTTATTATCAAGGGAGGTTGATTTTTAAAAAAGGACCATTTTATCTTTGTGTGCCTTCGGGGGGATTTAGATTGGTACCTTTAGGACATAGGACTATGAATGACTTATTTGTGAGTTGATAAGTCAGCTGACCATGGGAGAGTAAGTATGTGCATGACCCATGGGTATGTGAACTATGTTCGCCTCCAAAATTTGTGTTTTGTATTGATACGGTTCCAGAGTGATTCGGAATCCGTAGTCCTTTACATAGTGCGTGATGTATCGGGACTTGATAGCAGAGTATGCATGCACAAAGGGTCCCAGCCTAGGCGTGTTGTACGGTATATATGTAATTAGTGTGATAAATATATATACTTGTGATTTATTTTACTACGTGTGTTTGGTAGATGATGTAACAGGACATTATAACATAATATACTCGCACCACAGCTCAACTTAGCGGTGTAGTGTTAGTATAAAAATTATAGAGTTATATATGTATACGTGTGATATTATTCTACTGTGTGGGTTTAGTACAAGAAAAAGATAGTGACATAAAAAATAACTAAATTATGGGGAGAAATAAACATATACTGAGAAATTTATAATCAGATAAAATACATAGAAATTTGGTAACATATTGTATGGGTAATACGGGTGGGTACAATGAGTTAGTATGTAGAAGGATCCTTATTATGGCTAGTTAGGTGGGGTATCTTAACTAGGAAAGGTAGAAGGCAAGCGTTAAGTGTGCCCATTAGATGAGGGGTGAGCTATGTCTCAAGAGAGTGCGACACTAGCTTAAATATGAAAAGTGTGCATGCATATTTAAATATTGAAATTTAGCTTCTCGCTAAATATTTTCAAAATGTTTTACTTGGGCTCTCACCCGTGTCAAAATCTTTTCCAATATAGTTTAGGTGTCCATCCATAGGGATGCCCAGTTTGAGGATTCTATTCAGGGATGTGTATCTGCAGCTCATGTGGAAGTTGCAGGACTTTGCTATAGACATTTCTCTCATTTATTCCTAGTGTAGAAACATTACAGTACTCATTGGGGCATGTCGCTCTCAGATTTTGTATTTAGTTTACTTATCGGACTTTGTGTATCCAGGTTATTATCTTAGTTACTGTTGTATTTTACTATTGAATCGTTAGTTGATTCGATTATCTTGATTTATGTTATTCATTTGTGTGGGATTCAGTTTTTAGTTATGTTGATTGTTTTATTATTATTTATTTTCTACCTGTTGTTAATTAATCAAAGATAAAATTTGGTACCAGTCTAATTAAATTACTAGGTGGTTAGTAACTTTAAAATTTCCGCCAGTGATGCTAAGAATGAGCCATATGAGACCAACATTTTATTTTGATCATGGCCTGGCCACCCGATATTTTAGTAGGCGAGGTGTCACAAATGGTATCCGAGCATCAGGTTCTAGAGTCCTTAGTATTTGTGCAGTTTATTACGTTTCAGCGTAACATTCTTTGATATAGAGCCTTATTATAGGATTATTGTATTCCTTCACGTATACAGCTTACGATCTCCTTCTTTTAAGTATATCTTATGCAATGTATATATGAGTTCGGATGGGCTTCGTACACCAAACAACTTTGGGATGACTAGCAAGGGTTGTTAGAAGCACTGGAGGAGGGGAGGCTCAATAGAAGGCATGGAATATTTTGTAAACGGTGATCGCGATAGAAGTCAACATAATTATTGTTTACGATAGAAGACTTTAGGATAAACACCAGGGTGCATTAGTTTCCCTAAACACCTTTGTAGAAAGAGGTGATGCATATTCATACTCAACCAGTGTAATAGGTAAAGGGGTGGAGTCGGGGGAACTACTTTGAAGATCCATCCATGAGGATTAGGGAAAGAGGGGGAGTGTAACGGGTTAATGGAAAGAAATAACCCAAAGGAAATTGAGTAGGGTGGAGTGAAGTGACACCCAGGGTTAAATTTTAGGCAAACGTTTTTCTTATAGGAGAGGCGTAGTAGTGGTGGGAGCCGGTCATCACTACCATGTAGAGATACCATAGATAACGTGGAAATTGGGGTGTGGTTTAACCGCAAATCCCCTCATGAGTTGTTTAAATAGAGGGGTAAACGAAATGTCAGTCCTTCTTCAGAAGGGTCGGACGGTGGTCAGACATAAAGGAGAATTGACTTGTTTAGCGAAATTCGTACCCAATGAGGTGGATACGGAGAATAAAAACAAGGGCTCGTAAGTTAAAAATGGACTCATGGTGAAAACACACAAGTGAGGATTGGGAAAATTGGGCTGGAACGACGGGTGCTATTGTAGATTCTTATGTGAAATGGGTTAAATAAATGTATAGTAAATACAACTATAGTGTGTGGTTATTCCCTGTTGGGTAGAGGGGCTCTCCTTAGATCCATTCGTAGGGGTGCAGGTGTGAACACTGAGAGGATATATATATCCTATGTGGCTATCTCATTTTGAGAGGTAATATTCGAGGTATGGTTTTATCCTAAGTACGGACTATTAAGCGATGTTGAGCAATTACAGCAGGCCTATCATGTTCGTTGTTCCGAGGAATGATGGGTATTTTTATGATGTCTCTCTTAAAATAGGGTCAAGCTCGCGACGATAGTTTTATAAAGTACACTTCAGAGAGTACATAGGTCTAGTTATATTGCACTACACCAAATCTGCCTAATTATCACGGTCATTGAACTTGACAAGTTCAACTTGTCAAGGTCAATGACCGTGACAATTCGGGGCGAGAGAACTTTTTTTGTCACGAATGTGTCACGGTCAATGACCGTGACAACTTTGTTAGAATTGTCATGGTCATGTCACGGGATATGACCGTGACACGTTTTGTCACGATTAATAACCGTGACAAAGCCTTAACCCTTTTAAAAAAAATTGTCACGGTCATTGACCGTGATAATTCTGGGCAGATTTAAAAAAAATCTGCTGAGCAGTATGGCCACTGCGACTGCCCAGCAGTATATTTGTACCTGTTATAGCAACATCATATATCCAAATAAACTAAAGATAATGCAAATATATATTTAAAATAATGTCACTACATTACGATATAATCCATAATATAATTCAAATGTACCCACTTAAAAATAATGTCACTACATGTCTGGGGTAAATGTGAGGAGGTGAGTACGCCACACGATATACGAATTGACACACCCACTAATATACATCGTGCCGCATTGTTCGTCCAACGTATGCTTCATGAATGAGTACATATCTTGGACCGTCGCCTCCAAACGGGACAACTTCGTGTCATGTGAATCCACCGTTCGAGCCAACCCGGTGTCGCTCGTCTCTAATCCGATGATCCTAGATTTGGCCATCCGCGAGCTCACCCCCCTGTCCTCCCCTTACGATAAGAGCCAACCACTTGGTTGAGTGCGTCTGTGGACAAAGATGCCTTGTCGGCATCAGACTGCGACTCATGCACTTACTTAAGCTTTGCTTGAAACGACAAAAAGCACAGGATTAGTAAAATAAGTAAACTAAAAAATTATAACGTAATTAACAAAAAGTAAACTATGGGATTACTTATAATCGAGTCTGTGATGCTCGGGGACACCTCCTTATCCTTCCCCTTCTTCGTTCGAAGAGCCACATAAGTATCGAGTCTATGTGGCTTACCCCTAGGGCCACTCCCTACCCCCTGAAATAAAATAAAGAAAAATTAGTATCGGCCCCGCAAAGTAAAATAATGCAGAATAATATATTTCTGTAGTTATAGAAAAATTAAATCTTACCTTCATCCTATGCTCCACCTTGGCATAAGATGTCCGGCCGGAGTAGTGCACGCCCATCTTTTTTGCCTGATTTTCCCTCCCCGATTGGCGAGATGCCAATGGTCGCTCCCCGATCTCATTGTCAACGAACTTTTGCCATTATGCCAATAAGATCGGCTCCTTCGGCGGTACAGATTCACGCCATTGGATAATGGACTCTCGTGTTTTCCCAAAGTACCGTGTTCGCATAATTTTCTTCCACGTCTTGTGTTGATCCCCCAACTGCAACAAGACAGAATCACGTAGCTTTGGATCCAAGTTGAATTGTTCTTGTCCAACAAATACAATGTTAGTTGCGAATAAATATAAATATAAATATAAAATGCAATTTAAATCAAAATTGAAATTATAATATTCATATAAATATAAATATATTACCTGTAGTGCCGCCCAAATAGCTAACTTAAGCTCATATGGCACCTCCTTCCAACTCATAAACCCCGGGCCGATGATTGTCTTTAGTAGCTGAAGGGATCTCGCTAATAGCTCCGACTTGTTCTCGATGGTAATCCCAAATTTGCCATATTTGGGGAGCCTAGGCGCCGAGGAGCCCTCGTCGCCTCCGCTACCACTGAGCCCAGACGACATCATCATAACCAGCATCATCATCCTCACCTTAATACCAGAAGGAGACAATTGCTGTAAAAAAAATGTAATTAGTACAGATAAAAAATAATTAGAAGAACACATGTAAATATGTACAACTACTACAAATAAAAATGATCACTAATTATTAATTTACATTCATACACCCCCTCCCCCACCACACACACGCACACGTACATGAACACCCCCACCACACCCCCATCACAATTAAAATTATAATTAAAGCTATAAAATTTATTAATTAAAGCTATACAATTGTTAAGATTGCCCCACCACACACACCCACCCCACCACACCCCCATCACCACCACCCCACCCCCTGCCCCCTCCCCCCGCCACACACACACGAACATACTATATATATATATATATATATATATATATATATATATATATATATATATATATATATATATTGTTCGATATACAAAGTAATTTTCAAAAAAAAGTTGAAAAATCCCACCCCCATATGGACAATAATCCAGTGGTAAGGCCACTTTTAAAACTAACCAAAGCAACATTAACTAAAAAAAATAATCCAACAACAATGCAACAACAAATGTGCATCCCGTACTCGTTCTAATTCATATACTCAATTCATTCATTTCAACAATTAAACTAACAATTAAAGTATACAATTATTAATTTACTAATTTACAATGAGGGGCAATAATACTTTCATATGAAATGGGCCCTAATTATTAATTTACTTTTATCTAAAACAATACAATTTATTAATTAAAGCTATACAATTGTTTTGATTGCCCCACCACACACACTCACACCCACCACATCCCACCACCACCACCCCACACCCTGCCCCCATCCCCCCGCCACACACACATGAAAATAATATATATATATATATATATATATATATATATATATATATATATATATATATATATATATATATATATGTGTGTGTGTGTGTGTGTGTGTGTGTGTGTGTGTGTGACACCCCGCCTAATTAAATACCGGGCGATCACTCCTTTATTAAATTAAATCAAGGTGAACAGTATGGTTCATTCTTAGCATCACTGTCGTAAAAATAAACTTTCCAATTTAACACCCTAAATAATTAAGCTAAGTGTCAAAACCAATTTTAAACATTACTACCAAATTTTATTTAATGAAAAAGATTTATTTATTTATTAACAAAGTTCAATAAGTAAGATTCACCCCACAATAAACCTGGAACAAAAATCCAAATAATATAGAACATTCATCAACGAATGTCAACATGCGAGAAATAAAGTAATACATCCATCCTGAACAAAATCCCAAATCAAAGAAATAGGAAAACTGAAATAACAATGTCCCAACAAAAAGAAATAATGGAAAGGGGCTACACATGCCCATCTGAATGAAAATGATAAGAGTGGATCTGAATGAAATAAGTCGTCTAATCAAGAGACCTGCAACTCCCACCTAAGCTGCAGCGCGTTCCTTCCAAGAGATCCTAAGCAAGACTCCCCTGTGGCTGGGCACCTGAAATACATATATATATATACAAGAGAGGGAGAGGGAGAGGGAGAGAGAAAACGTGTCAGAGCCCGAAAGTGTGTATGATTTAAAATTAGTTTAGCAAGTATTTAAATTGATACAGGCCAATGCAATAACATATTAGTTCGACACTCTCTCTTGAGAAATTCTCACCTCTCTTCTAATGTGCACGCCTATCGTACTAACCTTCCCAAATGGTTTAACTTAACATATTTTATCATACTAACCTTCCCAATAATTTAGTTTAACTTAACTTACTCATAAGTTTTCAAAACCGAACGATGTCATTGTTTAAAAAGGTTATTTTCAATTTGCAGCACAACTCTCGTTTTAGCTTCATCAATTTATAATGTTTCCTAGTGTCATATTATACTTTCACAAACAAGTATTTATTAATTGGGTCAACAACCCCGTCCTACTTATCAAGTCACAGTAGATAATTTAAAGATCATAATCTCATATATATATATTAACTACTCGCATAATATATATATATACTAGCACCCAAACTAAAACTATGGTGCGGGCATACTCTGCTATCCAATCCCCGTATCGCTCACACAAAGGGAAATACAAGTTCGGAATCACTCTCTAACTGTATCAACAAATACAAAACAACATTGAGGCGAATCATAGATTCCAAGTCTCTAAGAGGTCAGTACATACCCACACGTCTCTTAGGACCGTCTGAACTATCGATTCGGTAGCATGTACCAAGGATATCTATCTTCTGGTGTACGAACCAATATCCCCCATAAGGCAACACAGAATAAGGTCGTCCCAGCGCGGTAACCTCAGGGATAGCAAGTAGCGCGGGTACGTTTTTCACATGTATATAATATATGTACACACAATCATATAATTATACCAATTCCATCATGTTAATATAGGTCACTCTCATTACCCATAATTACAACATTTATCCTTAATTTTACATTATTAAGATTACATATAAGGTTTCGTCTCTAACCTTAACTCGAAGGGTTTTCTCACTAATTACGTGACACTCGTGGATTCTATCCATCCAAGTAACAAATTCAGTAGGTAGACGTCTATTCATTATCGTAAGTATTATGTTGTAATCCCTCACTTGAAATACCTAGTTCGTCATCCCTAAATTAATTATTCCTAAAACACAATTATCATTTCATAATAAAGTTCTCAACACTTAATCATATGTCCTACTGATCTCTCCTATATCCCAAAACATTTTATTTATAATGCCCAAGAATTATTCCACGGTAAATTAATTCAACTAATTAAACAAGGGGAAATAAGAGGCTGCCAGGAAGGGTCGATCGATCGACGGCTGGGGCTCGATCGATCGAACCTTCGATCGATAGACGCTCTAGGGTCGATCGATCGATCAAGCAGGGCTGCGAAATCCTGCAGAAGTGCAGTTACGGGTTTTACCACAATTCTTCATACAAATCCATATTTTCCAACACTAAACGTCCCAAAGCTTCTACTCTAATCCTAATAACATATTTCCAGATGTTTTTAACGTTAAGCATGCGTAAATCCATCATTAAACATGGTTAAACAACCCAAAATTTCATCTAATTATCAAGAACCCTAAAGTTTTCTTAACTTTTGTTCTAATCTGTATTTTCCAGAAATTCCTTCTAACATAATCATCAAAAATCGTGGTTTAATCATCTACATCACATAAGATTTCCAGAATATGGTTTTAATGCTTTCTACATGCAAATTCCTATCAAAAATTGGGGTTTTCTTCCATAGACTACTCTCCTAATCATTCTTAAACTAACATGAGTATTGCACCAACAAAAATACGCAAGTTAAACACTTGCCTGGGATTTCAGAGGTCTGGTTTCCTACTGGTATTTGTGTGGTTGCGTTCTCCTCCTCGCGATCTACGCGTTGGTGGTGACGATGGTGTTTTGGCCTAGAATCTCCTTGAAAGGTCTCTCCTCTCTTCTCTAATGGCCTGTGACAACCCGCTATCCGAAATAAAGGGTGGCCAGCCCCATACCCCGATGAAACAGGAATCATGGATAGATATCATCCTCAGCATCACAATATCATACAGAGTATAAGGAATAACCACTCGATATTCCAGAAAACGGGTTATCAAAATTTTTAGTTTGAAATTTAAAGAAAGCATTTTCAACAACCCATCATAGAAAAGAGGGTGGATATTCCCACAAGCATATATATAGAACCAAAGTTAATAAGGAAAGGACCGAAAGTAACATTGGTCAATAAGGTTCGTACAATGTACACCATAAGTTCCATGTGATACATAATACATCCAATATACATTTACAACCATTTGGGCAACATGCCCGAATAAAGATAGATCATAACTAGAAAACAAAATGGAGGCCACTACACAAAATGTCCCGTGATATCCGCAAAATGTCACGGCTCCTCGAGAGACACTGGAACAGGAAGGTCATTACGGGTGACCTTACGGTGGAGCACCTGAACGGATATAATATACATATACAACAAGAGAGAAGAACCGGTCAGAGGTCGGTTTTATATGATCACCAGATAAATAACTAGTATGACAAGGATGCAGTAAATAAGCATGGGCTATAAAGATGATATACTAACATGGTAACATTATGTGAGGAGCTTAAGACAATAAATGATTATTAAAGTGAGGTTCAATTATGCAAGGGAATATAAATAAGAATGAGCCTTTTTCATCTTTTATCATTTCCATTTTATCTCCTTTTTCATTCCTTATCAGGAATATAATCATTATCATGTGCTCTTTATGGCACTTATCTCAATTTCATGCTCTTTGTGGCATATACTTTTCTCTTTATGGCATTAATGTTCCATCGAGTCCAACTCGATAATAGAATAGTTATAAGTATCTATATATAACGATTCTAAGACCGCCCGTCCGGGTTTCCCCACTGTGCGCGCCCCTAAATAACCATCATCTTCCAGGGCCTAACATAAGACAACCTGGGATCCTATCGCAACCGTCGGGAAGCGTCCATGTGCCTACGGGATAGTCAAGACCACACCCGGAATATCCTACCCATCGCAGAAAATATAAAACCAAGCGCTCACATGGCCTAGGACTATATCCACCCTGCATTCATTAGCCAGGGGGCTTCACCTCACGTACGGACTTCCCTTAAGATGGTATTTAGAGAGGTGTGTATCATCCATTTTATTCATTTTCCATTAAAATGATTTAGTGAATTATCATTTACCTTCCATTTTACATTTTTATCCATTGCATTATGGATATGTACCTCACCTCATTCTAATCACCTCGAAGAACATTTAAATCCCCAAGTTCTTTCTCCCAAATGTCCCTTTTTGGTCTCATAATAAACCATCGAGAAGACCTACATTGAAATGACTCCTAAGGTCTCCAAATTCAACCTTAAGATTTTTCTAGACTCTCATAACTACACAACAAAAGTAATGCCTAAGCATCACTTCGAATTTTCCCTTGACAAGTACCCTAGATGAACCCCTTCTAGTCTAGGGAATCAACCAAACTCAACTAATACTCTACGACCCTAGGTTTACTTCATTTAAGAAGGTCCCTAATTAATTAGAACTAAAGAAAAGGGTTTAAAACATAAAAAGAAAATTTTGAAAAAGTGCAGGGTCACCGAATCGATTCGGAGGCTAGCCGAATCGATTCGGCCAGAAGATCTGGGATTCTGCATAATTATCGAATCGATTCGCCATAAGGACCGAATCGATTCGGTCAGGAAAACTGAGTTTCTGCATAGATGCGGAATCGATTTGGACCAAGCCGAATCCGTTCGGTTCACAAGACCTGAGCACTGGACCTAACAGAATCGATTCGCCAAGAGGGCCGAATCAATTCGGGCCTGCGATTTTGCCAAGTTTTGGCTATGGAGTCTTGGACTCCAAATTACTCCCAAACCCAAATATCCTCAAACCAAACTCATTCATCATCACCAACAGATCATCAAAGCTACTAGTGACTAGCTTAAACTTCATCAATCACTCCAATCCTCTTTGAATGGATTAAAACCCACAAATACATAAAGAAAACCCTAAATAACTAAACTCAAATCAATACACCATTATCATAGCAAATCATTTATCTTAAACCATGAATAGCAAGTAAGAGACTTCCCTTAATGCAGAAAATGCAGATTTCCTTGATGTGGGAGCAAGAATCTCTCTCAATATCCAATTCTCTCTTCTTTCTCTACACTTTCTTTTCCTCTCTCTAGTTCTCTAGGTTTAGGAAATTCAATTAGGTGAATAGTAACTTACCCAAGACATTAATCGTGCCTTTAATAAAAAATCCCAACCCAATTAATCAATAGTGCGATAAAATAATACGCAACTGCCTATATGTGGCAAAATCAGTTAAAAATGCCCAAAACCTCAAAATACAATATGGCACATTATTTGACTATCTCGCACGTTCCGGAATCAATTACGACCTCCAAATTATCATTCGGACAAATTATAATGCAATTTAAGTTCCGGTCTCATTATTAAGTCAAATATCATTTTAAATTCATATGATATTATAAAGCACAATATGGCAATATTCACCCATAGTTATGGTATATGCAAACTCATAGTGAATATTAACTTTTCTTCATTAAGTTAGTACTCAATTCATAACCCAACATTTGATATTTAATTACCATATCTAGTAAATAATTATAGATTACGTTCTCATAAGCGAGGGTTATTACATACTCCCCTCCTTATGAGGGAATTTTGTCCCCAAAATTCAAGCGTACCTTATGAGAAGAGATGTGGATACTTCTCCCGCATGTCATCCTCACGCAACCACGTTGATTCTTTCGCATTGTGATGCCTCCATTGGACTCTCACCAAGGGCACCACACGAGCGCTCCCCATACTCAAGAATAGCAACCGGTTGTTCTTCATATGAAACATCGGGCTGCAAATCAATATCTTCAAAAGGGATGTGCCAAAGGGCACCCTCACATCTCTTATACTTCTTTAGAGAGGAGACATGGAAGACATCGTGGATTTGTTGCAAAGGCTCCGGTAAGGCAAGTTGATACGCTACAGGACCAACTTTCGCGATAACTGGGAAGGGTCCAACAAATCGCGGTGCAAGCTTCCCTTTCTTTCCGAAAAGCTTAATGCCCTTCATTGGTGATACTCGCACCAAGACATGGTCTCCAACCTCCAACTCCAAGTGTCTCCTACCTGCATCGGCGTAGATCTTTTGACGATCTTGGGCTATCCGAATGCGATTTCGAATAAGTTCAATCTTTGAAGAAGTATCTTGGATCATTTCAGGTCCAAGAAATTTGTTATCACCCACTTCCAACCAACAAGAGGGCGACCTGCAAGGCCGACCATACAGAGCTTCATAAGGTGCCATTCCAATAGTAAATTGGTATGAGTTGTTATAAGCAAACTCAACCAATGGGATATATTGTTCCCAACCGCCTTTGAAATCAAGCATGCACATTCGAAGCATATCCTCCAACATTTGATTTACCCTTTCGGTTTGACCATCTGTTTGAGGATGATAGGAAGAGCTTAATTTCAATTCAGTCCCCAATGCCTCTTGGAAACTTCGCCAAAAGTGGGACACAAATATTTTATCTCGATCGGAAACAATATTTAAAGGTACCCCATGGAGTCTAACGATCTCCTCGATGAACGACTGGGCATAACGAGCGGTATCGAAATCCGTACGCACCGGCAAAAAGTGAGCCGACTTTATCAGACGGTCAACAATCACCCAAATCGAATCATGACCAAACTCATTCATCATCACCAACAGATCATCAAAGCTACTAGTGACTAGCTTAAACTTCATCAATCACTCCAATCCTCTTTGAATGGATTAAAACCCACAAATACATAAAGAAAACCCTAAATAACTAAACTCAAATCAATACACCATTATCATAGCAAATCATTTATCTTAAACCATGAATAGAAAGTAAGAGACTTGCCTTAATGCAGAAAATGCAGATTTCCTTGATGTTGGAGCAAGAATCTCTCTCAATATCCAATTCTCTCTTCTTTCTCTACACTTTCTTTTCCTCTCTCTAGTTCTCTAGGTTTAGGAAATTCAATTAGGTGAATAGTAACTTACCCAAGACATTAATCGTTCCTTTAATAAAAAATCCCAACCCAATTAATCAATAGTACGATAAAATAATACGCAACTGCCTATATGTGGCAAAATCAGTTAAAAATGCCCAAAACCTCAAAATACAATATGGCACATTATTTGACTATCTCGCACGTTCCGGAATCAATTACGACCTCCAAATTATCATTCGGACAAATTATAATGCAATTTAAGTTCCGGTTTCATTATTAAGTCAAATATCATTTTAAATTCATATGATATTATAAAGCACAATATGGCAATATTCACCCATAGTTGTGGTATATGCAAACTCATAGTGAATATTAACTTTTCTTCATTAAGTTAGTACTCAATTCATAACCCAACATTTGATATTTAATTACCATATCTAGTAAATAATTATAGATTACGTTCTCATAAGCGAGGGTTATTACATGGCCGTTCTAGGATTTTGCAGGTTCTAACCCTAAAAGGCTAACCTAACCAGCTGATAAAGGCTGCTAAAATTCGTGGGTTTAATTACCCTATTTTGTAAAATGACCAAATTGCCCTCCCGGGTCACTAACTAGGCCTAAAAACATCCCGAGACCCAAACTAAACCCCCGGGTAAACTTTTCTGACTATCTCGACCCTTCCGGATGCGTTGGCGCACTCGAAACGACCATACAAACAACTTATAAAATATTCACTTTTATATCTCAATAATTAGTCCCGACGCGACACGGGCGCGTTCCGACTAAAATTTCCAAAATTGTCATTTCAGTTCACTCGTGACATTTAATATAACCAATATCATATATTACTATGCTCATAAGTAATATTCAACAATTTCATATAATTACTAACTCACGTCACGTTAATAATTATAACATAATTAATTTCCGGATTTTTATTAAATAATTTACTCTCATTAAATTTAATAAAACCCCCAAATTAATATAGCATAAAAATACGGGGTATTACAGTAAATTAATAATTAGTGCCCATTTCATATGAAAGTAGGATTTCCCCTCATTGTAAATTAGTAAATTAATAATTGTGTACTTTAATTGTTAGTTTAATTGATGAAATGAATTAATTGAGTAGATGAATTAGAAGGAGAACGGGATACACATTTGTTGTTGACATTGTTGTTGGATTATTTGTTTTAGTAAATGTTGGGTTGGTTAGTTTTGAAAGTGGCCCGAACACTGGATTATTCTCCATATCGGGGTGAGATTTTTCAACTTTTTTTGAAAATTACTTTGTATATCGAACAATATATATATATATATATATATTATGTTTGTGTGTGTGTGGCGGGGGGAGGAGTAGGAGGCGGGGGTGTGTTGGTGGTGGTGGTTGTGTGGTGGGAGTGTGTGGCATGTGTGGTGGGGCAATCGAAACGATTGTATAGCTTTAATTAATAAATTGTATAGTTTTAGATGAAAGTAAATTAATAATTAGTGCCCATTTCAGGATTGCCCCTCATTGTAAATTAGTAAATTAATAATTGTATACTTTAATTGTTACTTTAATTGATGAAATGAATTAATAGAGTAGATGAATTTGAATGAGTACGGATACACATTTGTTGTTGCATTGTTGTTGGATTATTTTGTTTAGTAAATGTTGGGTTTGTTAGTTTTAAAAGTGGCATGACCACTGGATTATTGTCCATATGGGGGTGGGATTTTTCATTTTTTTTAAAATTACTTTGTATATCGAACAATATATATATATAGTATGTGCATGTGTGTGTGGCGGGGGGAGGGGGCAAGGGGTGGGGTGGTGGGTGTGGGGGTGTGGGTGTGTGTGTGTGGTGGGGCAATCTAAACAAATGTATAGCTTTAATTAATAAATTTTATTGCTTTAATTGAAATTTTAAGTGTATAGTTTTAGATGAAAATAAATTAATAATTAGTTCCCGTTTCATATGAAAGTAGGATTGCCCCTCATTGTAAATTAGTAAATTAATAATTGTATACTTTAATTATAAGTTTAATTGATGAAATGAATTAATTGAGTGGATGAATTAGAAGGAGAACGGGATACACATTCATTGTTGACATTGCTGTTGGATTATTTTTTTTAGTAAATGTTGAGTTGGTTAGTTTTTAAGGTGGCCTGACTACTGGGTTATTGTCCATATGGGGGTGGGATTTTTCAATTTTTTTTGAAAATTACATTATATATCGAACAATATATATATATAGTGTGTGGGTGTGGGTGTGGCGGGGGGAGGGGGCGGGGGGTGGGGTGGTGGAGGTGTGGGGGTGTGTGTGTATGGTTGGCCAATCTAAACAATTCTATAGCTTTTATTAATAAATTGTGCAGCTTTAAGTGTAATTGTAATTGTATACTTTTAGATGAAAGTAAATTAATAATTAGTGCCCATTTCATATGAAAGGAGGATTTGCCCTCATTGTGAATTACTAAATTAATAATTGTATACTTTAATTGTTAGTTTAATTGATGAAATGAATTAATTAAGTAGTTGAATTAGAAGGAGTACGGGGTACACATTTGTTGTGGACATTGCTGTTGGATTATTTTTTTTAGTAAATGTTGGGTTGGTTTGTTTTAAAAGTGGCCCAACCACTAGATTATTGTCCATATGGGGGTCGGATTTTTCAACTTTTTTTGAAAATTACTTTGTATATATATATATATATATTATGCGCGTGTGTGTGTGGCAGGGGGAGGTGGGCAGGGGGTGGGGTGGTGGTGGTGGGGTGTGATGTGTGTGTGTGTGTGTGGTGGGGCAATCTAAACAATTGTTCAACTTTAATTAATAAATTGTATAGTTTTAGATGAAAGTAAATTAATAATTAGTGCCCATTTCATATGAAAGTAGGATTGCCCCTCATTGTAAATTAGTAAATTAATAATTGTGTACTTTAATTGTTAGTTTAATTGATGAAATGAATTAATTGAGTAGATGAATTAGAAGGAGTACGGGATACACATTTGTTGTTGACATTGTTATTGGATTATTTGTTTTAGTAAATGTTGGGTTGGTTAGTTTTGAAAGTGGCCTGAACACTGGATTATTCTCCATATCGGGGTGAGATTTTTCAACTTTTTTTGAAAATTACTTTGTATATCGAACAATATATATATATATATATATATATATATATATATTATGTGTGTGTGTGTGTGGAGGAGGGAGGAGGAGGAGGCGGGGGTGTGTTGGTGGTGGTGGGAGTGTGTGGCGTGTGTGGTGGGGCAATCTAAACGATTGTAAAGCTTTAATTAATAAATTGTATAGTTTTAGATGAAAGTAAATTAATAATTAGTGCCCATTTCATATGAAAGTAGGATTGCCCCTCATTGTAAATTAGTAAATTAATAATTGTATACTTTAATTGTTACTTTAATTGATGAAATGAATTAATAGAGTAGATGAATTAGAATGAGTACGGGATACACATTTGTTGTTGCATTGTTGTTGGATTATTTTGTTTAGTAAATGTTGGGTTTGTTAGTTTTAAAAGTGGCATGACCACTGGATTATTGTCCATATGGGGGTGGGATTTTTCATTTTTTTTTAAAATTACTTTGTATATCGAACAATATATATATATATATATAGTATGTGCATGTGTGTGTGGCGGGGGGAGGGGGCATGGGGTGGGGTGGTGGCGGTGGGGGTGTGGGGTGTGTGTGTGTGGTGGGGCAATGTAAACAAATGTATAGCTTTAATTAATAAATTTTATTGCGTTAATTGAAATTTTAAGTGTATAGTTTTAGATGAAAATAAATTAATAATTAGTTCCCGTTTCATATGAAAGTAGGATTGCCCCTCATTGTAAATTAGTAAATTAATAATTGTATACTTTAATTATTAGTTTAATTGATGAAATGAATTAATTGAATAGATGAATTAGAAGGAGTGCGGGATACACATCTGTTGTTGACATTGCTGTTGGATTATTTTTTTTAGTAAATGTTGAGTTGGTTAGTATTTAAAGTGGCCTGACTACTGGGTTATTGTCCATATGGGGGTGTGATTTTTCAATTTTTTTTGAAAATTACATTATATATCGAACAATATATATATATATAGTGTGTGTGGGTGTGGGTGTGGCGGGGGGAGGGGGCGGGGGTGGGGTGGTGGAGGTGTGGGGGTGTGTGTGTATGGTTGGCCAATCTAAACAATTCTATAGCTTTTATTAATAAATTGTGCAGCTTTAAGTGTAATTGTAATTGTATACTTTTAGATGAAAGTAAATTAATAATTAGTGCCCATTTCATATGAAAGTAGGATTTGCCCTCATTGTGAATTAGTAAATTAATAATTGTATACTTTAATTGTTAGTTTAATTGATGAAATGAATTAATTGAGTAGATGAATTAGAAGGAGAACGGGATACACATTCATTGTTGACATTGTTGTTGGGTTATTTGTTTTAGTAAATGTTGAGTTGGTTAGTTTTTAAAGTGGCCTGACTGCTGGGTTATTGTCCATATGGGGGTGGGATTTTTCAATTTTTTTTGAAAAATACATTATATATCGAACAATATATATATATATATATATATATATATATATATATATATATATATATATATATATATATATATATATAGTGTGTGTGTGTATGTGTGGGTGTGGGTGTGGGTGTGGCGGGGGCAGGGGGCGGGTGGTGGGGTGGTGGAGGTGTGGGTGTGTGTGTGTATGGTTGGGCAATCTAAACAATTCTATAGCTTTAATTAATAAATTGTGCAGCTTTAATTGTAATTTTAATTGTATACTTTTAGATGAAAGTAAATTAAT
The DNA here is from genome assembly GCA_949130495.1 of Sambucus nigra. NCBI lineage: Eukaryota > Viridiplantae > Streptophyta > Magnoliopsida > Dipsacales > Adoxaceae > Sambucus > Sambucus nigra. Next base: position 454,715 of record CASBWL010000038.1, read on the forward strand.
AATTAGTGCCCATTTCATATGAAAGTAGGATTGCCCCTCATTGTGAATTAGTAAATTTATAAATGTATACTTTAATTGTTAGTTTAATTGATGAAATGAATTAATTAAGTAGTTGAATTAGAAGGAGTATGGGGTACACATTTGTTGTGGACATTGTTGTTGGATTATTTTTTTTAGTAAATGTTGGGTTGGTTTGTTTTAAAAGTCGCCCAACCACTACATTATTGTCCATATGGGGGTCGGATTTTTCAACTTTTTTTGAAAATTACTTTGTATATCGAACCAC
>CASBWL010000038.1:457500-504280 GCA_949130495.1 Sambucus nigra
GGTGGGTGTGTGTGTGTGTGTGGTGGGGAAATCTAAACAATTGTATAGCTTTAATTAATAAATTGTATAGCTTTAATTGTAATTTTATTTGTATATTTTTAGATGAAAGTAAATCAATAATTAGTGCCCATTTCATATGAAAGTAGGATTGCCCCTCATTGTAAATTAGTAAATTAATAGTTGTAAACTTTAATTGTTAGTTTAATTGATGAAATTAATTAATTGAGTAGATGAATTAGAAGGAGTACGGGATACAAATTTGTTGTTGACATTGCTGTTGGATTATTTTTTTTGTAAATGTTGGGTTGGTTTGTTTTAAAAGTGGCCCGACCACTGGATTATTGTCCAAATGGGGGTGGGATTTTTCAACTTTTTCTTAAAATCACTTTGTCTATCGAACAATATATATATATATATATATATATATATATATATATATATATCGTATTTTTATGCTATATTAATTTGGGGGTTTTATTAAATTTAATGAGAGTAAATTATTTAATAAAAATCCGGAAATTAATTATGTTATAATTATTAACGTGACGTGAGTTAGTAATTATATGAAATTGTTGAATATTACTTATGAGCATAGTAATATATGATATTGGTTATATTAAATGTCACGAGTGAATGAAAATGATGGTATCAGAGCATCAGGTTCTAGTGTCCATAGGATCTGTACGGCTTATTTCGCTTTCAGCTTAACGTTTTTGTTATAGAGCCCTATTTTTAGGATTGTTGTATTCCTGCTTTTACGTTTAAGTCTTCAGCTATTTGAGATTTGATGATAATTGTGGACTAATAAACTCTTTCACGTTTCAGATGCCTCCGAGACGTGCTCCGAGGGATAGGCGTGCCCAGGTCGAGCAGCCAGCAGCTCCGGCACCAGGCACAATGAATGCTAATGAAGTAGCCGCCATAGTTGCTCAGGCGGTAAATGCCGCGATAGCGGTGATTCAGAAGGCTCCACCCCAGGTTCAGGCAATGGCGCCAGTACCAGCACAGCTTCCATCTGCATGGGAGAGGGTTCGGGATGCTTTTCAGAAAGCACATCCCCCTGAGTTCTCTGGTAGCTCCGATATCGTCACGGTCAGCCAATGGAAGAAAGACATCCAGCGGCATCTCCGCATGTATGAGTGCACCGAGGTACAAAAGCAGTTATTGGCTTCCTTTAAGCTGGTGGGAGCCGCATTGCAGTGGTGGGAGTCCACTACTACTTTGGAGGAGAGGGACACGATCCCTATTCAGATGTTCTGGGAGCGGTCTGACCGCAAGTACTTTCCACCCGCAGTGCAGACTGAGATGAGGAGGAAATTACTAAATCTGAAGCAAGAAAACCTTACTGTAGCAGAGTATGAGGAGGAGTTCACGATACTTCTCACCATTGTGCCAGATGAGGCACCTACTAAGAGCAAGAAGATTTTGTTATTTGTCGACGGGTTAGCTTGGAGGATCCATCAGCACCTTATTGGGAACTTATCCCTGAGTACTTTCACTGATGTACTCAATGCAGCGTTACTACATTGCCAAGATCATCGCTTCCATCTTCAGGGGAGCAAGAGAGCAGGAGAGTCCAGCCAGCAGGGCAGGACAGGGGTAACGGTGCCGGTGGGGCACCATCTCATAGACAGACTCGTCAGCACGAGCAGAGTTCCCATCAGGGGGACCCTGCTAAGAAATTCCGTTAGGGTGATTCCAGGCAGGGAAATGGGAGTTATAGGCAGGGCCATCAGGGTCAGCCTAATCAGCAAGGCCATCAGGGCCAGCACCGACAGCAGGGGCAGCAGCAGGGCCAGCAGGGCCAACAGCGTGCACATCAGGGCCAACAGGGCCAATGGCGTGGAGGTAACGGCCAGCAGGGCCGTGGTCAGCAGGGACAGAGGGGAGGTAATTTTAGAGGCCGCTGTTTTGTGTGCGGCAAGCACGGCCATAAGCGTCAGGACTTCCCAGAAGGCGATAGGGCCCCACAGCAGCAGGGAGCCTGTAATGAGCCACAGAGGCCACTTTTTCCACCTACCCTCCCAGCTCCAGCTCAAGCGTCAGCCCTACCAGCCATTCCAGCAGCTCCAGTGCAGCAGGGTCACTTACAGTATGGACGTGTCTATAATGTCCACCAGGCAGCAGCTCCACAGGAACCACCCGCGATTGAGGGTATGTTTCCTATCCATGGTACTATGGGTCGGGTTTTATTTGATACGGGGGCAACGCATTGTTTTATAGCTACGCATTTTGCGAAGGCCTTAGGGTTGTTAGCCACAACAGAGAGCACAGTGACGTGTGTCAACTCACCATTGGGGAGTGGGTCACTTATATTCTTTATATGCCGAGGAGTGGGGGTATAGATCGGTAGTCTGGTATTACCTGAGGACATGCTAGTTTTAGACATGCATGAGCACGATGTTATTATTGGTATGGATTGGCTCGCAGCTTATAGAGCCATGATTGATTGCTTCGGTGGGAGCATTGTTTTTGCCATTCCGGGGCAAGAGATGTTTGTAGTAGCGATGCCTCGCCCAGAGGGAGGCTCGACCGCTCATTTGTATTACATAGAGGAGGATACCTCTAAGGAGGTTGTGATTCCTTTGGATTCGATCCCAGTCGTTAGGGAGTATTCCGATGTGTTTCAGGAGATACCAGGCCTACCACCCAGTAGAGAGATAGACTTTGTTATAGACCTATTGCCAGATACGAGACCTATAGCACGCGCACCGTACCGTATGGCTCCGGAAGAGATGTGAGAGCTACGAGATCAGATAGAGCAGCTGTTAGGTCAGGGCTTCATTCGCAGAAGTACCTCACCTTGGGGCGCTCCAGTTTTGTTTGTGAAGAAGAGGGATGGTTCACTGAGATTGTGTGTGGACTACCGGGAGTTGAACAAGGTCACGATACGGAATAAGTATCCATTGCCTCGAATTGATGATCTGTTCGACCAACTGAGGGGAGCAACTTTCTTTTCGAAGATAGATCTGAGGTCGGGGTACCATCAACTACGTATTAGGGAGCAGGATGTTTCAAAGACTGCTTTCTTAACGAGATATGGGTCTTACGAGTTCAGAGTGATGCCATTCGGCCTCATTAATGCTCCAGCCGTGTTCATGGACTTAATGAACCGAGTGTTCAGAGAGTTCTTAGATCAGTTTGTTATTGTCTTCATAGATGACATCTTGATATATTCCCATTACGAGGAGGAGCATGCCGAGCACTTGAGACAGGTTCTTCAGACTCTACGAGAGCATCAGTTGTATGCTAAGTATGAGAAGTGTGGATTCTGGTTGCGAGAAGTACAGTTTTTGGGCCATGTTGTTTCTGAGCAGGGGATAGCAGTTGACCCGAGTAAGGTATCAGCAGTGAGGGAGTGGGGACAGCCCACGACGCCGACAGAGGTGCGTAGTTTCTTGGGGTTAGCTGGATACTACAGGAGATTTATTCGGGGATTCTCCGAGATAGCGGGTCCGTTGACGAATCTGACTCGCAAAAATGTACCGTATGTTTGGGATGATGCTTGTCAATTAGCTTTCGACGAGCTGAAAGACAAGATTACATCAGCACCAGTCCTTGCTTTACCGAAACCGGATGTGGAGTACCTGGTTTACATCGATGCGTCTTTATGGGGACTTGGAGGAGTACTCCAACAGGAGGAGAAGGCTATAGCTTTTGCTTCCCGCAAGCTTAAGCCACATGAGAAGAATTACCCCACCCACGACCTGGAGTTAGCAGCGGTCGTATTTGCATTAAGGATATGGAGACACTACCTACTGGGAGAGAAATTTTGTTTGTTCACAGACCATAAATCACTGCAGTACCTGTTCACTCAGAGAGAGCTAAATATGCGTCATCGCAGGTGGTTAGAGTTTGTGAAAGACTACCAGTTCGATATACAGTATCATCCAAGGAAAGCCAACGTAGTTGCTGATGCGTTGAGCCGTAGACCGGTAGACAGTGTAGCGGACGTTTGGAAGGCAAAGTGGAAGGAGTTGGGCCACCAGGATGTAGTAGCCCGTTCTTTCATATCCGTTATGTCTGTCACTCCCGAGATTGTTACGAGGGTGATACAAGCTCAGACCACAGACCCGTTTTGCCAGGAGAAGATTGTACGACTTCTAGCCGAAGGTGCGGAGTCCTATTCTGTTAGTTCTGATGGAGGTTTGCGGTTTAATGGGAGGCTGGTGGTTCCAGAAGGAGTAGAGTTACGTCATGAAGTGATGACTCATTCTCATGGGTTCCGATTTGCAGTGCATCCGGGAGGTTATAAGATCTACCAGGTATGAGACGACAATACTGGTGGAGTGGGATGAAGAAGGACATTGCTGAGTTTGTGTCTAAGTGTTCTACCTGCCAGCTGGTTAAGGTGGACCACCAGAAGCCGTCAGGATTTCTCCAGCCATTTGAAGTACCCGCGTGGAAGTGGAAGAGTATTTCCATGGACTTCATTACACGGTTGCCTACATCACAGAGGGGCCACGATTCTATCTGGGTGATTGTAGACCGTTTGACCAAGGTGGATCATTTTCTGCCAGTGCATACAGATTATACCACGGGTCAGTATGCTCAGTTGTTCATCGCTGAGATTGTCAGATTACACAAGGTGCCCCTGAATATTGTGTCAGATAGAGACAAGATTTTCGTGTCGCATTTTTGGGGAAGCTTTCAGGAGGCTATGGGTACTGAGTTGAGGTTGAGTTCAGCTTATCACCCACAGACAGATGGACAGACAGAGCGTACTAATAAGATGTTAGAGGATATGCTACGCATGTGTGTTCTTGACTTTGGAGGAGGTTGGGAGCCACATCTTCCACTGGTAGAGTTTGCTTATAATAACTCTTATCAGTTCACGATTGGCATGGTTCTATTTGAGGCTTTGTATGGAAGGCCTTGTCGTTCCCCAACTTGTTGGATTGAGGTGGGGGATAACAAGTTGCTAGGACCAGAGGTGATTCAGGAGACCTCTGCGAGGATTGAGATGATCAGGAGTCGCATTCGAGTAGCCCAGGACAGGCAGAAGAGCTACGCCGATGCGGAACGGTTCTTCAGGGAGTTTAACGTGGGGGACCAAGTGTTACTGCGTGTGTCTCCTATGAAAGGAGTGATGAGGTTCGGGAAGAAGGGAAAGTTGGCCCCGAGGTACGTGGGACCATTCCTTATCATTGAGAGGATCGAGCCAGTTGCATACAGATTAGGACTGCCAGAACATTTGCATCGCATCCATGATGTATTTCACATCTCGTCGTTGAGACGATACCTTCGAGATGATATGGCCCATACTCACATTGCGATAGAGGAGATCGACTTACAGCCTGATAGCTCTTATGAGGAGAGACCGATGGCTATCCTAGACTATAGTGAGAGGAGATTGAGGTCGAAGATAGTTCCACTTGTGCGAGTCCAGTGGGAACATCATAATGTGGAGGAATCCACTTGGGAGTGCGAGGCAGATATGCGCGAGAGATATCCAGATTTGTTCCTATCAGGTATGCCTTATTTTCCGAATTTCGGGACGAAATTCCGTTATTAGGGGGGAAGTATGTAATACCCCATATTTTTATGCTATATTAATTTGGGGGTTTTATTAAATTCAATGAGAGTAAATTATTTAATAAAAATCCGGAAATTAATTATGTTATAATTATTAACGTGACGTGAGTTAGTAATTATATGAAATTGTTGAATATTACTTATGAGCATAGTAATATATGATATTGGTTATATTAAATGTCACAAGTGAACTGAAATGACAATTTTGGAAATTTTAGTCGGGACGCGCCCGTGTCGCGTCGGGACTAATTATTGAGATATAAAAGTGAATATTTTATAAGTTGTTCGTATGGTCATTTCGAGTGTGCCAACGCGTCCGAAAGGGTCGAGATAGTCAGAAAAGTGTACCCGGGGGTTTAGTTTGGGTCTCGGGATGTTTTTAGGCCTAGTTAGTGACCCGAGAGGGCAATTTGGTCATTTTACAAAATAGGGTAATTAAACCCACGAATTTTAGCAGCCTTTATTAGCTGGTTAGGTTAGCCTTTTAGGGTTAGAACCTGCAAAATCCTAGAACATCCATTAGAGAAGAGAGGAGAGACCTTTCAAGGAGATTCTAGGCCAAAACACCACCGTTTGCACCATCGTCACCACCAACGCGTAGATCGCGAGGAGGAGAACGCAACCACACAAATACCAGCAGGAAACCAGACCTCTGAAATCCTAGGCAAGTGTTTAACTTTCGTATTTTCATTGGTGCAATACTCATGTTAGTTTAAGAATGATTAGGAGAGTAATCTATGGAAGAAAACCCCAATTTTTGACAGGAATTTGCATGTAGAAAGCATTAAAACCATATTCTGGAAATCTTATGTGATGTAGATGGTTAAACCACGATTTTTGATGATTATGTTAGAAGGAATTTCTGGAAAATACAGATTAGAACAAAAGTTAAGAAAACTTTAGGGTTCTTGATAATTAGATGAGATTTTGGGTTGTTTAACCATGTTTAATGATGGATTTACGCATGCTTAACGTTAAAAACATCTGGAAATATGTTATTAGGATTAGAGTAGAAGCTTTGGGACGTTTAGTGTTGGAAAATATGGATTTGGATGAAGAATTGTGGTAAAACCCGTAACTGCACTTCTGCAGGATTTCGCAGACCTGCTTGATCGATCGATCGACCCTAGAGCGTCGATCGATCGGAGGTTCGATCGATCGAGCCCCAGCCGTCGATCGATCGACCCTTCCTGGCAGCCTCTTATTTCCCCTTGTTTAATTAGTTGAATTAATTTACCGTGGAATAATTCTTGGGCATTATAAATAAAATGTTTTGGGATATAGGAGAGACCAGTAGGACATATGATTAAGTGTTGAGAAATTTATTATGAAATGATAATTGTGTTTTAGGAATAATTAATTTAGGGATGACGAACTACGTATTTCAAGTGAGGGATTACAACGAATACTTACGATAATGAATAGACGTCTACCTACTGAATTTGTTACTTGGATGGATAGAATCCACGAGTGTCACGTAATTAGTGAGAAAACCCTTCGAGTTAAGGTTAGAGACGAAACCTTATATGTAATCTTAATAATGTAAAATTAAGGATAAATGTTGTAATTATGGGTAATGAGAGTGACCTATATTAACATGATGGAATTGGTATAATTATATGATTGTGTGTACATATATTATATACATGTGAAAAACGTACCCGCGCTACTTGCTATCCCTGAGGTTACCGCGCTGGGACAACCTTATCCTGTGTTGCCTTATGGGGGATATTGGTTCGTACCCTAGAAGATAGATATCCTTGGTACAAGCTACCGAATCGATAGTTCAGACGGTCCTAAGAGACGTGTGGGTATGTACTGACCTCTTAGAGACTTGGAATCTATGCTTCCCCTCAATGTTGTTTTGTATTTGTTGATACAGTTCGAGAGTGATTCCGAACTTGTATTTCCCTTTGTGTGAGCGATACGGGGATTGGATAGCAGAGTATGCCCGCTCCATAGTTTTAGTTGGGGTGCTAGTATATATATATATATATTATGCGAGTAGTTAATATATATATATATGAGATTATGAACTTTAAATTATCTACTGTGACTTGATAAGTAGGACGGGGTTGTTGACTCAATTAATAAATACTTGTTTGTGAAAGTATAATATGACACTGGGAAACATTATAAATTGATGAAGCTAAAACGAGAGTTGTGCTGCAAATTGAAAATAACCTTTTTAAACAATGACATCGTTCGGTTTTGAAAACTTATGAGTAAGTTAAGTTAAACTAAATTATTGGGAAGGTTAGTATGATAAAATATGTTAAGTTAAACCATTTGGGAAGGTTAGTACGATAGGCGAGCACATTAGAAGAGAGGTGAGAATTTCTCAAGAGAGAGTGTCGAACTAATATGTTGTTGCATTGGCCTGTATCAATTTAAATACTTGCTAAACTAATTTTAAATCATACACACTTTCGGGCTCTGACCCGTTTTCTCTCTCCCTCTCCCTCTCTTGTATATATATATGTATTTCAGGTGCCCAGCCACAGGGGCGTCTTGCTTAGGATCTCTTGGAAGGAACGCGCTGCAGCTTAGGTGGGAGTTGCAGGTCTCTTGATTAGACGACTTCTTTCATTCAGATCCACTCTTAGCATTTTCATTCAGATGGGCATGTGTAGCCCCTTTCCATTATTTCTTTTTGTTGGGACATTGTTATTTCAGTTTTCCTATTTCTTTGTTATGGGATTTTGTTCAGGATGGATGTATTACTTTATTTCTCGCATGTTGACATTCGTTGATGAATGTTCTATATTATTTGGATTTTTGTTCCAGGTTTATTGTGGGGTGAATCTTACTTATTGAACTTTGTTAATAAATAAATAAATCTTTTTCATTAAATAAAATTTGGTAGTAATGTTTAAAATTGGTTTTGACACTTAGCTTAATTATTTAGGGTGTTAAATTGGAAAGTTTATTTTTACGAAAGTGATGCTAAGAATGAACCATACTGTTCACCTTGATTTAATTTAATAAAGGAGTGATCGCCCGATATTTAATTAGGCGGGGTGTCACATTTACTTTCATCTAAAACTATACAATTTATTAATTAAAGTTGTACAATTGTTTAAATTGCCCCACCACACACACACACACACATCACACCCCACCACCACCACCCCACCCCCTGCCCACCTCCCCTTGCCACACACACACGCGCATAATATATATATATATATATATATACAAAGTAATTTTCAAAAAAAGTTGAAAAATCCGACCCCCATATGGACAATAATCTAGTGGTTGGGCCACTTTTAAAACAAACCAACCCAACATTTACTAAAACAAATAATCCAACAGCAATGTCCACAACAAATGTGTACCCCGTACTCCTTCTAATTCAACTACTTAATTAATTCATTTCATCAATTAAACTAACAATTAAAGTATACAATTATTAATTTACTAATTCACAATGAGGGCAAATCCTACTTTCATATGAAATGGGCACTAATTATTAATTTTCTTTCATCTAAAAGTATACAATTAAAATTACAATTAAAGCTGCACAATTTATTAATAAAAGCTATAGAATTGTTTAGATTTGCCAACCATACACACACACCCCCCCACCACACCCACACCTCCACCACCCCACCCCCCGCCACCTCCCCCCGCCACACCCACACCCACACGCTATATATATATATATATATATATTGTTCGATATATAATGTAATTTTAAAAAAAAATTGAAAAATCCCACCCCCATATGGACAATAACCCAGTAGTCAGGCCACATTAAAAACTAACCAACTCAACATTTACTAAAAAAAATAATCCAACAGCAATGTCAACAATGAATGTGTATCCCGTTCTCCTTCTAATTCATCAACTCAATTAATTCATTTCATCAATTAAACTAATAATTAAAGTATACAATTATTAATTTACTAATTTACAATGAGGGGCAATCCTACTTTCATATGAAACGGGAACTAATTATTAATTTATTTTCATCTAGAACTATACACTTAAAATTTCAATTAAAGCAATAAAATTTATTAATTAAAGCTATACATTTTTTTAGATTGCCCCACCACCCCCCCCCCCCCCCACCACCCCCTTGCCCCCTCCCCCCGCCACACACACATGCACATACTATATATATATATTGTTCGATATACAAAGTAATTTAAAAAAAAAAATGAAAAATCCCACCCCCATATGGACAATAATCCAGTGGTCATGCCACTTTTAAAACTAACAAACCCAACATTTACTAAACAAAATAATCCAACAACAATGCAACAACAAATGTGTATCCCGTACTCATTGTAATTCATCTACTCTATTAATCCATTTCATCAATTAAAGTAACAATTAAAGTATACAATTATTAATTTACTAATATACAATGCGGGGCAATCCTACTTTCATATGAAATGGGCACTAATTATTAATTTACTTTCATCTAAAACTATACAATTTATTAATTAAAGCAATACAATCGTTTAGATTGCCCCACCACACACGCCACACACTCCCACCACACAACCACCACCACCAACACACCCCCGCCTCCTCCTCCTCCCCCCGCCACACACACACACACATAATATATATATATATATATATATATATATATATATATATATATATATATATATATATATATATATATATATATATATATATATATATATATATATATTGTTCGATATACAAAGTAATTTTCAAAAAAAATTGAAAAATCTCACCCCGATATGGAGAATAATCCTGTGTTCAGGCCACTTTCAAAACTAACCAACCCAACATTTACTAAAACAAATAATCCAACAACAATGTCAACAACAAATGTGTATCCCGTACTCCTTCTAATTTATCTACTCAATTAATTCATTTCATCAATTAAACTAACAATTAAAGTATACAATTATTAATTTACTAATTTACAATGAGGGGCAATCCTACTTTCATATGAAATGGGCACTAATAATTAATTTACTTTCATCTAAAACTATACAATTTATTAATTAAAGTTGTACAATTGTTTAGATTGCCCCACCACACACACACACACACATCACACCCCACCACCACAACCCCACCCCCTGCCCCCCTCCTCCCGCCACACACACATGCACATAATATATATATATATATATATATATATATATATATATATATATATATATATATATATATATATATATATATATATATATATATATATATATATATTCTTCGATATACAAAGTCATTTTCAAAAAAAGTTGAAAAATCCCACCCCCATATGGACAATAATCCAGTGGTCATGCCACTTTTAAAACTAACCAACCCAACATTTACTAAAAGAAATAATCCAACAGCAATGTCAACAACAAATGTGTATCCCGTACTCCTTCTAATTCATCTACTCAATTAATTCATTTCATCAATTAAACTTACAATTAAAGTATGCAATTATTAATGTACTAATTTACAATGAGGGGCAATCCTACTTTCATGTGAAATGGGCACTAATTATTAATTTACTTTCATCTAAAACTATACAATTAAAATGACAATTAAAGTTATACAATTTATTAATTAAAGTTAAACAATTATTTAGATTGCCCCACCATACACACACACACACACACACACACACACACACACACCACACACACACCTCCACCGCCCCGCCCCCTGCCCCCTCCCCCCGCCACACACACACGCAGATACTATATATATATATATATATATATATATATATATTGTTCGATATACAAAGTAATTATAAAAAAAGTTGAAAAATCGCACCCCCATGTGGACAATAATCCAGTGGTCAGGCTAATTTCAAAACTAACAACCCCAACATTTACTAAAAAAAATAATCCAACAGCAATGTCCACAATGAATGTGTCTCCCGTTCTCCTTCTAATTCATCTACTCAATTAAAATATTTCATCAATTAAAGTATAAAATTATTAATTTACAATGAGGGGCGGTTCTACTTTCATATGAAATGTGAACTAATTATTAATTTATTTTCATCTAAAACTATACACTTAAAACTTCAATTAAAGCTATAAATTTTTTTAATTTAAGCTATAAATTTGTTTAGATTGCCCCACCACACCCCCACCACCACACCCATAGACCCCTCCCTCCCCCCCCCCCCACCCACCACACTGACATGCACATACTATATATATATTGTTCGATATACATATGGACAATAATCCAGTGGTCATGCCACTTTTAAAACTAACCAACCCAATAGTTACTAAACAAAATAATGCAAGAACAATGACAACAACAAATGTGTATTCCGTACTCCTTCTAGTTCATCTACTCAATTTATTCATTTCATTAATTAAACTAACAATCAAAGTATACAATTACTAATTTACTAATTTACAATGAGGGGCAATCCGACTTTCATATCAAATGGGCACTAATTATTAATTTACTTTCATCTAAAACTATACAATTTATTAATTAAAGCTATACAATTGTTTAGATTGCCCCACCACACACACCACACTCCCACCACACCACCACCACCAACACCCCACCCCCGCCCCCTCCCCCTGCCACACACACGCACATAATATATATATATATATATATATATATATATATATATATATATATATATATATATATATATATATATATATATATATTGTTCGATATACAAATTAATTTTCAAAAAAAGTTGAAAAATCCCACCCCCACATGGACAATAATCCAGTGGTCAGGCCACTTTCAAAACTAACCAACCCAACATTTACTAAAACAAATAATCCAATAGCAATGTCAACAACAAATGTGTATCGCGTAGTCCTTCTAATTCTTCTACTCAATTAATTCATTTCATCAATTAAACTAACAATTAAAGTATACAATTATTAATTTACTAATTTATAATGAGGGGCAATCCTACTTTCATATGAAATGGGCACTAATAATTAATTTACTTTCATCTAAAACTATGCAATTAAAATTTCAATTAAAGCTATACAATTTATTAATTAAAGCTATACAATTGTTTATATTGCCCCACCACACACACACACACACACACCGACCACAACCCCTCCCACCACCCCCACCACACCCCCTGCCCCCTCCCCCGCCACACACACACATGAACATACTATATATATATATATATATATATATATATATATATATATTGTTCGCTATACCAAGTAATTTTCAAAAAAAGTTGAAAAATCCCACCCCCATATGGACAATAATCCAATGATCGTGCCACTTTTAAAACTAACCAATCCAGATTTTTACTAAACAAAATAATCCAACAGCAATGTCAACAACAAATGTGTATCCCGTACTCCTTCTAATTCATCTACTCAATTAATTCATTAAATCAATTAAAGTATACAATTATTAATTTACTAATTTACAATGTGGGGCAATCCTACTATCATATGAAATGGGCACTAATTTTTAATTTACTTTCATCTGAAACTATACAATTTATTAATTAAAGCTATACAATAGTTTAGATTGCCCCACCACACACACACACACACACACCACATACCACCACCACCACACCCCCTCCCCCCTCCCCCCACCACACACACACGCACATAATATATATATATATATATATAGTTCGATATACAAAGTAATTTTAAAAAAAAAGTTGAAAAATCCCACCCCCATATGGAGAATAATCCAGTGGTCGGACCACTTTAAAACAAACCAACCCAACATTTACTAAAAGAAATAATCCAACATCAATGTCAACAACAAATGTGTATCCCGTACTCCTTCTAATTCATCTACTCAATTAATTCTTTTCATCAATTAAACTAACAATAAAATTATGCAATTATTAATTTACTAATTTAAAATGAGGGGCAATCCTACTTTGATATGAAATGGGTACTAATTATTAATTTACTTTCATCTAAAACTATACAATTAAAATGACAATTAAAGCTATACAATTTATTAATTAAAGTTAAACAATTATTTATATTGCCTCACCATACACACACACCCACCACACCCCCTCATCCACCACCCCACCTCCGGCCCCTCCTCCCGCCACACACACATGCACATACTATATATATATATATATTGTTCAATATACAAAGTAATTTTAAAAAAAGTTTGAAAAATCCCACCCCCATATGGAGAATAATCCAGTGGTCGGGCCACTTTTAAAACAAACCAACCCAACATTTACTAAATGAAATAATCCAACATCAACATCAACAACAGATGTGTATCCCGCACTCCTTCTAATTCATCTACTCAATTAATTCATTTCATCAATTAAACTAACAATTAAAGTATACAATTATTAATTTACTAATTTACAATGAGGGGCAATCCTATTTTCATATGAAATGGGCACTAATTATTAATTTACTTTCATCTAAAACTATACAATTAAAATTACAATTAAAGCTATACATTTTATTAATTAAAGCTATACAATTGTTTAGATTGCCCCACCACACACACACCCACCCACCTCCACCACCCCACTCCCTGCCCCCCTCCCCCCGCCAGACACACACGCACATACTATATATATACTGTTCGATATACAAAGAATTTTTCAAAAAAACTTGAAAAATCCCACCCCCATATGGACAATAATCCAGTGGTCAGGCCACTTTCAATACTAACCAACCCAACATTTACTAAAACAAATAATCCAACAGCAATGTCAACAACAAATGTGTATCGCGTAGTCCTTCTAATTCTTCTACTCAATTAATTCATTTCATCAATTAAACTAACAATTAAAGTGTACAATTATTAATTTACTAATTTACAATGAGGGGCAATCCTACTTTCATATGAAATGGGCACTAATAATTAATTTACTTTCATGTAAAACTATACAATTAAAATTACAATTAAAGCTATACAATTTATTAATTAAAGCTATACAATTGTTTAGATTGCCCCACCACACACACACACACACAGACCACACCCCCTCCCCCACCCCCACCACACCACCTGCCCCCTCCCCCTGCCCCCTCCCCCGCCACACTCAGATGAACATACTATATATATATATATATATATATATTGTTCGATATACAAAGTAATTTTCAAGAAAAGTTGGAAAATCCCATCCCCATATGGAGAATAATCCAATGATCATGCCACTTTTAAAACTAACCAATCCAACATTTACTAAGCAAAATAATCCAACAACAATGTCAACAACAAATGTGTATCTCGTACTCATTCTAATTCATCTACTCAATTAATTCATTAAATCAATTAAAGTATACAATTATTAATTTACTAATTTACAATGTGGAGCAATCCTACTTTCATATGAAATGGGCACTAATTATTAATTTACTTTCATCTAAAACTATACAATTTATTAATTGAAGCTATACAATTGTTTAGATTGCCCCACCACACACACACACACACACACACCACACACCACGACATCCCCTGCCCCTTCCCCCAACCACACAGACACAAACATAATATACATACATATATATATATATATATATATATATATATATATATATATATATATATATATATATATAGTTCGATATACAAAGTAATTTTCAAAAAAGGTTGAAAAATCCCGTCCAGATATGGAGAATAATCTAGTGGTCGGGCCACTTTTAAAACAAACCAACCCAACATTGACTAAAAGAAATAATCCAACATCAATGTCAACAACGAATGTGTATCCCGTACTCCTTCTAATTCATATACTCAATTAATCCATTTTATCAATTAAGCTAACAATTAAATTATGCAATTATTAATTTACTAATTTAAAATGGGGGGCAATCCTACTTTCATATGAAATGGGCAGTAATTATTAATTTATTTTCATCTAAAACTATACAATTAAAATGACAATTAAATCTATACAATTTATTAATTAAAGTTAAACAATTATTTAGATTGCCTCACCATACACACACACCCCCCCACCACACCCCACCTCCACCACCCCACCCCCGCCCCCTCCCCCCGCCACACACACATGCACATACTATATATATATATATTGTTCAATATACAAAGTAATTTTCAAAAAAAGTTGAAAAATCCCACCCCATATGGAGAATAATCCAGTGGTCGGGCCACTTTTAAAACAAACCAACCCAACATTTACTAAAAGAAATATTCCAACAGCAATATCAACAACAATAGTGTATCCCGCACTCCTTATAATTTATCTACTCAATTAATTCATTTCATCAATTAAACTAACAATTAAAGTATACAATTATTCATTTACAAATTTACAATGAGGGGAAATCCTACTTTCATATGAAATGGGCACTAATTATTAACTTACTTTCATCTAAAACTATACAATTAAAATTACAATTAAAGCTATACAATTTATTAATTAAAGCTATACAATTGTTTAGATTGCCCCACCTCACACACACACACACACCTCCACCACCCCACCCCTGCCTTCCTACCCCCGCCAGACACACATGCACATACTATATATATACTGTTCGATATACAAAGTAATTTTCAAAAAAAGTTGAAAAATCCCACCACCATATGGACAATAATCCAGTGGTCAGGCCACTTTTAAAACTAACCAACCAAACATTTACTAAAGAAAATAATCCAACAACAATGTTAACAACGAATGTGTATCCCATTGTCCTTCTAATTCATCTACTCAGTTAATTCATTTCATCAATTAAACTAACAATTAAAGTATACAATTATTAATTTACTAATTTACAATGAGGGGCAAGCCTACTTTCATATGAAATGGGCACTAATTATTAATTTATTTTCATCTAAAACTATACAATTAAAATTACAATTAAAGCTATAAAGTTTATTAATTAAAGCTATACAATTGTTTAGATTGCCCCACCACAAACACACACACATCCACCACATCCCCACCCCCGCCACCCCACCCCCTGCCCCCCTCCCCCACCACACAAACATTAACATACTCTATATATATTGTTCGATATACAAAGTAGTTTTCAAAAAAAGTTGAAAAATCCTACCACCATATGGACAATAATCCTGTGGTCATGCCACTTTTAAAACTAACCAACCCAACATTTACTGAACAGAATAATGCAACAACAATGTGTAACAACCCTCTCTTTTGATAGCCTATTTTATATTTATTTACTATATGTATTATTTAATTTTAAAATGATGGATGTTGAGTAAATATTAATTTAATGTGGAAAAGGTTAATATTTACTAAAATGTTGTAAGGTTACCTGATGGGTAGGTAAAAATATCCATGTGGTGATTTATGGTGTCATAAGATATAAAATGACAATTTGGTTTAATATGAAACCGGAATTTAAAATGAGTATAATATTTCCAAATGATAATTTGGAGGGTGTAGTTTGTCCCGGTAGGTGCGAGACAGTCAAAATAAGTGACATATTGCATTTTGGTATTTTGGGCACTTTTGACTGGTTATAGCTTAAATGTGTAGTTGCGATTTATTATATCGCGTATTAGTCATTTAAGTGGGCTTTTATACTTAATCCCCGTTTCATTTTCCCCACCCCTATTCTCATTCTTCCATTTTATACACTTGAGAGAGAGAGAAAGGAGGAAAGCTTTGGGAGAGAAAGATAAATTTGGAGATTAAGCTTGGATCATTTCCTACACCAAATCAAATCTGCATTTCCATGATCAAGGCGAGTAACCTACTTGCTATTATATAATTTAAGTGGATTAATTAGTTTTGATAGTTATTGAATTGTTATGATTTTGTTTAGTTAGGGTTTTGTTGGATTTATCGGTATTAACCCTTGGAAATTGATTGTGATGATATATAATGTTAATATTAGTTGTAGAGGTATTGTTGGTGTAGAAATTTGCAGCACATGATCTTGGTTGGGTTGGTTTTGGGTTTAAGGAGAAATTTGGAGTTTAGAACTCCATAGCCATTCTTGGCAATTTCGCAGGGGCGAATCGATTTGCATAGATGCAGTCTCCCAGGTCTGTGTACCCTAATCGATTCGGGTTAAGGCCGAATCGATTCGGCTGTATGCAGAAAGTTGAGTCATTTTTTTCCTTTCAAATTTTGATCTCTTTCCTCAGGCTTAGGATCTAGGAACCTTCTTGAAAGACGTAAAGGTAGAGTCCTAGAGTATTAGTTGAGTTTGGTCGTTACCCTAGACTAGAAATGGCTTCATCTAGGGTTTATTTCGTGGAGGTTTAAAGTAATGTTAAGGCTTTACTTCTTTTATTAAATTTTTAGAAGTTAGGAGTTTGATTGCCCAAGCTTGGAGACTTTAGGGGCTTATCGAAGTTGTATATAAACTTTGGGGAATTTTAGAATTGTTACAAATATTTGGAGATTTAGTCGGGACCTGTAAATTGAGGAATGTTAATGAAAATATTCGATGGTGTTATGTTCCCATAAAATGAACCACATTAGTCAAAGGTATTAGGTTCGAATATGATGAACCACACTATTTAATGATGAGATTAGGTTCGAATAAAATGAACCAAACGCATGTGTAATGGATATGGAAACTTGTAATGAACATTGAAACTTAAAATGAAATTTAAAATGTAAATGATAATTTACTGATACACACCTCTCTAAATACCATCATAAGGGAAGTTCGCTCGCACAGGTGAAGCCCCCGGCTAATGAATGCAGGGTGGATATAGTCCTAGGACATCTGAGCGCTTTTATATATATGTATTTTTCTGCGATGGGTAGGAGATTCTGGGTGTGGTCTTGACTACCCCACAGGCACATGGCCGCTTCCCGACAGACTTCGATAGGTGCCCAGGTTGTCTTATGTTAGGCCCTGGAAGATGTTGGTCATTTAGGGGCGCGCACAGTGGGGCAACCCGGACGGACCGTCTTAGAATCGTTATATGTATATGAATATAACTATATTTTCATCAAGTGGGACTTGATGGTTGTTAAACGCCACAAAGAGCGTATGATATATGCCATAAAGAGCATGGATATTTGCCATAAAGAGCACGATATTGATATTTATGTGCCATAAAGAGCACTTGATATTAATGATATTCCTAATAAGGAATGGAAAGATAATTAACTATAAAAGTTAATAAGTGAAAGGAAATGATATATTCTTGATTTAACCGAATCAATGGTTTTATTCCTAATAAGGGATGTAAGAAGAATATGGTAATTGGATGAATGAGCTAAGGTTTTAAATTTAAGTTATTTACTCTTCTTTCTTTTATGTAGATACCCTTTCATTTCATCATTTAGTTAAATTATAATAAAAGTTTATCATCCTTATCATTCTTGCATAACTGTTCATTTATATCATGCTTTTTATTTCTTTTGGTGATCATATAGAACCCGTCCCTGACCGGTTTACTTTTCTTGTTGTTTATATGATTGTATCCGCTCTGGTGCTCCACCGCAAGGACGCCAGTTTTGATATTTCCCCCCTTTGCTTTCGATGAGTTGTAAGATATTGTGGGTTATTACAGGATATTGTATTAGACGCTTTCACCTTTGTGTTCTAGATACGACCGGGTCTTACATTCGGGCATGTGGCCCAAACTTTTGTTTTTGATTAATGAATGTATTATATACGATATTAAATTGTTGTACGATGTTCTATGTAGCTGTGGACCGACAGCTTATTCGGTCCATTTGTATACATTCGTTTTAGTTGTAATATATATATTTTTGTGGAATTCCAATTGCTTATCAGATTGGGTTGTCTAATTAAATTTTCAGAACTGTATTTTTAAAATCTTACACCTTTTGGCAACCCGTTTTCTGATTTATTGGGTGGTTTTCCCGTATACTCAGTTTATATTTGTGATGCTGAGAATGATATCCATCCATGATTCCTGTTACGTTTGAATATCGGGCTGGCCACCCCTTATATTGGATCGCGGGTTGTCACAGATGGTATCAGAGCATCAGGTTCTAGAGTACTCGGATCTATGTGGACTTGTCACGTTCTACCGTAGCGTTCTTTGATGTAGAGCCTCATGTTAGGACTTCTTTGTTGCTTATGTTTGCGATCTTCTGCAAGATAGATTGTTTTAAATAGAATTCTAACGCTATTTTTTCTTCCATCTCAGATGCCGCCTAAGAGAGGTCGCCCAGTGAGACGTAATAGGGTTGTAGAAGGGGAGGTAGGTCCTCCATTACCACCACAAGGGACCATTAACGTTGCGGATGTAGCAAGCATAGTGGCTCATGCGGTTAAGGCCTCCATGACCGCAGTGGTCCAATAATTACCACGGGATCCAGGTGTTCAAGCTCCTACGGGACTTACTCCTTGGGAAAAGGTTAGGGATTCCTTTCTAAAGGTCAATCCCCCGGAATTCGAGGGAGGCACGGATGCGGTTAAAGCCAATCAATGGAAGAAAAACATGCAACGCCACCTTATAATGTTAGAATGCAGTGAGGATAAGAAACAAGTCCTTACCACCTTTAAGCTTGTTGGATTTACGTTACACTGGTGGGAGACGATGACCACACCAGAGGAAAGACACACAATGACGATCACTGAGTTCTGGGCTTTGTTTGATTGTAAGTATTTTTCCTCCCGCAGTTCAGATGGAGATGAAGAGGAAGTTTCATGATGTAGTGCAAGGGGAGAGATCTGTAGCGGAGTATGAAGAGGAGTTCACCCGGTTGGAAAGTTTTGTACCGGATGAGGTGACGCCGGTGTAATACCCCGTATTTTTGTGATATTTATTTTTGGGATTAATTAATTAAATGTGAATTAATTGGGAATTTATCCGGATAAAATACTAGCGAGATGTGAGTTAGTATTTGGCTATATTGAGTATATATGATGATATATGAATATTAATTGATGAAATTTGTCGTGAGATTGATATACGGCAATTTGGACATTTTATTGGGACGCGTGTGACAATCGCGTCAGGATATAATTATTTTAATTATAAAAGTGAATTTTATTTCTATTAACCGTATGGTCGTTTTGAGTGCACCAACGCGTCCGGAAGGGTCGAAATAGTCAGAAAACACTAGCAGGGGTTTAGTTTGGGTCCCGAGGTATTTTTAGGCCATACCGGCAACATAAAGGGTAGTTTGGTAATTTTGTGTTTTGGGGAATTAAAAGTGACAAAAATTAGGAGTTTTTATCTGATTGGGAATTGACCCACTAAAACCACTAACCAACCCTTAATGACCCAATAAGCTACGGGGGTTATTAGATTAGGTTTCCAAAACTTTCCCAAAGCAAACCCTAGCCACCATAGCCACCATTGGAGAAAAGCTTGGAGAGAGAGAGAAGAGGAGAATTCTGAAGAGAGAGAGAGAGAGAACTTCATCAAATCGACATCAAAATCAGATATTGAATCAAGGCAAGTGGTTTAATTTACATTATTATGCAGTAAATGTTCCTTCCATGTTAGATAATTCTAATAATCATATTTGTTTGGGAGATAAATGAAAACCCATAAAATTGGAGTTGTTAGTTTAATTTTGGATATAGGATTGCATGTAGAAATGTTATTGGAAGATCGAATTAAGATAATTACTACTTTATGTGATACAAAAATGGATTTATTTATGGGAATTGATGATTTAAAATTCTAGGGTTTATGTTCTTGAAAACTGGGGGAAAAGTGTAGAGACTTGATGATTTAATGATGTTTAGGATGAATTGATTCCTTAAAATACGTTAGTATATAACCTTGATATGTTTAGGGATGATTAGAGACCTTAAAACATTGTTGGGACGAATTTTGGTTGAGATTTGAGGTGTAGAAATTAATGAAAAACGAAAATAGGAATTCTGGGCTCGGAACTGGTCGTTCGTTAGAAGACCCTCCCAGGTCGTTCGAACGAGCTCGTTCGAATGAGATTCTAACGAGTTGACCAGTGGCTTCTAATGAGGGGGAAATTCATTCGATACCTTCGTTCGAACGAGATGTCATTAGAAGGCTTAGTTCGTTCGAACGAACTAACTCTCGTTCGAACAGCCTCGTTCGAACGAGACTTTTAACGAGCTGGCAGTTTAGGCTTTTTAGCCTGTTTTGTGTAACAACCCTCGATTTTGGGAGGCTCATTTTATACTAATTTTACCGCATAAGGTAATTATATAAAATGTGGGGACTGGAGTAAATATTAATTTAATGAATTGAAAGTTAATATTTACTAGATTGATGCATATTTACTGTATGTGACAGTAAATAACATCAGGTTACATGTATGTAGTGTCATGTAATTTAAATGGCCTTTTAGTTTAAATGATTTTGGAACTCGAAATAATTTATAAAATTTCCGGATGCCAGTTTAGAGGGTGTAGTTAGTCTCGGAAGGTGCGAGACAGTCAAAATAAGTGCCATATTGTATTTTTGAGTTTTGGGCACTTTTATCTGATTTTAACTTATACGCGTATTTGGGAGTCATTTTAATGTGGTATTAACCACTTAAGTTGGGAGAATTATGTTAAGCCACGATTTTAGTCTTCTAAATCCCTTATTTTTTCCCATTTTATGTCTTGAACATAGAGAGAGAAAGAGGAAGAAGAGAAATGGAGAAATGAGAGAGAGATTAAAGATGGAGGATTTGGGATTGCTTCTTCTCCAAATAAATCTGAGATATCAACCCTAAGGCAAGTTTTCTACTTGCTTATATGTGATTAAAGATGCATAAATTGTATGATAGTTGTGTATTTACATTTATGGTTTAAATGTAGAATTTGTGGGATTTAAACCCTAGTCTTGATTTATGTTGAAGAAATTGTGGGTTTTGATGGTTCATAATCATGTAGATTAGTTTGGGGTAGATTTTTGTTGTTGGATGTGTATGGAAAGGAAGAGATTTGGAGTTTGGAGGAATTAGGGTTCATAACCCTTCGTAGCCATTTTTGGTAGATTTGCAGGTCCGAATCGATTCGGCCCTTTGGGCGAATCGATTCGCTAGGGGAAATTGGCAGGTCTGCATAACCCGAATCAATTCGGGGTTAAGACCGAATCGATTTGGTCAATTGCAGAAGGTTGGGTTTGTTGTCCTAACCGATTCGCTTTTTGGGCGAATCGATTCGCTAGGGCGAATCGATTCGGCCCTTGGGCGAATCGATTCGTTTTCCTGCTATTTTTGAGTTAATTTTATAACTCAATTTTTATTCTTTTCTTTAATTATAGGGATTAGGAACCTTCTTGAATGAAGTAAACTTAGAGTCCTAGAGTGTGAGATGATTTAGTTGTCTACCCTGCATTAGGAATGGGTTATGTGGGGACTTTTCCGGGGTTAGGCCTAATGATGATAGGGCATTCTTTTCTTCTAGTTGATTATATTAAAAATAGGAGATGTAGTGTTATGTTTGGGAGACCTTAGAAGCTTAATTAAGCTATACGAGTTTTGATGGTTTGTACTATCACCCCAAAAGAATGTTGAGAGATTCTAGAAGCTCAAATTGAGTTATGTTAACCTTGATGGTTTACATTATCACCATAAAAGTATGTTGGGAGAATAAATGGAGAGTTTATCTATTCCTTCGAGGTATGATGATGAGAATGCGTGATATTGAAAAACTTCGCAGATTTCTAATTTAGCACACTTATTAAATTTCAGCCCCTAAACATGCATCTAAGGTGCGTGTGTGTGTCAACCCATAACCAAATAAATCATGTGACACCAAGTTTAAGGAAAAATCCCCGCAGGGCAAAACGTTTTATTTCACTATAAAGCGTAAATCGCAACTTACAAGATTTACAATGAAATACAGCAATGAATCCACACGCAGCGAACCCACATGAACCTCAGTCCAATCAACAAAGGAAGAACCGCAGCACTCCTCAATGACACGCAGCCATGAAACTTTGTAGAGACTCCCTCAGCAATGACACTCAGCCCTCGGTTGCAAAGATCTCTCCACAAAGGTTTGAACAAACACAAGGTTGTGTTCTTGGGTTACCAAAAAGATTCACAAAGGTTTGGCAATTGTGTGAATCAAAACATGATTCTTGGGACTCAAAAATATGAAGACTAGAGGTATTTGGACTCTCAAAAACGTCTTCTAAAGTCTTGCAAAACAACTCCCCCGAAGTTGGTATTTATAGGAAAAAATATGAAGAATCCCGCTTTGTTAAAACTCTTAAACACTTATCAGCGTACAGGTACACCGAACCCCATCTGGGGTACACCGAACCGGTTTGGTGTTCCCATTCTGGTATGAGGTTAAAAAAAAACAGCATTCTTCAAGGAATTTTCTCCAACTTCAAAAGGTCATAACTTCTTCACCGTAGCTCGGATTGAGGTGCCGTTTCTTCCAGTATCTTCGTTGCGGCGAGATCTTCAACTTTCCAGTTGACCAGACCTCCTAACTATGGATGTGAAATTACGAAAATGCCCTTGAACTTCCCTATCAAGCCTTTTTTCACTGTTTTGACTTCCCTTGCGTACCACTTGCATTAAGTCCCTAAAATCGTGGAACGTGAAGTCGTTGAGGCATATGTAGGACACATTAATGGAGATGTTGAATGCTTGATTCCCAGAATTCGGATAGAGGCCGTCATGTGCGATCTTGAGGTGACGTGCCAAATGTAGCGGCGTACGACATACATAAATGAAACATATTGGACATAAGAAAAATGTCCTTACAAATCTCCCCCTATGTCTATGCCGGTACATACATAAAAAATCCGAATTATCAAATATGAAATTGCCTATACAAATCTACCCTCCCATGAACCCAAAACTGGAAAAGGTACAAATGAATAGTCTTCATCGTTTGTTCTTCAAATGTTCAGGAATCTCAAATCTTTTCTCATCAGGGTGTGCAATTCAGAGATCATCATTGTAGTACCTACACACATGAGAAAAAGAAAAAAATACCAAGTGACGTATCGAGTTTGAAATGAGATAAACATAGATACCAATATATGATAAGCATAAGTCAAATCTCAAAACTCCCCCAAAATTCAAACTCCCCCATAAAATGATAATTCTTTCTCCCCCTTTTTATGATGTCCCCAAATAGACAAATAAGAAGAATGAATCAAACAAGCAAAATCGGGGTGTCACGGTATAAAATCACACCATGAATGAACATAAAACAACCAAGTCGGTGATAGCGTAAAAGAATGTGTGTGATCAAAATTCGATAGGAAAATCAAAGCATACAAACATGACATATGTGCACGATGGATATTGAATATTCCTAACGAATGAACTCAAATGCTTCCTTTGGTGTAAGAGATAGGAAATATAAGACATTGACTATATCAAATCTACAAATCAAAGCTCAAAGTGATTTCTACACCAATAACGTCCAAAATGATTTTCATGCTTTTTCAGGACTTTCAAGGAAGTGCAAACCCGTTATCAATCTCCAACCAAACTCCCTCAGATTTATATTTTGAATAGAGGTATACTAAATTCTCAAACTTTGGAGAATTGGGTGAAGCCTAAATGGCCCATATTTGGCATGAATTGCTTTTTATTGCCATATCATTTTTTTCGGGCTCTTTTAACCTCTTTGGACCTCGGATAATAAAATTCCTCAATTTTTTAGGTCCTTTTTAACGGTGGCTTTTGCGCAAAGGATAAGAATCAACTTTCGCAGCCCCTCCCCGTTATGCAAATAATCACACAGTCTCACCAAAACGGTTTTTACATGCAATCCAATCTTGTCAAGTTTTATCGCATTTTATACATTGTATAGACAGGATTGAGATGGAAACACTCAAGCCAACATGAGATTGACAAGTGCAATAATCAAATATAGCCGTGCATGTGTGCAATAAAGGATATAGGAGTCAAGCATGTAGGAAATATCACTAATTACATCTCAAAGACTCCAATCAATGTAAAGCACATGGATGAAATGGTGTAGCCTCTCAAATCTCTATCAAACAGTCACATGGATATATGGAATGAAGTTGTGACTTGGCTATCTTACATGCTCATCCATAAAAGAAGCAAATGCAGAAATCTTTTTGGATTTTTCAAAAATTTTATCAAAATAAAATCTTTTTGTATTTTTCAAAATTTTTCAAAAATAAAAATCTATACAAAAAGTACATGTCACAACGCTAGCAAACATAAAGATCATGAAACGAAAACTAGCATATGACAAACATGCAAACACAATCATCTATATGATATGGCAAGAGAAGAATCATGTGCAAGCAAACGGGAATCAACTATTCTAAAATCTAGTGTATCCAAAAGTGATTTCCTAACCCAAATGGATAAAACACGTCGACAAGGGGTTTTGGAAACCAACAAAACACTAGACTTCGAATTCCTAGGACCTCTTCCAAGATCAAAACAAAATCTCCTAAGGTGACCTTTCCTACCACAATGTGAACATGTGTAAACGGAAGGAATGTTACCTAAAGTGTGATCTTTTCTAATGTCCTTGGGATTGATTGACCCTCTAAAACAAATAATGGTTTTGGCTTTAGCACTAGAAGCATGAGAACAAGATGAGCCATTACCATCACAATCAATCCTACTTGAATCGTTTAAATCATTTTTCATCTTCAAAATATTTGATTCAAGCAACAAATTAGACTCTTCCCAAGACAGGGATTGCTTTTTCAAATTTTCAACAATTTCTAAAAGGGTATCCCTCTCCCCCTCAATTAAAGCAAACTTTTCCCTAAGAGTCTCTTCACGTGCCACAAACTCATTGATTAAAATATTTCTTTCATCTTTGGCACAAACACAAACCATCGAATTTTTAAGGTCCTCCAATTCCTTTTCTAAAAATAGGACCCTATCATCACTCTCCTTTTTGGCAATTTTCAAAGAATCAAAATCAATACACAAATTACCAAAGTGCTCACGACAAATACCACTTTGAGTTTGGAACTCTTGCAAATATTCAATCTTAATTTTAAAACGAGAATTTTCTTTTTCCAAAACTTTAATTCTTTTGCAAAGTTTCAAATTGAAAGTTTTTAAATTCTCAGCATGGTCGTGAACTTTTTCAAAAATAGGCACTTTATTATATAACTTCTCCATTTGAACACGCACTTTTTCAAAAATCAATTTTTTCAGAAAATTGATATCTTAGAAAAATTTTGCGGAAAAAAAAGGAATACGCGATAAATTAGCGTAACCTGCTCTGATACCAATTTGAGAATGCGTGATATTGAAAAACTTCGCAGATTTCTAATTTAGCACACTTATTAAATTTCAGCCCCTAAACATGCATCTAAGGTGCGTGTGTGTGTCAACCCATAACCAAATAAATCATGTGACACCAAGTTTAAGGAAAAATCCCCGCAGGGCAAAACCTTTTATTTCACTATAAAGCGTAAATCGCAACTTACAAGATTTACAATGAAATACAGCAATGAATCCACACGCAGCGAACCCACATGAACCTCAGTCCAATCAACAAAGGAAGAACCGCAGCACTCCTCAATGACACGCAGCCATGAAACTTTGTAGAGACTCCCTCAGCAATGACACTCAGCCCTCGGTTGCAAAGATCTCTCCACAAAGGTTTGAACAAACACAAGGTTGTGTTCTTGGGTTACCAAAAAGATTCACAAAGGTTTGGCAATTGTGTGAATCAAAACATGATTCTTGGGACTCAAAAATATGAAGACTAGAGGTATTTGGACTCTCAAAAACGTCTTCTAAAGTCTTGCAAAACAACTCCCCCGAAGTTGGTATTTATAGGAAAAAATATGAAGAATCCCGCTTTGTTAAAACTCTTAAACACTTATCAGCGTACAGGTACACCGAACCCCATCTGGGGTACACCGAACCGGTTTGGTGTTCCCATTCTGGTATGAGGTTAAAAAAAAACAGCATTCTTCAAGGAATTTTCTCCAACTTCAAAAGGTCATAACTTCTTCACCGTAGCTCGGATTGAGGTGCCGTTTCTTCCAGTATCTTCGTTACGGCGAGATCTTCAACTTTCCAGTTGACCAGACTTCCTAACTATGGATGTGAAATTACGAAAATGCCCTTGAACTTCCCTATCAAGCCTTTTTTCACTGTTTTGACTTCCCTTGCGTACCACTTGCATTAAGTCCCTAAAATCGTGGAACGTGAAGTCGTTGAGGCATATGTAGGACACATTAATGGAGATGTTGAATGCTTGATTCCCAGAATTCGGATAGAGGCCGTCATGTGCGATCTTGAGGTGACGTGCCAAATGTAGCGGCGTACGACATACATAAATGAAACATATTGGACATAAGAAAAATGTCCTTACAGATGATATTGGGGCTCTAAAATGAATACCCTAAAACGTTTGGAGTTAATTAAGAATTTGCTTACTCCTTTTGAGGTTGTAGTAATGACATAATTTATTGTATGGCTCCGGATAATAAGTTAGACTATTTGTAAGGTAAATAATAACGGTTTCGAATAAAATGAAACATGGAAATGAAATGGAAAGGGTATTGATTTTTGGTAAATGATAATTTACTTAATCATGAAACCGGTAAATAATGATTTACTTGATTTTGTTAATGATAATTAAAATGGATGTTACACACCTCTCTAAATACCATCTTAAGGGAAGTCCGCACGATAGGTGAAGCCCCCTGGCTAATGAATGCAGGGTGGATATAGTCCTAGGCCATGGGAGCGCTTATGGTTGTATTTTTCTGCGCTGGGTAGGAAGATTCCGGGTGTGGTCTTGGCTCCCACGCAGGCTCATGGCCGCTTCCCGACGTTTCGTTAGGATCCCAGGTTGTCTTGGAGGCCCTGGAAGATGATGGTCATTTAGGGGCGGGCTCAGTGGGGAAACCCGGACGGGCGGTCTTAGAGTACGTTATATGTATATACTATAACAGTTCATAATCAAGTGGGACTTGATGTATTTTGATATGCCACATAGAGCATGATTGAGTGCCATAAAGAGCACATATAAATGCCACATAGAGCACTTGAAAATGATTATTTTCTTGATAAGGAAAGGATTTTTACGAAAGGTAAAATTGAGATATAATTGCCTTAAAGAGCAAAAGATTGTGTTTATAAATATATTTCCTGCTAAGGGAAAGATGTATGAAATAACTGGCACATTTGATGAAGTTCTTAGTTTAATGCTTCTTATTTTTATCCCTGCTTAGCTTATGTTTTAAATTGTTTAGGTTGCTTTTTATTTCACTTTCTTCATGATTTATCGTACATAACTTTCATACTCTTTATTCATCTGGTAATCATATAGAACCGGGCCCTGACCGGTTGCATTCCCTGTTGCATATTCTTCTTGTCTCTGCTCAGGTACTCCGCCGCAAGGATGCCTGATTTGAATTCCTATTCCGATGTTTTCGACGAGCCGTGACGCATTGCGGGTATTACGGGATACATTTGGTATAGACGTTTTCATCTTCATTCTAGCTAAGGTCAAGTCTTTTATTCGGGAAAGAGGCCCAAGCTTTTATAAATGTCTAATGTAATGTAATAAGTAACTTATTGTACTTGTGTATTATTGGTATATCAGTTCAGTGACCGGTTACATATTCGGTCTTTTATTGTATTCTTGTTGTATTATATATATATATCTTAGGGTTTCCCTTATCTTTCAGGAATTGGGTTGTTTGTTTTCATTTATTTACTTTCAAATCAAAATTTTTGGCAACCCGTTTTCTGAAATATTGGGTGGTTATCCTGGATACTCTCTATTTTTTTTTTGATGCTGAGAATGATTCCATCCATGATTCCGTTATATTGGAGTATTGGGCTGGCCACCCCTTATTTTGGTGAGCGGGTTGTCACATTTTGATTTTGGGAGTCCCGTAACCTTGTTCAAATGGAGAGATAACTTTTCCTTGGTGATTAATTGATATCTTTGGGACATTTGGGGTATAATGAGGAGAAAAATACATAAGAGTGAATTGAACCAAATAGACATTATGGGTTGAGACGTGAGTGTCTACTACGACGTGAGATTAATTTATGGCGTGTATAATTATATACCGGGAGTATATAAATTGTGTAAACTCTAAGTTGGTACTAGAATGAGAAATGTACAACAAATAAACTATGGTGATTACTAAGATGTGTGCTACTTAGTATTGGTATATGATTTTATGTGTATGACATACCTACCATACTTGCTATCATGGGAGGTTTGCGTTCGCTTAGGACCCTCTAATCCTTGTGTGCCTACGGGGGGGATTTAGACTGGTACCTCAAGAACATAGGTCAGAGAAGGACTTATTGGGATGTTAATAAGTCTGCTGATCGTGGGAGCGTAGGTATGTGCGTGACCCATGTGATTTGATTGTGTTCGCCTCCACTGTTTGTGATTTGTGTTATCTGAACGATTCTTGAGAGATTCGGAATGTGTGATCCTTATGTACGTGATGTACCGGAATGGATAGCAGAGTATGTGTGCACCGCAGCTTAGCCTCGGGGTGCTTATATTGTATATTTATGTTGTGGAAAAATATACACTTAATAAATGAGAACTTTCATATGGTACTGTGTATAAATAAGGAACATAAAGGGATAAACTTTAATGAGTTGAATTGTTTATATTTGAGAAACCTGAATTTAAGTTAAGTCCCCTATTTAATTGATATCGTTGTAATGATAATGGGAACCAAGTAATAAAGGGTAAAATATATGACGGTCTAGCTAGATATGATGTCACTTAGCTAGGTGTTAGTCTTTTAGATGGGTACATACGTTAGGAGTGCACATTTAGTCGAGAGGCGAGAATTTCATGTGAGTGTACGTACTAACATGTACTTTGCATTTAATGTTTTAATGTTATTAAAGCACTTGGAGTTTTTAAAATATCTCCACATTCGGGCTCTGACCCGTTTGCTTTCAAATCTATTTTTCTTATAAAACCATTTTTAGGTGCCCAGCCACAAGGACACCATGCTTAGGATACTCATTCAGCTGTAGCTGTTTGTGGAAGTTACAGGGCTTTGCTGTTAGACGCTTCATTCGTCTTGATTCGTTATCCAGTTTTTCTTCAGTTGTAGGGCATGTTGCCCATTTCTATTAGACATTTTCCATTGCAGTTTTTTAGACTATTTGGCATGTATTAATTCAGTATTCAGTATTTAGTACTTATTTCAATTGTGGGATTGTAGTAAGGAGTTTTTCCTCCGGATTTATTTACGTTATGTGATGGTTATTCTATTGCTTCATTATGGTGAATGGTTATATTATTCTTCGTTGTTCTTTCATTGCATGTTAATCAGACTTAATTTAAAATTTGACAACTTACTTTTTAAATACTAGGTGGTTAGAAATTATAAAAAGTTTTCGACAGTGATGGTATTAACTGAGCCAACTTGGCATTTTGATTTAATTAAATAAAGGAGTAGCTACCCGGTATTTAATTAGTCGGGGTGTCACAGCCGGAAGAGAGGAAGATCTCAAGGTTTATGGGAGGTCTAAACTGGAGAATCCGGCAACACTTATTGGGTAACCCAGCTTTACAAGCTTTTGGTGAGGTTATGAATACAGCCTTACTCCATTGCTAGGAGCATCGAGTATATACGCAGGGTAGCAAGAAAGCTACTGAAATGAGACAAGTAGGAAA
This sequence comes from Sambucus nigra, assembly GCA_949130495.1. NCBI lineage: Eukaryota > Viridiplantae > Streptophyta > Magnoliopsida > Dipsacales > Adoxaceae > Sambucus > Sambucus nigra. The sequence continues at coordinate 488,451 of CASBWL010000038.1, forward strand.
GCTTGGAGGGTTTACTGCGAGTGGCAATAATAATAATAATAGGCACAGACAGGGTGCTTTGCAATAGGCAGGCCGGGGTGGACCCGGAGGTAGAGGTCATCCGGGCCAAGGCATTTCCCAATTTCGAAATATCAGAGGTCGAGGTCTGGGGGGTATGAAGGGACGGTGCTTCCAATGTGGGGAGGCAGGTCATCATAAGAAGGAGTGTCCTCTGATGATTGGGGGTCAGTTTCCTAGGGCGCCGCAGTAGCCATATGTTCAGTTTTTGCTCAGAAATACGTGAGTTATGTGTTATTCGATGCGGGTGCTACGCAATCATTTGTTTTATGAGATCTTCTCAGATTACAGATTTGATAAGATCTGCTGAGAGTAATTTTTCTAGTGTTGAGTTTTCTTTGAGTGATGGTTCACTTGATTCCTTATTTGTATGCATAGGAAATTATTTTGGTACTTTGTGCTTTGAGGCCGATTTACTCGTCATTGACATGGTCGGGTATGATGTGATTGATATGCCTTATCTCCACGACTGACAAAGTTGAGTAGTAGCGTATAGGAGGGGTTCCTTGTTTGGATTGCGCTTTTGCGGGACGCTCTACGCGTGAACCTCGATGATGTTGGAAGTGGAGAGATATTGTTCTTTATTCTTTTAGTTAATTCCATTTTATTTTATTTTATTTTATTTTTGGTAGCGATGGGTGGAAAGGTTTAGCCGAGAATCACGTAGAAGAGTGATTAAGGGCTATTAAAGTGCGAAATGGAAGCACTGCATATAGTTCTCTCCTTTGATCGATGCGAGGGAGACTGAGATACGAAGTCGAATTGAGACTTCGGGTTATGCCTTGATTAGAAGGCTATTTAATAAGATGTATATATATTTTATGGGGTAAACAGTTATAAGGCTTTATGGAAAGTGAATGTTTGATTGTTAAAGCTTTAGTTATTTAAATGGTAATGTATATAAGTAGAATCTTTTCGGTCCCGAATATGTGTCTTAGACCTTTATATCTTGATGATCGACAACGCGAGGTAGTAGTGTAACGGGAGGGTTCCTTGTCTGGATTTCGCTTCGGCGAGACGTCCCACGCACGAAACCGAGAAAATGTAGGGAGTTGAGAAAGTTCTTGGGCACTAGGGATATATTTAGTATTAGGTGTATACGACTTAGATAAGGCATAGGTACGTAGGATTTAAGATTAATTGAGCGTAAGGCCTTTAGGGCATGTGATGTTAGTTTAGGAAGGTTGTCAGGAGTTGACCACGAACAGGTTGTGTGTTAACTCTGAGAGGAATTGGTTCCCTAGTTATGAGAAGTGGAGGATTTCAAGAAGCTTGGTAGTTAAGGCCGAAGGAGATGAGGCCTTTCGTCGTTGGAGGGTTACGGAGGTAACAAAAGTATGAATGACTCCCACTCCTGAGCCCTGCCATTAATCTCGAGGATGGATTCAATTAACAAGTCTCTGCCAGGATGGGGAGAAATAATGCTAGAGCATAGGCCTATTGTTTATGCCCCTCATAAGCTAAGACTTGTGAGAAGTAATATTCCATGTTTGAATTAAAATTCATCGTGGGAATGATCACCGTAAGGAAAATGGAGGTACAACTTCCTGGGAAGGATCTCATTTTTTCTCGTGAGCAATAATTCGTTGCAAGATGTTGAAGAAGGGACAAGGGTGGTTAAGACCACATATACAAGCTGCTGATTTAAGGAGAAGAACCCTGTTCTATCGACTTTGAGGGTGGGGTGCATTTCCATATGTGAATTGTGTCCCGAATAAGAGGGACTTAAGAAAGACAATATGGTGGAATCTCGTGATTCTAAGTTTACGGTTCAGCCGAGTAACGATTAGTGTGCCAAGTTATGCGCTGCCAGTAGGAGTGGCCGGGTATGCAAAGGTAGTTGGACTTCATGGGGTGCCTTTGATTATATTTTTTGACTGAAACAGAATGTTCATTTCCCATTTGTGGAAAGTTTCCAAGCCATGGGAATCAAATTGTGGTTAAGCACTTCTTATCATCCCCCACAGACGGCTAGACCGAAAGGGTAAACCATATGTTTGGGCATATGCTAACATGGGTCCGGTAGTCTATTAACTTGCTCTACCGAAGTTCATGACGTGTTCCAAATCTCCTTTGTAAGGGAGTACAAAAGATGTGATGGTTCCTTTAGGCACATTCCTTTTAAAGATATGGAGTTGCAACTTGACAATTCTTATGAGGAGTAGTCGGTTGCTATTTTAGAACATGGAGAGAGTCGTTTGAGATCGCTGGTAGTACCTTTGGGTTGGGTTCAATGTAGTCATTACAGTGTTGAGGAATCGACATGGGGGAGCGAGGATGGTATGCAGGAATAGAATCCGCATCTCTTCTTGCGAGGTATGCCTGAATTTTGGGGGCAAAATTCCCTTATAAGGGGGGGGGGGGGTGGAGAGTATGTAACAACCCTCTCTTTTGATAGCCTATTTTATATTTATTTACTATAAGTAGTAATTAATTATAAAATGATGGATGTTGAGTCACTACACCAAAACTGGCGATTGGTCACGGCCAAAATCCCTGACCAAAACTGTGGGTCGCGGACTTTGGCCGTGACCAAAACTGGCGTGACCATTTTCGTGGGTCGCGGCCCAAGTCCGTGACCAAAAAATGGTCACGGCCAAGAGAGGTCACGGGAAATGGTCGCGGACTTTGGCCGTGACCCATGTCGTGACGGGTCGCGGCTCTAATCCGTGACCCATAACCGTGACAAATTGGTCGCGGCCAAAGTCCGCGACCCATGTGCGTGACAAAAAAAAATTAAAAAAATTGGTCGCGGCCCTTGTCCATGACCCACGACCGTGACAAATTGGTCGCGGCCAAAGTCCGCGACCCATGTGCGTGACAAAAAAAAATTAAAAAAATTGGTCGCGGCCCTTGTCCATGACCCATAACCGTGACAAATTGGTCGCGGACTTTGGCCGCGACCCATGTGCGTGACAAAAAAAAAATAAAAAAAATTGGTCACGGCCCTAGTCCGCGACCCATTACCGTGACAAAAAATTAAAAAAAATGGTCGCGGACTTTGGCCGCGACCATTTTTAAGCGCGACAAAAAAAATAAAAATGGTCATGGACAAAGTCCATGACCATATTTATCAGTAATTTAAAAAAAAAAAATTAAATTTTGTCCAATCCTAAAATTGGGGTTCCTGTGAGTGCATCATCCGTTGCTACGAGGTGTTACAAATATTTATTATAGGCAAAACAATAAAAAAAAAATCACAAATTGCGAATTGAGAATGTTGTTAATAAACAAATATATATACAAACTTAAAAATATTACACGTCTTAATAATTCACAGACCAAAAAAAAATTGGGCAGAGTTTCCTCTATTTTCTTGACATTCCAAAACCTGTAAATGAAAAACCTGCTTATTATAAAGCCCGCACGGCTATAAAATTCAACAATCAAATTATAAAAACCCGCACGGCCATAAAACTAAATAATAAAAGCCTGCACGGCTATAACACATAAAAAACATTATCCTGAATGTCCACAACATATAAGTAATCATCATGTTGTAAACCATTGCCTCCTTCATTTGATCCACGTGCAAAAATCCTACAAATGATAGGATACAAAAAACAAAAGAATCAGTAACCAAGTAGTTTTACAAAAAAATTAATCAAGCTGAAAAATTGCATATATGAGTTAAAATTATCAGTAACCAAGTAGAAATATAAAAATTAAGTGTGGAAATAAGCAAATTACCGTCGTACTCTCAAACCGGGACACCCGCGGCTGCGGGGTCAGTTCCTACGAGTTACGTTGGTCCCGTGGGAGGTGTTGGTGCCACCCACGGGGCCGTTCGGGGGCTGTTTCGAGTTCTCACCCTCTAACGCCATGTTTTCAAGCCTAAGTGTGGAAATAAGCAAATTACTGCCGTACTCTCAAACCGGGAGACCCGCAGCTGCGGGGTCAGTTCCTACGAGTTACGTTGGTCCCGTGGGAGGTGTTGGTGCCACCCACGGGGCCGTTCGGGGGCTGTTTCGAGTTCTCACCCTCTGGCGCCATGTTTTCAACCCTAAGTGTGGAAATAAGCAAATTACTGCCGTACTCTCAAACAGGGACACCCGCGGCTGCGGGGTCAGTTCCTACGAGTTACGTTGGTCCCGTGGGAGATGTTGGTGCCACCCACGGGGCCGTTCGGGGGCTGTTTCGAGTTCTCAGCCTCTGGCGCCATGTTTTCAACCCTAAGTGTGGAAATAAGCAAATTACCGTCGTACTCTCAAACCGGGACAACCGCGGCTGCTGGGTCAGTTCCTACGAGTTACGTTGGTCCCGTGGGAGGTGTTGGTGCCACCCACGGGGCCCTTCGGGGCTGTTTCGAGTTCTCACCCTCTAACGCCATGTTTTTAACCCTAAGTGTGGAAATAAGCAAATTACCGTCGTACTCTCAAACCGGGACACCCGCGGCTGCGGGGTCAGTTCCTACGAGTTACGTTGGTCCCGTGGGAGGTGTTGATTCCACCCACGGGGCCGTTCGGGGGCTGTTTCGAGTTCTCACCCTCTGGCGCCATGTTTTCAAGCCTAAGTGTGTAAATAAGCAAATTACCGCCGTACTCTCAAACCGGGACACCCGCGGCTGCGGGGTCAGTTCCTACGAGTTACGTTGGTCCCGTGGGAGGTGTTGGTGCCACCCACGGGGCCGTTCGGGGGCTGTTTCGAGTTCTCACCCTCTGGCGCCATGTTTTCAAGCCTAAGTGTGGAAATAAGCAAATTACCGCCGTACTCTCAAACCGGGAGACCCGCGGCTGCGGGGTCAGTTCCTACGAGTTACGTTGGTCCCGTGGGAGGTGTTGGTGCCACCCACGGGGCCGTTCGGGGGCTGTTTCGAGTTCTCACCCTCTAACGCCATGTTTTCAAGCCTAAGTGTGGAAATAAGCAAATTACTGCCGTACTCTCAAACCGGGAGACCCGCGGCTGCGGGGTCAGTTCCTACGAGTTACGTTGGTCCCGTGGGAGGTGTCCTACGAGTTACATTGGTCCCGTGGGAGGTGTTTCGAGTTTTCAACCTCTAACGCCATGTTTTTAAGCCTAAGTCTAGAAATATGCAAATTACCGTCGTATTCTAAAACCGGGAGTCCCGCGGCTGCGGGGTCAGTTGCTACGAGTTACGTTGGTCCCGTGGGAGGTGTTGGTGCCACCCACGGGGCCGTTCGGAGGCTGTTTCGAGTTCTCACCCTCTGGCGCCATGTTTTCAAGCCTAAGTGTGGAAATAAGCAAATTACTGCCGTACTCTCAAACAGGGACACCCGCGGCTGCGGGGTCAGTTCCTACGAGTTACGTTGGTCCCGTGGGAGATGTTGGTGCCACCCACGGGGCCGTTCGGGGGCTGTTTCGAGTTCTCACCCTCTAACGCCATGTTTTTAACCCTAAGTGTGGAAATAAGCAAATTACCGTCGTACTCTCAAACCGGGACACCCGCGGCTGCGGGGTCAGTTCCTACGAGTTACGTTGGTCCCGTGGGAGGTGTTGGTGCCACCCACGGGGCCGTTCGGGGGCTGTTTCGAGTTCTCACCCTCTGGCGCCATGTTTTCAAGCCTAAGTGTGTAAATAAGCAAATTACCGCCGTACTCTCAAACCGGGACACCCGCGGCTGCGGGGTCAGTTCCTACGAGTTACGTTGGTCCCGTGGGAGGTGTTGGTGCCACCCACGGGGCCGTTCGGGGGCTGTTTCGAGTTCTCACCCTCTGGCGCCATGTTTTTAACCCTAAGTGTGGAAATAAGCAAATTACCGCCGTACTCTCAAACCGGGACACCCGCGGCTGCGGGGTCAGTTCCTACGAGTTACGTTGGTCCCGTGGGAGGTGTTGATGCCACCCACGGGGCCGTTCGGGGCTGTTTCGAGTTCTCACCCTCTGGCGCCATGTTTTCAACCCTAAGTGTGTAAATAAGCAAATTACCGCCGTACTCTCAAACCGGGAGACCCGCGGCTGCGGGGTCAGTTCCTACGAGTTACGTTGGTCCCGTGGGAGGTGTTGGTGCCACCCACGGGGCCGTTCGGGGGCTGTTTCGAGTTCTCACCCTCTGGCGCCATGTTTTCAAGCCTAAGTGTGTAAATAAGCAAATTACCGCCGTACTCTCAAACCGGGACACCCGCGGCTGCGGGGTCAGTTCCTACGAGTTACGTTGGTCCCGTGGGAGGTGTTGGTGCCACCCACGGGGCCGTTCGGAGGCTGTTTCGAGTTCTCACCCTCTGGCGCCATGTTTTCAAGCCTAAGTGTGGAAATAAGCAAATTACCGCCGTACTCTCAAACCGGGACACCCGCGGCAGCGGGGTCAGTTCCTACGAGTTACGTTGGTCCCGTGGGAGGTGTTGGTGCCACCCACGGGGCCGTTCGGGGGCTGTTTCGAGTTCTCACCCTCTGGCGCCATGTTTTCAAGCCTAAGTGTGGAAATAAGCAAATTACCGCCGTACTCTCAAACCGGGAGACCCGCGGCTGCGGGGTCAGTTCCTACGAGTTACGTTGGTCCCGTGGGAGGTGTCGGTGTCACCCACGGGGCCGTTCGGGGGCTGTTTCGAGTTCTCACCCTCTGGCGCCATGTTTTCAAGCCTAAGTGTGGAAATAAGCAAATTACTGCCGTACTCTCAAACCGGGAGACCCGCGGCTGCGGGGTCAGCTCCTACGAGTTACGTTGGTCCCATGGGAGGTGTTGGTGCAACCCACGGGGCCGTTCGGGGGCTGTTTCGAGTTCTCACCCTCTAACGCCATGTTTTCAAGCCTAAGTGTGGAAATAAGCAAATTACCGCCGTACTCTCAAACCGGGACACCCGCGGCTGCGGGGTCAGTTCCTACGAGTTACGTTGGTCCCGTGGGAAGTGTTGGTGCCACCCACGGGGCCGTTCGGGGGCTGTTTCGAGTTCTCACCCTCTGGCGCCATGTTTTCAAGCCTAAGTGTGGAAATAAGCAAATTACCGCCGTACTCTCAAACCGGAAGACCCGCGGCTGCGGGGTCAGTTCCTACGAGTTACGTTGGTCCCGTGGGAGGTGTTGGTGCCACCCACGGGGCCGTTCGGGGGCTGTTTCGAGTTCTCACCCTCTGGCGCCATGTTTTCAAGCCTAAGTGTGGAAATAAGCAAATTACTGCCGTACTCTCAAACCGGGAGACCCGCGGCTGCGGGGTCAGTTCCTACGAGTTACGTTGGTCCCGTGGGAGGTGTTGGTGCCACCCACGGGGCCGTTCGGGGGCTGTTTCGAGTTCTCACCCTCTAACGCCATGTTTTTAACCCTAAGTGTGGAAATAAGCAAATTACCGCCGTACTCTCAAACCGGGACACCCGCGGCTGCGGGTTCAGTTTCTACGAGTTACGTTGGTACCGTGGGAGGTGTTGGTGCCACCCACGGGGCCGTTCGGGGGCTGTTTCGAGTTCTCACCCTCTGGCGCCATGTTTTCAAGCCTAAGTGTGTAAATAAGCAAATTACAGCCGTACTCTCAAACCGGGAGACCCGCGGCTGAGGGGTCAGTTCCTACGAGTTACGTTGGTCCCGTGGGAGGTGTTGGTGCCACCCACGGGGCCGTTGGGGGCTGTTTCGAGTTCTCACCCTCTGGCGCCATGTTTTCAAGCCTAAGTGTGGAAATAAGCAAATTACTGCCGTACTCTCAAACCGGGAGACCCGCGGCTGCGGGGTCAGTTCCTACGAGTTACGTTGGTCCCGTGGGAGGTGTTGGTGCCACCCACGGGGCCGTTCGGGGGCTGTTTCGAGTTCTCACCTTCTAACGCCATGTTTTTAACCCTAAGTGTGGAAATAAGCAAATTACCGCCGTACTCTCAAACCGGGACACCCGCGGCTGCGGGTTCAGTTCCTACGAGTTACGTTGGTCCCGTGGGAGGTGTTGGTGCCACCCACGGGGCCGTTCGGGGGCTGTTTCGAGTTCTCACCCTCTGGCGCCATGTTTTCAAGCCTAAGTGTGTAAATAAGCAAATTACCGCCGTACTCTCAAACCGGGAGACCCGCGGCTGCAGGGTCAGTTCCTACGAGTTACGTTGGTCCCGTGGGAGGTGTTGGTGCCACCCACGGGGGCGTTCGGGGGCTGTTTCGAGTTCTCACCCTCTGGCGCCATGTTTTCAAGCCTAAGTGTGGAAATAAGCAACTGCGGGGTCAGTTCCTACGAGTTACGTTGGTCCCGTGGGAGGTGTTGGTGCCACCCACGGGGCCGTTCGGAGGCTGTTTCGAGTTCTCACCCTCTAACGCCATGTTTTTAACCCTAAGTGTGGAAATAAGCAAATTACCGCCGTACTCTCAAACCGGGACACCCGCGGCTGCGGGTTCAGTTCCTACGAGTTACGTTGGTCCCGTGGGAGGTGTTGGTGCCACCCACGGGGCCGTTCGGGGGCTGTTTCGAGTTCTCACCCTCTGGCGCCATGTTTTCAAGCCTAAGTGTGGAAATAAGCAAATTACTGCCGTACTCTCAAACCGGGACACCCGCGGCTGCGGGGTCAGTTCCTACGAGTTACGTTGGTCCCGTGGGAGGTGTTGGTGCCACCCACGGGGCCGTTCGGGGGCTGTTTCGAGTTCTCACCCTCTGGCGCCATGTTTTCGAGCCTAAGTGTGGAAATAAGCAAATTACCGTCGTACTCTCAAACCGGGAAACCCGCGGCTGCGGGGTCAGTTCCTACGAGTTACGTTGGTCCCGTGGGAGATGTTGGTGCCACCCACGGGGCCGTTCGGGGGCTGTTTCGAGTTCTCACCCTCTAACGCCATGTTTTTAACCCTAAGTGTGGAAATAAGCAAATTACCGCCGTACTCTCAAACCGGGACACCCGCGGCTGCGGGGTCAGTTTCTACGAGTTACGTTGGTCCCGTGGGAGGTGTTGGTGCCACCCACGGGGCCGTTCGGGGGCTGTTTCGAGTTCTCACCCTCTAACGCCATGTTTTTAAGCCTAAGTCTAGAAATATGCAAATTACTGTCGTATTCTAAAACCGGGAGTCCCGCGGTTGCGGGGTCAGTTCCTACGAGTTATGTTGGTCCCGTGGGAGGTGTTGGTGCCACCCACGGGGCCGTTAGAGGGATGTTTCGAGTTTTCACCCTCTAATGCCATGTTTTTAAGCCTAAGACAAGAAATATGCAAATTATCATCGTATTCTCAAATCGGGAGTCCCACGGCTGTGGGGTCAATTCCTACGAGTTACATTGCTCCCGTGGGAGGTGTTGGTGCCATCCACGGGGCCGTTCGGGGGATGTTCCGAGTTCTCACCCTCTAACGCCATGTTTTCAAGCCTAAGTGTGGAAATAAGCAAATTACCGTCGTACTCTCAAATCGGGACACCCGCGGCTGCCGGGTCAGTTCCTACGAGTTACGTTGGTCCCGTGGGAGGTGTTGGTGCCACCCACGGGGCCGTTCGGGGGCTGTTTCGGATTCTCACCCTCTAACGCCATGTTTTTAACCCTAAGTGTGGAAATAAGCAAATTACCGCCGTACTCTCAAACCGGGACACCCGCGGCTGCGGGGTCAGTTCCTACGAGTTACGTTGGTCCCGTGGGAGGTGTTGGGGCCACCCACGGGGCCGTTCGGGGGCAGTTTCGAGTTTTCACCCTCAAACGCCATATTTTTAAGCCTAAGTCTAAAAATATGCAAATTACCGTCGAATTCTAAAACCGGGAGTCCCGCGGCTGCGGGGTCGGTTCCTACGAGTTACATTGATCCTGTGGGAGGTGTTGGTGCCACCCACGGGGCCGTTCGAGGGCTATTTCGAGTTCTCACCCTCTAACGCCATGTTTTTAAGCGTAAGTCTACAAATATGCAAATTATCGTCGTATTCTAAAACCGGGAGTCCCGCGGCTGCGGGGTCAGTTCCTACGAGTTACATTGGTCCCGTGGGAGGTGTTTCGAGTTTTCAACCTCTAACGCCATGTTTTTAAGCCTAAGTCTAGAAATATGCAAATTACCGTCGTATTCTAAAACCGGGAGTCCCGCGGCTGCGGGGTCAGTTGCTACGAGTTACGTTGGTCCCGTGGGAGGTGTTGGTGCCACCCACGGGGCCGTTCGGGGGCTGTTTCGAGTTCTCACCCTCTAACGCCATGTTTTTAACCCTAAGTGTGGAAATAAGCAAATTACCGCCGTACTCTCAAACCGGGACACCCGCGGCTGCGGGGTCAGTTCCTACGAGTTACGTTGGTCCCGTGGAAGGTGTTGGTGCCACCCACGGGGCCGTTCGGGGGCTGTTTGGAGTTCTCACCCTCTGGCGCCATGTTTTCAAGCCTAAGTGTGGAAATAAGCAAATTACTGCCGTACTCTCAAATCGGGAGACCCGCGGCTGCGGGGTCAGTTCCTACGAGTTACGTTGGTCCCGTGGGAGGTGTTGGTGCCACCCACGGGGCCGTTCGGGGGCTGTTTCGAGTTCTCACCCTCTAACGCCATGTTTTCAAGCCTAAGTGTGGAAATAAGCAAATTACTGCCGTACTCTCAAACGGGGAGACCCGCGGCTGCGGGGTCAGTTCCTACGAGTTACGTTGGTCCCGTGGGAGGTGTTGGTGCCACCCACGGGGCCGTTCGGGGGCTATTTCGAGTTCTCACCCTCTAACGCCATGTTTTCAAGCCTAAGTGTGGAAATAAGCAAATTACCGTCGTACTCTCAAACCGGGACACCCGCGGCTGCGGGGTCAGTTCCTACGAGTTACGTTGGTCCCGTGGGAGGTGTTGGTGCCACCCACAGGGCCATTCGGGGGCTGTTTCGAGTTCTCACCCTCTAACGCCATGTTTTAACCCTAAGTGTGGAAATAAGCAAATTACCGCCGTACTCTCAAACCGGGACACCCGCGGCTGCGGGGTCAGTTCCTACGAGTTACGTTGGTCCCGTGGGAGGTGTTGGTGCCACCCACGGGGCCGTTCGGGGGCTGTTTCGAGTTCTCACCCTCTGGCGCCATGTTTTTAACCCTAAGTGTGGAAATAAGCAAATTACCGCCGTACTCTCAAACCGGGAGACCCGCGGCTGCGGGGTCAGTTCCTACGAGTTACGTTGGTCCCGTGGGAGGTGTTGGTGCCACCCACGGGGCCGTTCGGGGGCTGTTTCGAGTTCTCACCCTCTGGCGCCATGTTTTCAAGCCTAAGTGTGTAAATAAGCAAATTACCGCCGTACTCTCAAACCGGGAGACACGCGGCTGCGGGGTCAGTTCCTACGAGTTACGTTGGTCCCGTGGGAGGTGTTGGTGCCACCCACTGGGCCGTTCGGGAGCTGTTTCGAGTTCTCACCCTCTGGCGCCATGTTTTCAAGCCTAAGTGTGGAAATAAGCAAATTACTGCCGTACTCTCAAACCGGGAGACCCGCGGCTGCGGGGTCAGTTCCTACGAGTTACGTTGGTCCCGTGGGAGGTGTTGGTGCCACCCACGGGGCCGTTCGGGGGCTGTTTCGAGTTCTCACCCTCTAACGCCATGTTTTCGAGCCTAAGTGTGGAAATAAGCAAATTACCGTCGTACTCTCAAACCGGGAAACCCGCGGCTGCGGGGTCAGTTCCTACGAGTTACGTTGGTCCCGTGGGAGGTGTTGGTGCCACCCACGGGGCCGTTCGGGGGCTGTTTCGAGTTCTCACCCTCTAACGCCATGTTTTTAACCCTAAGTGTGGAAATAAGCAAATTACCGCCGTACTCTCAAACCGGGACACCCGCGGCTGCGGGTTCAGTTCCTACGAGTTACGTTGGTCCCGTGGGAGGTGTTGGTGCCACCCACGGGGCCGTTCGGGGGCTGTTTCGAGTTCTCACCCTCTAACGCCATGTTTTCAAGCCTAAGTGTGGAAATAAGCAAATTACCGTCGTACTCTCAAACCGGGACACCCGCGGCTGCGGGGTCAGTTCCTACGAGTTACGTTGGTCCCGTGGGAGGTGTTGGTGCCACCCACGGGGCCGTTCGGGGGCTGTTTCGGATTCTCACCCTCTAACGCCATGTTTTTAACCCTAAGTGTGGAAATAAGCAAATTACCGCCGTACTCTCAAACCGGGACACCCGCGGCTGCGGGGTCAGTTCCTACGAGTTACGTTGGTCCCGTGGGAGGTGTTGGTGCCACCCACGGGGCCGTTCGGGGGCTGTTTCGAGTTCTCACCATGTAACGCCATGTTTTTAAGCCTAAGTCTAGAAATATGCAAATTACCGTCGTATTCTAAAACCGGGAGTCCCGCGGCTGCGGGTTCAGTTCTTACGAGTTACGTTGGTCCCGTGGGAGGTGTTGGTGCCACCCACGGGGCCGTTCGGGGGCTGTTTCGAGTTCTTACCCTCTAACGCCATGTTTTCAAGCCTAAGTGTGGAAATAAGCAAACTACCGTCGTACTCTCAAACCGGGACACCCGCGGCTGCGGGGTCAGTTCCTACGAGTTACGTTGGTCCCGTGGGAGGTGTTGGTGCCATCCACGGGGCCGTTCGGGGGCTGTTTCGAGTTCTCACCCTCTGGCGCCATGTTTTCAAGCCTAAGTGTGTAAATAAGCAAATTACTGCCGTACTCTCAAACCGGGAGACCCGCGGCTGCGGGGTCAGTTCCTACGAGTTACGTTGGTCCCGTGGGAGGTGTTGGTGCCACCCACGGGGTCGTTCGGGGGCTGTTTCGAGTTCTCACCCTCTAACGCCATGTTTTTAAGCCTAAGTCTAGAAATATGCAAATTATCGTCGTATTCTCAAACCGGGAGCCCCGCGACTGCGTGGTCAGTTCCTACGAGTTACGTTGGTCCCGTGGGAGGTGTTGGTGCCACCCGCGGGGCCGTTCGGGGGCAGTTTCGAGTTCTCACCCTCTAACGCCATGTTTTTAAGCCTAAGTCTAGAAATATGCAAATTACCGCCGTATTCTAAAATCATTATCCCGTACTCCTTCTAATTATCCCATACTCCTTCTAAAATACTATCCAACAACATTCCAACAACCAATAATTATCCAACAGCCAAACCAAACAAAACCAATAACTATCCCGTACTCCTTCTGTCATCTAAAAGATTTAATAGATAATGCATATCAATTATATAACTACTTTAGTTAATGTACAGAGTACCTGGTGTGTAATGAAGAACTGGTATCCAATTGGTTAGATCTGCAATACGTAAACAATGTGTTATGAAACTATAACTTGAAACAGCCCCCGAACGGCCAATATAACTCGTATGCACTTGAATCATTGAGCCAATATAACTCTTATACACTTAAATCATTTTTAGGGTAATGAGCCATTGAAACTAAATGATCAAAAACAACATAAATTGTTTGAGCTGAAAAATAGTGAATGAATTGAATAAATTATATTCTTTTTGCCAAAAAGCAAACCATGAACCGAAAAATAGTGAATGAACTGAATAAAGTTAGCAAGACTAAAAGATCAAACCATTTTTCACACCAAATGTAAAATTCATACATTCTGAATAAATAATAAATGAAATATCAATGTTGACAGTGATGCCAGCGAGAAACAAATGATTGTAGATTAGAACCCAAACTCGGATACAAAAAAATAAAAAATTCAATACCTCTCAAATACGGAGAAAGCCAAATCAAACTGTTTGAGCGAGAGGACACCAAGGGTGTACACCTACAAAATAGAACTAATTAGAAGAAAAATATACATTCCAAACACAAAAAAAATACTCCAATAATCTAGATACAAAAAATGATTAAAGATACCTCAAGGCAAAGAGAAAACCCCCAAAATTATCAAAATCTAATAAAAACATTACAAAAAAGGCGTAAATACAAACTTATCAATAATTGTAGGAAATTTGTGGGGTTTTTTATACGTGGCTTTTATATCTCAGAAATTTGTATAGAAATTTTTATATAGAAATTTGTGCATATAAAAATTTGTGTGAACAATCTCTTTGTATTTGCAATTTCTGGTTATGTATGGATGAATTGATATGAAATTTTCGCATATTCAGTATTTATATTTTATCGATTGTTGGTTTTTATGAGTTGATTATTTATTAGTGTCGGTAAAAAAAGTTTTGAATCGATTTGGCCCTTGGACTAAAATCCTGGATCCGCCAATGTTTTAAATGATAATATATCCGAATCATAAGTTGGCCTAAAATTTCTGATATTCGAATTTGAAATAATTTTTCAGTGGGTGAAAGACACCGTATTGATTTCAAATATTGTAAATGGAATGAAATTAAGGGAGCTAAAATACCTGTAAGCGCCTCATATTTTTCATTTCCCCGCTCATTTCACCGGAGTTGGGGCTGGCGAGGTAGTTGGCGTCGAACTTGGGGTTGGCGGCGGTGGAAGTGAGGACAGGGAGAGGCCAAAATGGTGAGGTCGGAGGTAGTTGGCGTCGGACTTGGGGTTAGATGACGCCGTCGGCGGTTCTGAGCTGGGATGCCTGTGATCGGGGCTGCCGGCTTGGTCGCGGGGGTTGGACGGAAGGGGTTATCGCTGTCGCTGGAGGTGTTCGTCGGTGGCTAGAGGTTCGTTGGAGAGAGAGAGAGAGAGAGAGATGTGGGTCAGCGGTGGGTTGGTGGGGTACCGGCCAAGAGCGCCGGAGATGGGTTCGGGGCGCTGTGTGGTCGCCGGCAGGTGGAGTAATGATTTCAAATATTGTAAATGGAATGAAATACCTGTAAGAAGCCGTAGATGACGAGAGTGGGAAAAAAAAAAAGAAATGAGCGGGGAAATGAAAAATATGAGGCACTTGAAGTTGTTTTAGGATTCACACCGGTCACGGCTCTAGGCCGTGACCCACCCACCGCGACCCATTAATGAAGCTAAGTGGGATGTGTATAGTCTATTGGTCACGGCCCCTAGCCGTGACCCATACCAAGAAATGGTCACGGCCCATAGCCGTGACCCTCAATCTGTGATGCGCGATCCTTTTTATCAACACTAGTGCTTGAATGAGGGATGGTCACGGCCCATAGCCGTGACCCACACCCAGAAATGGTCACGGCCCTAAGCCGTGACCCTCAATGTGTGTACTTTCTTCTTTGTCATGTCATGGGTCACGGACTTGGGCCGTGACCCATCCGCGACCAAGCTTGGAGGGAATTTTGGCGCGAGTTTGGCGCCAAGATGGTCACGACCTGGTCACGGCCCAAGTCCGCGACCACAGTGGTCACGGCCCAAGTCCGCGACCACTTCCAGAACATAGATAATTTAGTGTGATAATAAATATGGTCACGCCAAATATTGACTGGGTCACGGCCCAAGTCCGCGACCAGCTGGTCGCGGACTTGGGCCGTGACCCACTGGGCGTGACCATTCGCAGGATTTGGTGTAGTGTCTCTCTCTCTCTCTCTCTCTCTTGTATATATATGTATGTATTACAGGTGCCCAGCCACATGGGCGTCTTGCTTAGGATCTCTTGGAAGGAACGCGCTGCAGCTTAGGTGGGAGTTGTAGGTCTTTTGAATAGATGACTTCGTTCATTCGGATCCACTCTTAGTACTTTCATTTAGTTGAGCATGTGTAGCTCTTTCCATTATTCCGTTGTTATTGGACATTTGTATTTCAGTTATTTCCAGCATTGTTACTATGGGTTTTATTCAGTTGATTGTGTTACTTTATATTTCGCATGTTGACATTCGGTTGACGAATGTTTTAAATTAATTGGACTATGTTGCAGATATTTAATGTGGTGTGATTCTTACTTATTGAATGTTGTTAATAAAATAAATGATTTTCTTTAAATAAAATTTGGAAAGTATGTATGAAAATGGTTTTGACACTTAGCTTAATTATTTAGGGTGTTAAATTGGAAAAAAAATTTTATCGACAGTGATGCTGAGAATGAACCAACTGTTTACCTTGATTTAATTTAATAAATGAGTGATCGCCCGGTATTTAATTAGGCAGGGTGTCACAAATTCTGATTTTTTTCCCAA